>VZTF01005583.1:1640379-1690763 GCA_013397755.1 Cnemophilus loriae
TTTTTTTTGGTTTGCAACCTGATTTGCTCCATCTCTGAAACTGCACCTGATTGGCCACACTCGTGCCCATCTCAGCAGACAGGTGAAGGACTGAGTGAGCCACGGAGACTGAAATGAGCATCTGGTGTGCAGGAAATAAATCACGCCAGGCAAATTTTTTTCCCATATCTCTTTTTTTTGGAGGTGGATGGATACAGAATTATAGGCTAAATAGACAAAGGACAGGCAGGAAACACACAGATTTCCAAAAGAAAGGCTATGAGGGGTTTATGAGCATGAGCAAAAATTACACTGAAAAATCCAGCTCATAAAGGCCAGGAAAACAGAAAGATTGAAAGAAAATTGCTGTAAATATGTTAAAGAACAGCAAATTAGTCGTGAATTTTCAAAATTATGTGGCTGTTGAATAAACATTCCATCTTGGAAATGTTGTGTACTGTAGAGGCAATCCATGGCAAGCAGAAAAGTGACAGCATAGTTTTTACTCAGTGTTGTGTTTAGGGAAAAAAATTTAGGCAGCGTTTTGAAAAATAAAAATGCCTTACTTGGAACTTTCCAAACAAAATATTTTTCTATCTTGGTTCTAGTTTAATTTCTGTTCAACTCCTTTTTTTTTTTTTTTTTTTTTTTTTTAATTCTGAAACAGGAATATTTACTCAAGCGGTAACATTTTTATTTTGAATAAATGAATTTTTATTTTTTAAACTAGTTTATTTTCCTTGTCTTTTGAAATAATGGAAAATAGTTTTTTTGAAAAGGAACTTTTATTTTGCATCTCTTAAATGTCCTGCTTTCTGGACACAAAAAGTTGCTTGCAACATTTCCCACAGAATGTTGTAAACAATTTTGGTTACCCTTTTAGTAGGTAGATATTAGGCTTAGGCTGACTTTGTAGAGCGAGGTTACAATGAGGCTGAAGTTGTTCATTTTTAAGAGTGAAATTAAAACCTTTTCTCTGCCACACTTGTCACAAGCAAACTAAATAGGGAAGCAGGCAATAGCCTTCAGATTGTGGAAAAGTTCAATTCTCGTCTACAGAGGGAGAACTGTACATGGCAATGGAGGGAATAAGCACAGTTAGCTGGAGATGAATCATATTAAACATCAACAAGACTTCCCTGACTGATGTATTTGAATCCATACAAAAGTCTTCTAAGCAGAAAGGAAGGAAATCCTTGTGTTTTGGTACACAAATGGAAGCCTATCACAGTCAGAAATCCGAGACTGCAGGAAAATCCAATGGGTCATTTTGAAGAAATTCAGATTAATCTGCCCATTAACTTCCACTGTCTGAGAGGAAGACAGTCACCCAGGTGTGCTCTTGCTGTTAGTGGGGAGGCACGCTCTCCTCCCCGGGCGCCCTGGACGTGTCTGTGACAGGGAAATGAACTGCTCTTCGGAGGTGCCCACCGGTGACTGGTGAGTGTCTAGGTTTGCTAGGTTTGTCTAGACACCCAGCTCCCAGACATCAAATTTAAGCAGTGTAAATCACATTCGTTCTCAGCAGCCTGTCGAGACAGCCACGCTGCTGCTGTTGCTGTGATCTTCAGTCTCCAGGGCTGTCCAGACCCGGTGTGCTGAATTGCCAGCAACAAGGCTCTCTCTCAATTCAAGTTCACATCAGGCAAGGCCCAGAATCCAGCTTTTAGTTATAGAAGCCTACGAAAAATGAGGGCATGCCTCTGTCCAAACAACCAGCACCTGTCTTAGTTGAGGAGGCAGCAGGGTTGGCCCTGGCTCTTTTAGTAAGGGCTGTGAAGAGCATTGTGTGATGGTCCCTCTGTTTCCTCTAAAGAATTCTTTCCTTCTATACAGTTTTACAGATCTCTGCACACGTCTTTTTTTACCCGGCATGTTTAAATCTTCTCTTTTTATCTAGGCAAGTCCTTTGCTACTAGTTTCTAATGTTTGTTACTAAAAACTTGCACAACCTTTTGATGCACTGATAAATAAGCGGCAGCTATGGATCGAGTTTGTTCTGAAATGTTCTGAAATCCCTTTGCACTTATAACCCTTATTGAATAAGAGAATGTTTTGTATGTCGGTTTGTCCTGTCAGATTCCCTCCCTGCTAGCAGCACTTGATATGTTACATCTGTAGAAAATGGGCTTTGGAAGTAGCAGCCCATCTTGGACGGACGGTTGTCATCTTGCCAAGCAGTGTGAGGCAGTTTATCAGACACACTTCTCCCGTCTCCTCGGGGGCTTGTTGCTTCCTTGCTGTCTGTGGGTTTGAGCAAAACCTGCCCTGTGTTTCTGTACACTGTCTTGTCTTGTTCCGAGAGACCTGGGGTCCGAAAAGGAAAGAAACAACAAACCCTAAAATGCCAATCGGCTCCATTAGTAGGAGATGTTTAGACTGCTCAGGTGCAGGTAAAACATTTCTGCTTAACTCCTTAGAAGCTGAAGAGTGCTTGTGGTAGGATTTTAGAAGGTGCTGCTCTTGGAGTGAAGGGTCAGCTCTTATTGTGGTCAGTTAGAAGGGAAGATGGAGACTCCTGGAACGGGTCAGTTTGACCTGCAGCCACAGACACATAAACCTGAAATCTGTGAGGTTCACCAGACGTTTGCACTCAGGGGAAGCAAACCCAGCAGGCACTGAGCTGTAGCTGTGAGGAGAGCCCTGACTGACTGACAGCCTCCACAGCGTGTGTGTGTGTGTGTAGGTACGTGCTTGCTTTTGTTTGTGCAATTCCCCACGCTCTGGTTTGTTGGTTGTTTTTTTTTTCCCTTTTGACATTTATTTTCGTTTCTTGAAAAGGAATTTCCCAGACCAAAACCTTCGTTAAGATATATGTGAGTGTGCATGGGCGGGTCTTTGTGTGTGCACTCCATTAATTGTACTCTACGTCCCCGAGTGTGCTTGGATTCCTGTATGGGTTACAAGTCCACGGGAGAGTGTCCAGACATAAATCCACGTGTTGGGTGAAAAGAGTGTGAATGCCAGCACGAGTATTTCATGTGTATTTGTGCAGTGAATGGTTGTTGCTGGATTCACAGGGGTTGCTGTGTGTGTCCCTGAGCCCATGTGCCTGTCTCCCCGGGCGAGCTGGAGCTGCTTGTGGATGAGGGTTTGTGCCTGGGAGTTTCCTGAATGCAGGAATGTTCCCCTGCATGCCCGTGGGTGAGTGTGCACGTGCATGCCCAGCTCAGCAGATGTTCATTTTGGCATTCCAAAACAGCGGGAAGCCACGTGCTTGCAAGGTGGGCCCCCCTGAGCATTTCTGAGTCCTTCAGGAAGCCTTCACAGAAAACACCTCCGTGGTGGGGAAATACGTCAAGCAAGAAGTCCACTCATGTTAGGCCCACTGTGCTTCCTGCAACCTGGGAACGTCTCCTCAGTTCCCCCCAGCAAGCTCCACAGACACACAAAGGCATCTCACACAGCTGAGGAAGTGCAAAAGGGCACAGAGAAGGTCAAAATCTGATGGGTTTAAAAACTTCAGAGTGGCACAGTTTCTGCCAAATTCACATTTAAATTGCCTGACTCTGAAGCTGCATTTTTGGAGCTTTGCTCTCAGTGACTGTTGTACAACTAACTTTCTAGCCACAAAATGAAGATTTTCTTTTTTTGCCAAAATTTTCTGGAAATATTCGATGTTTCTCTTTTGGGGCACTCTTATGCCACTTCTTAAGTAACTAAAGAGGGAGGAGAGGACTTTTTAATCTTTTGCTAAAAAAAGAGAACTTCCAAGGCAGAGACCACATCTACAATGTGTCAGCTCTCTTCAAGACAAAGAATGACTTTTGGGGAGTAAGATGAAAGATGGTATAATATATGAGGCCTGGGATGTAGGGCCTGTTGGTTATATTCCTTGGATTTTGATTAGACCCCTGTACCTCAGTCTTCCCATCAGTGGAGGCTGTTATTATTATGTTAAAAAAGTAATGTTATTAGAGTTTGCAAAACTCTTTAACCTCCTTAGAAGAAAACGTCAAGGTGGTAAAAATTATTACTCTCTATTATAACTTGAAATAAATTTTATAGGAGTTAAATAAAAAACAGCAGGTTTGGAATACATCATCCCAGAAGTAGCCCCAAGCACAGCCTAGCACTTCCTTTCCACATCAGCAGACACAGCCTGGAGTTGAGTACTGTAAAGGTGACTAACAGCCTGCTGTCCCCTCCTCCAGGCAAAGAAAGTCGCTCATTACTGTTTGTTGCTCTGTATCAAACGGGGAAATCAAGTTCCATTTGTGCTGTGCTGCAGTGCCCAAAATAATGAGAGACAAGCAGTCAGACCCTGAGTCACTGGGACAGCTCTTAACGCGACCTCCTTCCTCATGGTCAGAGAGGAAAGCTGACACTTCCTTGGCCCACAGGGTCCTTTTTCCTTCATCCTTTCCCCTGCCAGTGTCAGACCAGAGAGACTGCGTGGCTCAGCCTTCATTTGCCACCACAGCAATGCTCATACCAGTGCCCCCTGCAGCTGGATGAGCCTCTGGCCAGCTGAGGGGCTGCTCATCCAGCTGCAGTGGGCAGCTCATGGCCTGCACACGTGTGAGACTTCCAGAGGCATGTCCAGCTGGGAGCACGTGTGTCTCCAGAGCACCACAGTGCCAGTGGGGGTGTCGCATGTTTGATTCCGTCTGTCTGTCTGGAAAGGGTGTCAGGGAGGGAGGGCTTGTGCCTGTCTGTGAGCCTGTCTCTGGTTTTTTTTTTTGGTGCCTCTGAGCGTGTCTGCATGTGCAGGTGCCTCTGTGTTCATCAGCTGCGCTTGGGGGTGCGTGAGCACGACTGAGCAAACCATCTGCACTGGGATCCACCCCGCCCGTTCATTCAGCGCCACAGCTGCGTGTCTGAGTGTGTCTGTGAACGCTGCAGGAGGCACAGGGGAGGAGGAGTTACCTGGCACAGGTACACAGGGCGATGCAGCAGAGGTGACGAGCCAGGGGGGTGAGCATGTGGTTACGAGATGAGAACTGTCAGGGATAGAGAACCGGTGACTTGCGGGCTTTTGTGCAATAATGGGATATTTCCATGCATAAAATGCCCTCCTGTTGGAGCAGCACACGTTTTCCTAAGAGTGAACATTGCGACTGGTGTGAAGGTTGATGGAAATGGCGGGGTTTTAATGGGAGAGATGACAGGAGGAGAGTGCAGTGCTGTGTGTGGTGGCATCTGGGAGACATTGGACTTGGGTGCTTCAGGAAGCAGCACCCCTGTGAAGGTCAGGGAAACCCAAACTCCACCTTGGTGTATTACTTCCCCAAAAATGCTGGTCAGGTCTGTTTTGCCCAAGCCTGCTGGGTAATTGTTTGGTGTTTGTCCATCAGGTATTCAGGGGAGCTGAGTACTTTATATCTTACACTTCTGGAAAGGTTTCCAAATTCTGTTAGGAAGGCAGCAGAGGGTTGCAGCTTGATTGAATCCTGAGTACTGGTGCAGTAGGGCCAGAGAAATACCAAAGCATTGAGCTCCCAAGACTTGGAGACCTGTGCAGTGATTTCTCATTTAGTCTATTTTGTTTCTGATGTAAAGCAGCTCAGGCTTAAACCAGGCGCATGAGGCCTTTTTTTACAATCATCTTGCTTTTGGTGTCAAGAGGCTTCATATTATTTGCCATGGGCTCCTGCTCCCATTCTTTGGAATATCTGAAAGCCTATACTTAAATCTCCCTCTCACCTTCTCCTGCACTCCTCCCTTTTAACCCACACCCTGCCTTTCTTCCTTTTCTCCCTCGCTTTCCTCCCCCCCGTCTCCAGCCACACTAAACCTCACGAGTTCATTTTCACTCTCAATCGATGTGTCTGAAGGCAGAGAACCAGTGGCTCGAGTCCTGCAGTCCTTGTCCAGGCGCGGCGGCCCCGGGCACGCGGCCTGCGCAAGGACTGCAGCGGTCGGCCCTGCGGCACAGCCCCGCGCACACACCCCTCCGAGGGAGCAAGGATCGCGGGAAGGACGACATGCATCCAGCCTGCACCTCAGTTGGGACTGGCATTCATATCTGTCGCTGTGTCTGTCTGTCCGTCTGTCTTTCTCTGCCTGTCTGGTTCTCTCCGCTTCCACGCCCTTTGCTGCTCAGATTTCGGCCGTCAGCTGCCACCAAATCTTTGCAATTCCTACGACCCGCAAGCTCGTTTACCCAAACCTTCCGGAAGAGGCAGAAAACATCTCCCTCCCTCTCCTTTCTCTCCCTCTCGAATGCCATCTGGGTAGCAGAGGCCTCCAAATTACGTAGCAAAGGGCTGGAGAAGCACAGTGGCTTCTTTTGACATCTTGTGTTGTCACACCCTTACTGCTGCCATCCCAGAAGTTGTCCGTAGTCCTGAGCTCTCCCTGTGTGCGTGTATATGTATGTATATATGACTTGTTTTCTTTTTGGAAAAGCTACTGATTAAATTGCTGGGGGAGGGAGGGGGGAGGGTGGATTTCGTTTGCCTTTTTTTTTTTTTTTTTTTTTTTTTAATATCCAGTGGGGTTTTTTTATCATTGGAATAATTCAGGTAACGCACCACGGTGGCCCCAGCCATAGGAAGCCACGTTGAAGCATGGTTGTGAGCTGTAGCAGTGGCAAGTGCTTTATTTTGCCTTTGAAGAACATCAGGAGAGCTACTCTGAACCCTTCCACAGATTAGGCTTAGAACAATTTGAATTTGATCACCTCCCATGCTTAATCAACAATTTTAGCGCATGTTTTTCACCCTGTATTGGTGAAAAAGAAGTATGGTATGACTGTCCCACCACAACCATGTTTGAACAGGGTTATTTTTGGTTTTATTTATGTATATATTTGTCATGATGATGGGGCCCTTTTTTTTTTTTTTTTTTTTAATCTCTTGTCTTTAAAATGTTGGTATTTTGAGTGCATTTCCAGAGCTGATACTGTGATTTGCCCTTTAAAAGAGGTGCTTTTGGTAACTGCACAACTTTTTCTGTATGGAAATCTATATGAAATATGGACAATCAGAAAAAAGTATGTATTTTCTGCAAAAAAAAGGGGATAGTAAATGCAAATGACTCCTTCCTCAGCTTACCTGAGTATTTGAGCTGCTGCTAGCAGTGTTAGCCCCATAAGAAGAAGGCATGTAGTTCCCACTTTGAAAGACTCCTCATGCTACCCAATTTTAAGGAAATACCTCAATATTGTGATTTCCACAAAATTGTTATGCTTGGCTTCTGACATTATTCCAGGCCCACGGAAAAATCAGAATGTATTTTAATGCAGGGGAGACTTAAAAGTAGCATAAAAATAAATTTGCCTTACTGGAAAAATTTAACCACACACATTCTCGTTCATTAAAATAGGCAAAACAGAAGATAAAGAATGCAGGAGAATAAATTCTTAGGAGCTAAATGTGAAAGCAGCAAAAAAAGAAAGTTAGACAGCCCTATGACTGTAAGACCTGATGCACAAACCTGTCTGGAGTCCTTCTGAGAGAAAATATTTTAAATGGTGGGCCACAGCATCTCACTGACTGCCCTGAGGAGTGAATTGTGCTTTTAATTAGTGCAGGCTTGCACATACCCAAAACCTTGGTGGGTTTTAAGGCCTTTAGAGAAGGAGTCCTGTTTTCTTATTTGACTGTAAATTATTGTTACAATAACAGTAAAAGCTAATAGTAGGAACACAAAGAACCACAGACCTTGTCCTGTGTTGGTCCAATAGTAAAAATAAGTGTATGACATCTACATTTCAGTACAAAGAACTCTTTAAAAAGCCTACATCCAGATTTTCTGACCAGTATTTCATTTTACTTGTCATTTTTCTATCACAGCCCTTTGAAGAAAAAACCCACTATAATATTCTGGCATCAACATCTGTGATATATTACAGTTATATTTCATTTTCCTTTTAATTCCTAAGTGTTTTTCCACAAAGCTAGTTAGAACACTCAAATTAAAAAGAGCTACTGCAAGCTGATTATATTTTTCCATTGGCTTGCTAGCCAGGATAAATCATTCCTTTTGCCTAGCAAAAGTTTCTTTTAACTTTCCCTGAACTCTAATAGAGATTGTATCTTTATATGAATCCACAGAAAAATCTCTGACTCTTGATTTCCTAGATTGTCTCTGAATATATTAATGTTAATTCATGATCCCTAAGCACCCTAAGTTAGATGGTCAAAAAGGTGCTCGGATGACTTCAAATCCAGCTGGTTCTGTCATCTTAGGCAGCTCCTTGAAGCAGTGAAAGATGTTTCTGGCGTTTAATTCTCTTTTTTCTCAGACCTACCTTGCTGAGAACGCCCAAGGAATTGTCCAGCATCGCTGTTCTCCACACACAGACTGCAGGAACAGAGAGGGCACAATCCCCTGCATTTCACTCACTCCGTTTTGCTGCAAAAGCTCCTGTTCTTCATGAAAATCACAAGAGCTTTCAGCATCGGTGCTGCAAGACCTCACTGCATGCACCATCTTGTCCTAATGTGCATATTTAGAGAAATTCTATTGCAGTGAAAGCAACAGAGGTGATGGAAGAAGGGAAGACACACACAGGCATTTTATTTGTTTTCCTCTTTGACTTGCTCTTCTCCCCCATCTTCTTCTCCCCAGTGACTTTCTCCAAATTTTGCTGAAATCTTGGGCAGCAGAGGTTTTCGGCAAGGCAGTAGGAAGTTCCCCCTCTACCTTGTGTAGCAGTAGTTTTCTCTCTCTATCTTCAGCCAAGATCCCATCAGTCCAGGGGAAGAGCTGCTCCCCTTGGTGAGGGTTTTTGTGCCAGGCACTGGGCAGCCTTTCAGCATGGTACCAGTCTGCAAACCCAAATGTACAGACTTCCCATTAAATACAGACCCAGTTGTGGGGTGTTTGCTGCTCACCCAGATTTGTAATCAAAGGTAAACACGTTTAAATTAATTTTACCCTTTCTAATGTAGTCAATATAGCATCCTCATTTAGCTCTTGCCTTGCTTCCTCTACACTCATGCACTGGTGAGGCAAACACAAGAGGGTTTTTTAAAATTTTTTTTTAATAGACATCTGGTTTTAAAATGGCTGTGCTCTTACCTTCACTCCCTGAGCTGTTCTTTGTGGAGATTATCTGGCACAACATGCCAACAAAATGACTTCTGCTTCATACATCTTCCTGGGCATCTGCTAAATGGGACCCATTCCCTGCTGCATGCAGATGACCGAGCTATAGGGACTGGATTGATGCTTATGGTCAGCTGATTGATGGCCAAAAAATGTGTCTTGGCTCTAATTGCTGTTGCACAGCAATGGGACATCCCAGCTGGTCGCATCCCAGTTGTTGTCTCCAACTCCACTTTGAAGCTCAGAGACACCAGACAGCAGTGCTGCCTGCTGAGCCTTGTCTGAGCGGCTGGCAGAAAATCTCCTTCATCCCAAGCCAGATATCTTTACATAAGATGAACAGACATGAAGGCAAAGATGCCTCAGCTGTAAAGAAACACTTGTTAATAGAAAAACACCGAAACAAATTGATGTTTAGAGACAGGGAATTTGAGACTTTGAATTTGACCATACTTGAACATAGTAAATCATACACAATGAGCATTACATATCATCTAAACTACCCCTACCTTTGGTTTTCTTTTACCAAAGAATTCATCAAATCAATAAAAATTTATTCTTGGAGAGATGTGTAGAACAAGAAAATGTTGCTCAGTACTCAGTAGCTTTCTAAAATCTATTCCCAGTCTCCATATGACCACTTCAAATGTTTTCTGATAATGCCTGTGATTGGCATTTCAAATCCCAGAATGACTCGTAGGCTTTATTGTATCCCATATTATCATACAGAAATCCAATATGAGTCTGTAGGCTGGTTTTTTTTCTAGGAAATGTGCTGTATCAACATTAAATAACTTTCTAATTTAAAAGGCAATGAAAAGACATAGACTGGGAATTAAATACTAGCTGCTACAAATCTCAGATGAAAATGGTCCATAACAAACTCTCTGTTTGGGCTGCTGGTATCTCTGGATATCCTCCCTTGAGCAAAGATTAATTACACAAAACTGACAGGAGCTGAGAGTTCACCTTCAGTCATCTAAAGCCTCTTGCAATGCACAGTCCTGTTGCTTTGGAACGAAGGTGGATTGGGTTTTCTCCTGCTTCCGCCAGCACGTGCAGTTTCTTTAGCACCTTCATCAAAGCACAAGATGGCTCGTTCATCTTCATATTGTCGCAGAGCCTTTGGGCTTCCTGAAGGACGGATCCTGGCAACACTGCACGTGGAATCTTTCAGCTGGTAGCCTACCTGCCTTCCTTCCCAGAAAAACCTGCTCCTGGTCCAGTCTCCATCTGGCTGCAATAATCCCCGAGGAGTTACGCTGAGGAGTGGGGATTTTGCTGCAGACCACAGGCCTCCTTCTGACCTTAACAGCACCAGTGTAATTCCCCATCACTTACACAGGACTTGTACAGTTCAACAAAGATGCTACTGAAGTTTCCTTCTGCATTCATGCGCTCCCGGAACCCTACAAAGTCCTAAGGTGTCCCTCCCCCTTTCAGCCTGAGGCTGCCCAGAGAAACCCCAGAAACACCAATACACCGAGAGCACCAAGTTTCACTCTGTTCTTCATTTTTCCTTCTTCCTTGTCCTTTTCCCACACCATGAAATCCTATCAGCTAATTCAGAAGTAATTAACAAATATCTGTAGAAATGCTCAAACATTCAGTGCACAGAAGGCAAGCACAGCCATGGCAGAAGGAGGACATGCCTCTGGGAGTTTGCTTAGTTCCTCAAATCACCAGTCTGCAGGGGAGAAGCCAGATGCCACGCACCCTCTCAGTACCAGTGGAGTATTGCAAGGTGTTGGACACAAAGCTCCTGCCCATCAGTGGCTCAGGAAGTTCATCTCAGAGAAGAGCTCTGTTGCCATTCTCATTTCC
Organism: Cnemophilus loriae; assembly: GCA_013397755.1. Lineage (NCBI taxonomy): Eukaryota > Metazoa > Chordata > Aves > Passeriformes > Corvidae > Cnemophilus > Cnemophilus loriae. Next base: position 1,651,180 of record VZTF01005583.1, read on the forward strand.
AAGGTAGGCTGTGGGATGCCACAAGAAATGGAAAAATCAGTTCTTCTACAGTGCACAACAGCATGTCTTTAAAGCCATTAGGACTGGCATGAATGTTTTGAACAGTCTCTTTCTTCTGTTTTATTTTGACATCAAAATCAGCGTCATGGTCTTAAACATGAGAACCTGAGCAGGCCAAGTGTGTCAGAGAACATCTCCCTGCTTGCAGCCCTCCAGAGCAGCTGTGCTTTCACAACAGTGCTACAGATAAGAAGTCAAGATGATGGATTTATTTGGGATGGGAGAACCTGGATGTGACAATAACTGTGATTTGGAATGAGTCAAAACCAGATACAGACTGTGCTCCTTTTGGAAAACCTGTCCCACAGATTTCTCTCCCTCTTCCCTCCCAGNAATGAACAATGTAATTCGGAACATAAATCTTTCCAAAGAGGTGGAGGAAAAGAAGACTGCCCTTTCCAGCACAGGGATAAATACAGTGCTGAGTTTGATGTTTAAAAGCCATGTTAACTTTGCCTTAGGAAATGCAGTGAAGCACATTGCACTGCTTAGGAACAGCAATGAGGACACCATTGGCATGGATAGTAATAAAACTGAGGAAAGCTGGAGAGGTATGGGAACTTAAATTCTCACTCTTGCTCTCTCTCCATCTTGCTCAGTGGTCTGTTCTGTCCCCAAGGTCGTCCCCCTCAGGCTGCTCCAGGCTGGCACAGACTGATCATCTCCTTTGGGAGCTATTGCCCTGTGAATCAAGAACTGGTCAAATGAAAAGGCAAGTTTAATGAAAAAAAGTTCATCACACATAGCTCCTGGCAGAGGTGTTCAAATCAGCAAAACCTCTTCTCTCTTACTCAAACAGAAAATCCTCGAAGTCATTCTACCTGTAAAGCAGAATTAAAATGTTCTGCCCACAAGTAGCCTTTCAACATCTATTTTCATGGCTCAATTTATCTTCAGCACCTTCTCATCCAGATGTTCTAGGGCTCCTTTTGGCTGCCCGCCCCACAGAACACAAATGATGAAACACAGGCAAGCTGCACCTGCCTCTCTGAGTCAGACCAGTACCTGTACCTGAAGATGAGCACTACATCTCTGATGGTGGTTAGTATCTGCTTCTTTCTCAGGAGCCTCCCAGGCTTGATTACCATAAGACTTGATTACCCGGAGCAAATGAGAAGGATTATTAAAACATCCTGAAAATTAAGAATAATTTGCATAGATATATTTTACCAATTGTCCTGCTTTTCTGAAAGCCATGGGGAAAAATAGAGCTTTTAGCTGTGTGAAAAAGCAGCCCTTTCATTACTTGTCCTCTAATTGTCAATCTAGGGTAATCTGCATAACCAAATTAAAGCAATTGACTTTCCTTATATTTACCTTAAGCACTTGGAACCGTAAGACCACTGTCTGACAATTTCATGGAGATATATATATATATATATATATATGAAATTAATTAATAAGCTATTCAAATTGGTATGATTTGCATATTTGAAGCTAATTAGAAAAGCAAGCTCCAGAATTTCAAAATCTTAGAATACATAGGAAACGAAGGGGAAAAAACTGATAGCTGCAGGGCTCATTTGCTTAAAAAGTTACCTTGCCCTTATTAACTGTATTCAAAACAGGCTTTTGTTGCATAGGGATATGGTAATGTTTCCCCTGAGGTCTGGGATCATGTGGAATCAGTGAAGTATAAATGCACATATATTGAATTTGGATGAGCTGACACTTGGTGTCTGCTGGCCCCCATGAGTCAGTGCAGGCAGAAATGCAGTGGCAAACCTCATTGCAGATGTCGCATTTTTCCTAATTCCCCTTCTTGCAACAAATGAGACTTCAACTGCCTGCTGCAGGAGAGTTGAGTCTCCTCTGCAGAGCTGTCTGAGTGTCAGCATGTTATATGGCACTGGAACATTCCGAGCTTTTTCCAGGGAAATCAACAAGGTGTTCACCATTTGCCCCAGTAAAGGCAGCATCACACGCCTCAATTCCCGGTTTTCCTGTGAGATGGTGCCCTTTTCCAATAGGCATTAAATGATCCAAAAAAGCCTCTAGTGCTTCACCGAGATTACAGCTATAGGGAGGCTCAATTTTTTTGTTTCCAAAAGCCCCTTGTAACATTTTTTTCTGTTTTAAAATAGAAGGAAAATTTAAAGTTGAAAAACTTTCAGCGAAAGATCATTTCGATTGAAATAATCAAGATTCGAAACATATGCTTAAGTAAAGTAAAAGCAGTTTAATCTGGCATTGATTTTTTTTCTTAGTTATATGTGATTTATAATGGAAATGTAAACCAAATAAAAATGTGTGAGGACAAAATGTGAGATTTCAACCTTACATTTCTGAAATGCCTGTTTCAAAATTGGCATGTTTCTACAGAACATTTGACTTTCAGCGTCAGCATTCTTCTAACAGAAAATATTTTTGCAGGAAAAAAAAGAATTCTGGCTAGTTTTATTCAAAATGTTCCCAGAAATTCTCGAAGAGCTGCACACTTAAAAGAAGAATGCACAGTTTGAGAAGCTTTTCGGGTTTGTTTTTTTTCCCCCCCTGCTAATAATTTGATTTCAGTGTAAGGTTGTGGGAATTGACAATTATGCCATCTGCAATCCAGTAGTATTCCCTGTCAGAGAAACACCAGATATGTTTCTGCCTGGCCTTATAATAACTTCACAGCCTTTTGGTGGCTGGTGGGTTATCTCCAGGGTTCTTGTGATTAAAACCTCAGACAGCAGCAGACAGATGGCTCTGGAAGGGGCTGTGGTAACTCCCCAATGGAATGGCAGACTATTACCTGCCAGAAGCCAGGTTGATTTGAAACCCTGACTTTTTCCAGCTCTCTGCAAAGGCTTGTGTAACTCAGCCTCCTGAGGTCACTTCAGATTTCTGACACTACAAATACAAGAGGACTTCTAGTATCTTCTTTTATCATGTCTCCATGGAACAGATGACTTCTAGACCTCTTTTTTTCCCATACTTTGGGAAATTCTTGCTCTTCTTGAAACTCACCACCTTGCAGATCCCATCTCAGTTGTAACCACGTGGGAAGGAAAAATCTCCAGAAGAGCGGCGTGGTTTGTCACTGCCATATTTGTGCTTTTAATTCCTCTCCACATCTTAGCTACGGTTTTGATGAGCTCGCTTCCCCAGAATGTCTCTTTCCACCCTTCATCTTGTGTCCAAAGTCACAGATGCAGCATGGGTGACGTGGGACTCTTGGAGGAGACCTCTATGCACAAAGGCCTCGATCTAGAACAGACCGATATCCTACCAATGCAAAGGAGCTACACAACACTTCAGCCCGCTCAGGTCAGCTCTGCAGAGAGGATTCTCACAGGCACCCCTCCTGCAATGAGGAGAAAAAAGCAAGAAGAGACCATTTATCACCCCCTTCCTCACAGGACGAGGCTGACAGACCAATTATCAAGTTTCCAACAGCGACAGCATCTTCACAGGTAACTTTTCATTCTCCAAATTCAACAACAGTCAAGGAAATACCTCAGCAGACATCCATCACCAGCAAACATCTGCTCTAAGTAGTCTCCTAAAAGCTTCATCCATGAGCCACAGTTAAATCAGTGGAGAAATGCCACTACAGATTGTTTGTCACAAAAGGCAGCACAAGCATCTGACCACTTGTTCTCCTGAGAAATATGAAGCTACTCTGTCATACTGTGGTGCCAGCCTCTCAGGCACACATTTCCTCTCATCTCTCCTAACCTAGGGCTATCAGGCACAACTAGAAGGCTGCAATTGTACCTCTGCATCGACTGAGACAACTCTAGCAAAGCAGTAACAACATTGTGCATTCAGATGCCTAAATGCTCTCCACAACATAAAGGCTGAATTCTCTCTTGCAAAAAGATATTCCTCCCTATGAATGAAAGTGTTGTTAGAAAGTAAAAAACTACCAGCAAGGAAGCTTTGCTCCTCAAACATCAGGGAAAAAAATCAGTTTGGACTTCCTAGCGAAAGCTGGATCTCCTCCAAGGGAGCTGAACTCATCCTCAGTGTGTCCCATGGTGCAAAAGAATTGCTCCCATCAGCAGTGCTGGCAATGGGAATGCTGCCTGCCTGTCCTGTCATCTCAGTGCAGTCAGGCTTCAACAGCTACTGAACAGCTACTGATACTGATCCAGCAGTCGAGAAGCCTCCGTGGTAATATGGATTAAATACATACTGTACAGACCTAATGGAGCTCCCTTTCAGGCATTTCCAGGTGCTGCTTCTCTGCAGAGCCATTACAGCTGTCAGCAAACCACCCAAAAGGAACTCAAACCTCCCAACACGGTCCTCCATCTCCAGGGTTCCACACAGATGAGGTGGGATTAATATCTCTTCTCAGGAATTTTCTACTGAAACTTTCATTTGAATCTATTTATTAACACACTTTATTGTTTTCTTCCAAATCTTTATCCACAAGATATTCTAAGCCATGGATTTTTCAGGGAACTTTGATATTACCATGACTATACAAAGCCTTTTTGCTCATATTTTTGCTGCTGTCTTTACAGGTCTGAAAAGCCCCATCATCCCTTCTCAGAATTTCAGAATGGATTGCATTACACCATAAACATGGCACTATACTGACTCTGTTACATATTGCTCTTGAAAGATTGAGGCTGGTTCTCCCGGAGTGAAAATTTTATCCTCTCCTAGCTTCCAAAACACAACCCATTAAGAAACTTTTTCCTTGACCCGATGGCAGTATCAGACACCAAGTTTGATTTGTGAGACATTATGGAGGTTCAACAGGACCTGGAAAGGTTGTGTTCTTCGCAAGTAAACCTCACTCCCACCTACCCAGGCAGAGCATGATTAGCAGGAACGCAATTACCTTATCCAGTGAAGTGGTCTCTGAGATTTTAAGTATCTCTCCATTGAATAAACCTGGCTTCTTTCCCAGAGACTTCCTTACCCGGGATCCTGACTTCATAACGGGCATAAGCTTTGCCTTTCTCTTCTGTGCCTGTCGGGGCTCTAAGGATGCTCAGGTTTGCAGCAGCTCAAGCAATTCATCTGTTTAAAAAGCTGGTGTTCTGGTACACACTGAACATGAATGAGATGTATGCAGGCAACAATATCCTGAGGAGGTTTTCAGACATGTTTCAGGGATCGCTCAGTCTTTATCCTACTGAATTTTTAACTGGGTTTCTAGAACCTTCTCTTCTCTTTCTTGGTCTCTTCTACTCCTTAGCATTTCTGTTGCCTTTTTAAATATAGTGATATCAAAAGAAAGAAAAAAAAAAAACCCCAACAGTTCTCACTGCACTCATCTCCCCGAGTGTCTTTACACAGGTGCATCCTGCCTCAGATATTTCTTTTCCCACTCAGCCTGCAGGTTCCCTTCTATATCACTCTAAATACGGCCTCGGACTTGTGATTTGTACCTCAGATCCCTTTTCTGTACGAGGGAAACTGCTCAGAACATCATCTCTGACTGATCCTGCTGTGGTCCTTTCCCATTCAGTATGTTCATGCTACTCATGCCCCAAAAGAGAAGGGCAGGATGGAAGGCTTGAGGTTCCTTTGCAGGTTAAACCCCATGCAGGAGCAGGGACGGGTGCAAATTAAACACTGCAGCCAAGAGTGCTTTCTGCTCAGTGCTGTAGCTTCTCCAAAAGCTCCTTCAGAGACATTAAACAGATGAGGATTTGTTTTCCCACATTGTTCTGAGATTTTTAGAAATTAAATCCTGTCCATTTCAGATGGGCAATAGATACTGGCTTTAATTCCGAGTACTTGTCACCATGCCTCCATCTCTGGGAACTGATGTGACCACTACATCCTCAGGTGCCAGTTGCCTGTCCTTGTCCTAAAACTGGCATTCCTACATCACTGGCAAGGCTGAAGATTCTTGGATAATCTAGCAGCAGCTCTCTTAGCTTTAGAGTTCAGAATGGCCACACTTGAAAGTTCCAGTAATGTTCTCAGATATCTGTGCTCGGGGCCATGGGGTGACTCTTTGGCACAAGTGGTAGGATCTGTCTCCTTTCTGGAACCTTTGTGGATATCGGAAAATGTATCCAGCAACCCAAAGCTGGGGATTTTGATTTCCCCCTCATGAACTCACACACTGTGCACAAGCATAGCAGGAACCTCAGCCCACAGTGCCACAGTTTGTACAAATCCCTCCTGCCAGCATTAGCAGAACCTTTCTCGTGCTGCTTTGGAGCCTCTACCATAAGCAGCGATAAAATTTGCTGCATGTTTGACCACATCTCAAAACACAGGCCAGTTAGCTCAGGGAATAACAGAAGAAATGACAATAAAGGCACAACATCCCAAAGCACCTCAAGGGGCTTCTTCAGCCTGTCAGTCACAGATGCACCAACACTGTCAGCCAGGAAGGGTGGAGAATCCCGAAAATTTTTCAGCTTCCTTCAGTTATTTTGAAGGGCCTTTGTACCTTCTACCAGGGATGCAGCAAGCAGCAGAATAAGGGCCCTTCTACTGTTAGAAAAGATGATTTGCAGAACAAGAAAGAGGAAGGGGGATGGGACAGAGAAACGCTTTGCTGGCAAGATGTTTGCCTAGCAACACAAAATCAAAATCTATGCCTGACCTGTAAGAACTGTCTCTATGGGCACTGCTTCTTTATTTGGTATTCAAGCCAACTTTTGCCTGTATGTGATCTGAAAACACAAGAGCAAACATGTGAAAGAGGAGGATAAAAGCAATGAAAGCTGACACTTCCAAACCAATGAGTTAACCCAAATTATTATATGAGTAGGTGTACCTTGGGTTTTTAATTGCTCTCATTTGCCCGCATCACCAAATAGGCTGTGCATCCAAACTACAGTTTTTCTTCAGGTAGTACAATGCCAGTTTGATTACTGCAGCATCCTTGGAAAGCAGGAGCATGCTGCAGGAGTCCTCCATGGCACTAGAGGGGAATTCTGACACTGACAGAAGAAATACATCACTTCCCACTTTGCTAAAGTAGCAGACAGGTTTGGCATATGGTAGAGGTTAAGCCTGAAGGATTACATTTACTATTGAACTGAAGGACTCTTAATAAAGACAGTTTTATTTAATTTATAATTCTGCTTCTTACACCTAAGGATACTTGCAGCCTTGGGTATTTTTTAGAATTGCTCTCAGTATTGGAAATGGCCCCAGAGGTTAATCAAGGAATGTCAGGCAGAGTATCTGCAGCAATTTGACTCTTCCAGGCGTGACCAGGGCTCGGCTCAGCTCAGCCTGGCCCCCAAGAACACATCCATTGGATCCCTAGGGCTTTGCTGTGAGGTGGGTGAAGGTAGAGCAAGCTAATTAGCTGCACCAACCCATTTCCCACAGCTGGTGCTGGGTGTTGTAGGGTTGCCAAGAGCCTGTTAGATTCTCCCGACCCATTGTCTCAGCCAGAGCTGTGTCTAAGAAAACGGGGATATGTAAACAGAAAGTGTGGCTTTAGCACTGGGATATTATGGGTTCACAAACCAGACGGATGCACTAGAAGCTGGCTGGTCCCTGTGCAGACATGACCGAGGACTGAGTTGGAAAGCCAAATCAGCCCCTGTATTGAACTCGTGGTAGTGATACAAGAAACATTTTACCAGTACAGTACCTCCACTGCCTGGATGCCAGGGTGTCCAGAACTCAGGAGACACCGGGTGTGACTCACATGTGGTGGTAGTGGAGAGAGCTTACATCAAATTCAGTGGCAGTTGTACCTGCTTCTGCCATGGCCAGCATTGATCCTGGGCATCCTAGGGAATAAGCCCAGCCTCTTGTGCATTTCTTTCAAATTCCCTGTTGCCCTCTTCTGCCATTTTGTTGCTCCTGTGTTAGCCAAGACCTAGTTTACTAGGGCTCTTGATTGGAGACTTATTACAGCTTATTTCTGTCTGCCTTTCTTTAAAGCCAGCTGAACATACCCAATGCTCTTCCTCTATGGTAAGACCGAAAATACAGACCACCCTCCCAGCTTCTGTGACACTCTTTCTAACACACTCCTTTTTTCTCTTCTCCGTGATCACGAGTTCTCTCTCCAAGCCCAGCCTAGTTATTTGTGCATGAAGCTGCCATGTCGTGTATTGGTGTGAGTCTGGTGTTCACATGAGCTGTGAATATGCTGCACATGTGTATCTCTTGTGCATCCTGAGCTTTCCTTTGGTCAAGTTAACTGTCGTTCTGCCTTCTAATGAAACCACCAAGAGAGAACAGGACCTGGCAAGATTTCTTGTTAGCCACAAACGATGTCCCTGTGTCACTATCAACGTGACGCTGAATGAGTTTGCAGTGTGACTTCATGTCTAAGCCTCCAGAAAAGAAAGGGTTGGGACTCTGAAGCTGCTCTTCAATTAGGTGATTCACTGTAACATTTGAGTTCATATTTTGCACAAAAGAGTAAGTGGTGCAATGGTGCACAAAACACTCTGCTGCCTTGGTGTGCAAGGCAGTTCCCACACCACCCCAACAGAGCTGCAGTAACTCATTTCTGAACTGCCCCTCTGCAGAACCTCCCTCCTCCGGCAAGGATACGCCTTCAAAAAGCTGGATGAAAGCCAGGAGGAAGCAAGCAGGGCTACTCAAGCATCAGCTAATCTATAGCCACCTAGTTTTAAAATGACTGTAATCTTCTGAGGCATCGCTGAGTTTTTGGCTAAGTGGTTTGATGCCAGTAAGTTGCAGATTTGCGTCAGTGAGGGATTTGTTCTATTTTATCTGCTGCTTAGACTTTGCCTGCTCTAGGATGCTAGGAGGGCAGAGATAAATTTCTGCCTACAGCAGCTGCCTCCTCTCAGAAAGGAAGGACAAAGGAATACTAAAACCTCTGTCCAGACCCGTGTCCCAGCTTGCTGCCACCTAAAGAGCCAAGCCAACAAGAAGAACAGCAGGTAGAATAAGAAAACACTGTTTTTTTAGTCACAACCACAGGAGGATTGCCGTCCACACAGCCTTTAAATTTGGACCTCAACTCTGTTTTAGATGGTATTAGAGCTTGGCTTCTATAGGACTGGGAGAGGTATTTGACCTTACAGTTATCCCTCTGGGACCGTAGCTGAGAGTATTCAGTGCCATGATTTTTGGTTCCTTGGAGGCCACATTCCCTCCTTCACCTCAGAGCAGCTCCCTCCAATTCACTGAAGCCCACAGCCTGATGTCCAAGTAATCAAACAAGGATGATGTGAGGTGTAGGGAGCACTCAGGCTTTTCTTCGACACAGCCTGTTTCCCTAATGTTTTTCACCCAGTTACTCCACGGGCAGCGAGTGTCAGCCTTTGCTACAGACTGGAGGAAGCTACCTGCTGACAGATGCACCACAGACAGACAGACAGACAAACTGCAGCTGGGTGCAATCCTGAGCTGTTGCACACAGTGCTGAGCTCTCTGTGCGAGCAGGGGTCACACCCCAGCACACAGCTACGGCCCCTGCATAGGGACAGGGACAGAGCTGAGCACCAATCTGCTCACCCTGGCTCAGAAACAGGAGCACGCACAGGTCCACATCTGCAATCTGGACATTTAATCCCAGAAACATCCATCCGGGCTGCTCCTGTGCCTTGGGTTTTATCAGAAGCAGACAGGCAAGCAGCTGCTGTTTTCACTGCCCAGTGACAGGAAATCCAAAGGGTCTGTTCTCTCTTGGTTTACACAGTGGTGAGTAGTTAACAGCAGGGGTGATCTGCACTGTTTCTTCCTCCTAAATGTTGCTCTTTCGGTGGTGTTTAGACTCAAACTGCAGTATTTGCAGCCTGGGCGGGGACAGAGAGGGGGGTTCCATGCACTTTGCTCCACAGCAGGTCAAGTGGCAGGGTGACAGTGTTATCTCCCCCTGTGACAGGAGGTCACATTCCCACAGTGCTGCTACCGGAAGGCACCAGCTCCACAGGCTTGGCACAGTATTTAAGGAGGTTAATAAACTGGAAAACACGGCATTTGCTGTGCCCTTGAGCTAGGCAGCGAGTCCTCTGCCAAGGCCAGGTGAGCCTGCTGCTGCAGCAGCCTTCAGATGGATGTTGCCTTCACACGTGTGAAGGCTGAGGAACGTCAGAGCTGGTTACAACCCCAGGGGAAAATGCTTAGGGACAAAGCAGATGCTGTGAGAAAAAACAGGCCAGAAGAAAGACTATTTTAAAATACTCCATGCTTGAACAGTAGCAGCGAAGCCAAAATAAAATGTTTAAAAAAAAAACAAAAGTCAATGCGCAGACTGTGGGAAATACAAAGGGGTCGTGAGAAATGAAAAAGGCCCAGCAGCAGGAGCGAGTGACCAGGGCCCAGCCCGCAGGAGCACGACCATGGGAGCATAGGGGCAGCCAGGCTGGCAGTGGTGCCACTGACACCAGCACACACTGTGCCCATTTTGCATCCTGGGGCATATCTGGGACCTGCTCCTGTTTCCCAGCAGAGCAAGCAGCATGTCAGGCTGGTGCCCGACACCAGATTCACCAGAACTGCTGGCTGAGGCACTCCCTGGGGTGAAACACTCAAGACAGGTCAAAAGGGAAAGTGTCTTTCTCCTCCAGTGCAAGGTCAAAGGGGAATTGCCTCTTTCCAGTGTGAGGAGATGTGGTGGAGGGGTTTACAGCATAACCTATCCCTAATCACTGAAAGCCCAGGCAAACTGAAGGGAGAGGCTGATGGCCTTGAGAGCCCCTGTAGAGCAGCCTCATTTCCATGGGAGACAGGGCAGGCTTGAGCAGCCTTGGCCTGTCCTGGGGTGCCGGGGAGTGGAAGCCCAGGGAGCAGTACCAGGACAAGGAACAGTGCAGTGAACTCTCGGCCTAGCGTCCTCTGTGGCCCAGGGCCCTCATTCCTCTCGTGCTGTTGTAACTCCTGCCTCTGTGCCAATGGCTTCCAGAACGCAGAGGAAAACTCTCGCATCTCAATCACCTTCTTCCGACTCTTCCGCGTGATGCGTCTCGTGAAGCTCCTGAGCCGAGGGGAGGGCATCCGGACCCTGCTTTGGACCTTCATCAAGTCCTTCCAGGTATTCCTTCGCTTATCTCTAAGAAAGACCTAACTCGTTTTGATTTCTCTCGGTGGCCTCCCGGGGAGAGGTTTCACCCCAGTGCCTGAGCTCAAAGGCGCCCAGGGACAAGTGGCACAAGTGAGTCGAGTAAATGGGACTCGCAGGGAATGCCTGCCTGGGTATGAGTTTCATCTGTAAAGCATGAGTAATTGCTTGAGACCCTCCTGAACAGCCTTAATAGTTCAGTTCAACTCAATTACCGCCTGTCTGTAACCCTTCGATCTCTTTTTTTTTTTCCCTTCTTTGAGCTGTATTTCATATGTGTAACTCTAAGTGAAATACACAGCTATGGGGGGAAGGCCTGGGTCTCAATTAAGTTTCCTTTAAGCCTTGTTTTGAGGATTTCCAGTGAGTATTAGAGGTGTGTGGCTCCCATACTTTCATCCAGGAAGAATTCACCTTTTTAGCCCCACTCTTTTGAGCTGGTAACAATGCCAAGTTATTAAATTGCTGCTGCTTTTTTCCCTGGAGACAGGTTGCATTTCAGTGGTAGGTAAAGCTCCAGAGTAGATAGGAGGAAGTGAAGGAGACCAGCCTGGATAAGAATCATCACCTTTGGAGGAAAAGGAGCACCACAGTTACTTGCTAGAAAAAGCCTAGCCACATATAGTAAAATGATAGTTAAAGATGAAGCATAGCATATTCCTGCATTTTAAAAGTACCTGACCTGGATTTACTGGACCAGCACAACCGGGATGTTAGCTGGGGCATATCCAAAGGAAGTGTCAGGGAAACACAGCACAGGAATACAAATGGTGGTCTAAACTTGAAAAAATATGCAGAACACACCACCGGACAAAAGCATGGAAGAGTAACTTGTGCAACACACGAGTCTTGAAACAGCAACTATATACCCCTCAGACTGAGGCTTTAAATGGTCAATAGCTTTTGTATTGACTCAAATGGAAAAGGAACTGACCCACACTTTAAAACTTAAACCTCACCAGCGACAACACAAGCTGGGACCAAAGCCTGCAGTGCTGTGGCTCATCGCAACTTCTGTCTCTTGTCAGCAGAAGCAGCACACGTGCACACCAGGGATCAGCAGTGACCTTTTCCAGTGCAGCTCTCAGTGGTCTCGGTAGCCAGACCACCAGGCTTATGCAAAGGACTCATTTTGCACACTCCTTGACTGCCAGAGGACCTAACCCTGCACAGCAGGTTTCTGACACATCCATACCACAGTGACTTTTTCCATTGCTTGCACAGTTGCCAGCTTCCAGGTTGTTATTCGAGCAGCGCCACTGGGAACCATTTCATTTGCAGGCATAGGAATGAGATTCCCTTGGCACAGCTCAGCCATCCCTGATGCAGGGGACAGAGTGACACTTTCCAGTTCCTGCTTCTCCTCCCCTTGCCCCTGTGCCCCTCCAGCCTCTTTAGCAATAGCTCGCCCCGGGCTGAACTTGCCACGGCTCATGGCTGGAGAGGAGGAGATGGATGGGAAAGGGAGCACCTGGTACTTCCCTCCACTGACCTCCAGACCTCTTCAACTGGAGAGTCACTTTAGGCAGGGTTGTAGGGTGGTGGGAGAAAGTATGAAGGGAGGGATCTTCCACAGCAGGGGGGAGGGAAAAAAAAAAGAAGGCATTGCAAGCAAGTGCCTTTTCCCTTGAAAGCCTTTAGCCATTTATAACATGGAATTCTCTGCTCCAAGCTCCTCCTCTTGCAACTGCCGGGAGGCTCCTTTGGTAGCTAAGAATAGCCACTGTGCCGCTCTTAATTCCGCCACTCCCACCGTCAGAATGTGGGATCCCAGCAGACTTTGGCACAGGCTCTTCAGTGTCCCCACATGCTTCCAGGAAGCATCTCTGCTCACACAGGGCAGCCTAATAAGCAACGAACTCCTGGAGTTAGATCCCGTGGTAACTTCCACGTGCCCTGGGCATGGCATGAAGCGCTGACGTACAAGCTGGGGCACTGGTCGGAGCGGTGGGAAAGTGCTCGGCGGGGTTCCCGTCTGCAGAGGCAGCAGCGGGGTCAGCCTGGGGAGTGGGAGGAGTAGGAAGTGAGAGGGTGCTGAGGGCACGGCAGGGCCGTGGGAATCACAAGGACAAAGTGGTAACGCCAGGGAAGGACAGAGCCAGAGGAGGACAGAGGCAGAAGAGTAGAATATGGGAGGTGGGGAGCTGAAGGAGCCATGGGGAACAAGGGGCAGGGATGAGCAGGAAGGTGCGTTAGTGGAGAGGAATGGACTGAGCAGAGGAACGTGAAAAGGAAGTGGAGGGGCAGACAGACAGGGGAGGAGACACTTTCCCATTCCCATTTGGATGGGAAAAATAGAAGTGCTGTTGGAAAACAGAAGTACTGTTAGGGTTATACACCTCAGGTCCTGTCTGGACACTGTCCCGGGAGCTCTTAGGTGGTGTGTGTATCAAGTCCCGACTAAATCATCACAAAATGTTTGGAGCCCAATTCTGAGCTGATGGTCTTTCCAGTGACATTGTGGGGTAAACATACAGATTTGTTTGACCCCCTAAAAAGCCAGAGGAATCTGCCCTGAGCCTCGAGATGATGATTACAGACATTGTCTAAAGGATTTGATTAATTTTTGCCATTTTAATATTCAGATCTCTTTGAGATGATTTATACAGATCTTAGTCAAATCTCCATGGTGGCCAGTGAAAATATTCCCTCGGTTTTTCCTGCAGGATTTAGTTGTGTTGAATTTAGGATTACAGAAGGGTTTGGGTTGGAAGGGACCTTAAAGATCACCTAGTTCCAACCACTCTGCCATAGACAGGGACACCTTCCACTAGACCTGGTTGCTCAAAGCTCCATCCAGCCTGGCCTTGAACGCTTCCAGGGATGGGGCATCCACAGCTTCTCTGGGCAACCTGTACATGTCTTGCCCACCCATATAGCAAAGAATTTCTTCCTAATATTTAACCTAAACCTGCCCTCTTTCAGTTTAAAACCATCACCCCTTCTCCTAACACTGCATACCCTTGAAAAAAAATCCCTCTATTCTTTATTGTAGGCCCCCTTTAGGTATTGGAAGGTACTCCAGAGTCTCTCTGGAGCCTTCTCTTCTCCAGGCTGAACAACCCCAACTCTCTCAGCCTGTCTCCATAGCAGAGGTGCTGCAGCCCCCTGATAGTGTTGTAGGCTCGTATACTCTGTGAAATTGGGTGTTCAAAATCCAGATCAGGGACTGCTCACATTTTCAGGATGAATGTGTCCACCCCTTTCTTCTGAAGCAAGTTCTGAAAGCCTCTGGTCTGAGCAGTATGTATTTCAAAAGATTCCTGCTCAAAAGCCTGCGCCTGTGAAGTCCCCAGCCCTTGATTCCTGTTAGTGGTGGAGGAAACTGGGAGCACTCAACACCTGGCTGATTGCACTGACCTCTTCTGTGGGAGGCAGCTCTGCATATCAGGGCTCTGCATTTCCTCCTCAGCAGCTGATCACTGACACTCAGGGCATGGCAGACACCACCAGGGACACGTAACGCTGAACAGGGAAGATGCTGATGCTGCTTCAGGTACTTAGCGTGGTACCAGCCATTGCAGCAGACGCCTTGAATTCGGATTCCAGCAGCTGCTGCATCTTTTATTTCACCAGACTGGATCCAGGGAAATATCACACTGCCATTAGTGCCAGAGTAATGCTGGTTGTGAGAGCTTTCTCCTCCTGGTAAGCAGGTGTAGACACTGGTTTTCCCTCGCTTTCCCGGCTCGGTCAAGGGCGCGAGTGACGAGAAGGCAGCGGAGCTCCATCCATCCCCCACGGCACAGAGCCCAGCCTGCTGGGCTGGGCGGGCAACCAAGCGTGGGCCTGTGGAGGCATCTAGTGGCCACCTGCCCGCACTACAGACCCCGGCTGGGGCCAGCATCGCCCCGTGTCGCAAAGCCACGAACCAGGCTCCTGCCGGCCGGCCCCGGCGGAGACACAGTGCTCTCTCTTTTTTTCTTTCGTTTCCAGGCTCTCCCCTACGTGGCTCTTTTAATAGTGATGTTGTTCTTCATCTACGCTGTGATTGGGATGCAGGTAAGCGATGCTCGGAGAGCTCAGCTGTGTCTGTCTTCTCCTGCTAGAGCATGGGAACGGGCTTACAGGGTAACTAGATCAATGTGTGGTTGTGGGGGCTCGCAGCAATGTTTTCACCCAGTAAGGTAAGATGGCAGCTAACCTTGGCTGGAAAACATCGCCTGACTGTGTACTTCCAACAGCAGCGCAACATGCTCCGGAAAAAAAGCAAACAAACTAAAAAGTATTGACCCGTTTAATGGCAGAACGCAATATGCAAACAGTAAAAGGACCATGCCTGCCCTCCACATTCTCAAAGGAACATCCACAAAGAAGATTTACTGCCTTGCTTGCTGGTTCAAAATAGTTTTTTAAGTGGGCTTATGGCCATGCTGCACTGAACAAACCCAAATGTTCTCTTGCATCTCTTTCACACTGGCGTAACTTCCACTGAGTTGTAAAGAACAGCCTTTGATCTACACCCCTGAAGGTAAATATGGGATCAGACCCAATGTACCAACACTCAGAGTTTCTCCAGGAAGCTGCATCAACACAACATCTTATTCAGTTTGCAAAATGCACTTGGAACCATCCTGAGCATTCACCTGTGCGAGGAACTGATGTTGCACACAGACCATTGAAGACGGCACGTGATGTAGGCACAGTCTGTGACAGTCCCAGCCTCATTTGCTGCGCTGCTTTTCAAGCTAAGCTTCACTTTCCACTTCAGTGTTAATCAAAGTTCTCAGACAAGTCAGCCATCTGGGACCAGAGGCCACAGTGTAGAAAGGCATGGATAATTGCTTCCAGAGGTCTTCAAACATGACAGGCTTCTTGGTTTCACAATGACAACAGAACTTGTAATGAAATTCATCTGACCTCTGTGACCTTGTTTTAATTTGTTTCTTGTTATTATAATCACATGTTCTCACAGACTCCATCTACCCTGCTCCACCGTGAAAAATAAGATTAATCTTTTCTAGAATTATCACAGGTTATCTCAATAACCCCAGTAAACACAGCTGTCATTTACTCTACGAGGCTCATACTGTAAACTTGCCAGTTTTGCCTTTAATACCTAACTAAGATGGCCAAGATCTTGCAGAATTACCTGTGCTATACAGAAAATCACTTCAGAGTATTAAGCTGGTGTTATGTTGCTATACAGAGCATTAGAAGTGGCTTCCAAGCACCCACACAGAGGGGATCTACAGTGATCAAGGCACCACCAGAGCCAGATGCTTTATTCTGTAATTCTACTCCTTTTTCTATCAGCTAGTTCTGAGTTACCTATTCAACCCTTGGCTTACATTCGAGCCTCTGTTTAAATCATCTCAGCAGCCTGAGGATCATACATCTGTCTTTCACATTGATCTAGATTACTAGGTCGCTTCATGCCCTCATGTCTTCCAATGAGAAAACCAACTTTTTTCATTTTCCCTGTTTGCCCAGAGCCCACAGACCCATTATTATCACTTTTTGTCCAAATGGCATCTCAGACATTTTGTGTGCAGCTCTCTTGAATGTGCTGACACACAGAGTTCCCTCACACATAGGGACACATAGGAAGGAAAATCATCCCTCACTCCATTAAGCAGCTACCATGAAAGATTGGATGTACCAGATCTGATAAAAATATCAGAATTTCCCATATAAAGGAGACCTACTACTTTATGTCAGCTACTGCCGTGACTTGGAGCGTAACAACATTCAAGCCTCACTACCTAATGAGCTCAAGTGGAAAAAATCCAAGTTGATGCTGATGGATGAAGGTGCTCATATGATGGCCCAGGAGGCACAGATTGGAGAGGCCATGAGGGAGGAACCTCCACTTCCAGCTCCTCCCAGGTACCTAATGCAAAACACCCACAGCAGCTGCTGCCAGTGCCTCCTGTGTGAGGGAAGCTGCAGGGTCGAAAGGAGGATCAGACTTCCAGCATGGGCAGCTCCCTTACCTACATTTGCCTGGAGTGAAAAATACGGGCTGCCTCGGCTCCGACTGGCTCTGAGCATCGAGCTGTCCTGCTGCTCCTCCTCGCTGCAGCTGGGGCTGTCAGTGCTGCCTGTGGCGTGGGGCTGGTCGGCAGGGGAAGGCCCTTGCATCCAGGAGGAACCCCTGAGGAGAACTGCCGTGTGCTGACCCTCCCTCCCGTCTGGCAAAGGCCTTCCCACCATTGTCCCCGTGCTCCTCTCCACGTCACTGTTTCTCTTGGGGTGCTAATTATCAGTGACATTTCCTTGAAAAGAAGCTCGGTGTTCTCTCAGAGCTGCTCTGTTCCCGCTGCTTGTTTTGGCTACAGAGAGATTACAGCTCTCAGCCCCCGAGATCTCTGCCACGTTGTTATCAGTGGGAATAAATAGCCCTGACTGTGCAGAGACCTTTCTGCCACATAAGGTTTTTTAAGCTCTCAGTCCCACTGCCTGAAAGTACCTCAGCTATCCAAGATTTTTTCAAAGAAGCCTGAAACTCTGCTGCGCTGGGGACTTCACACCCAAAGACAGGCCCCTGAAAAGGTTTGCTGATGGTTGCAGGCTTCGTGCCATGGCTGGATGAACTAGTTGGTGTGGCATGGGAGGAAGCTCTAGGACAGGGCAGATCCGGTCATCATCTTCATGCTGCTGCAATCTGGGAGGACCCCTGAAGCACCTGCTGGTGACAAGTATGACTACAAGAAGGGCAGGCATTTGGACAATTCCAGATCCAGGGCAACGTACTTTACTTTGTTTTGTGAAAATCCAAGGGCCCCCACAGAGATGGAAGCTGAAGGCTTTGCAGCTGCTGGTCTTTTGCTGTCATTTCCCCCTGTCGAAGATAGATAAGCAATGAAGGAAGGAGCCTTTTCTTCTCTGTTACTGATTTCTTTCAGCTAGACTCCCTTCCCAATTGAGTGCCTGTTAAAACAAGGCCCCGTGTCACGTATTCAGTGTATGAATAAGGAAGGATACCTTGTTTTGACACAAGATGCCCTTTGTTGCAAAATTAGTTCTTTTCTGGTGATAAAGCACAAGCCAGGGAAGCAACGACAAATATGAAAGACACATATGGATATGTTTGTTTTTAATAGAAGAGCAGATTCCATTAATTATCAGTCAGGGTGAGGCCAAGAGCTACGGGTGACAAGAGGTTTGGGGATTTTGCAGGGCTAATCTGAAAAGACCTCTGCTTTCTGCCAGGTGTTTGGTAAAATTGCGCTGAACGATACCACAGAAATCAACCGCAACAATAACTTCCAGACCTTCCCCCAGGCAGTGCTGCTGCTTTTCAGGTGGGTGTCTGACAGCTCTGGATTGTGTCAGTCTGGGAGCACGATTCCTCTGCTCTCGGGCACAGCTTATCTCCTTCTACCGTGTCATGTTCACGAGGTGAGTAGTAACGTGTGGTCCTTCAGCGGGGGAGCCTGGGAATTATGTCAGTGGAATGACCAGTCCGTTAAGTCTCTTGTACCCCAGCAGCTCACCCTGGTAACGCTCAGTGCTGGGCAGGGAGACAAATCCTCCTACGTGGAAGGAAGGTAGCCAGTTTTCAGTGCTCTCCAATGCTGATATGCATCAAAAGCTTCTTTGGTTCAAATCTGGCCAGTGTGACATCTAGCAGGGAAAGGGACGTGATGAACTCGTGCCTAGGCATGGCCATGCCCAGCTCAGCTTAGCACATCGTCCTGCTCCAGCTGGGGCCAGGGACGGGTGCTGAAGGGGTGGGAAGTTGGCACAAATTCAACAGTCATAATTTTGAAGGACATTTTTAGATGCAATCCGCAGCCATGTCACTCGCATCTCCATGATTCTGGTAGGAACGTGAGAGCTCTGTACCTACAGCAGCCAAAACCAGTCAAAAAAGATACGCTGATGATGGCAACAAAACCAAACAGAGGAGCAGGATATGCCAGGGGATGTCAAAGCCATCGGCCTAACTTGCTCTTAATTGACCTCAGTGGCAAAATTCCCATTAATGTTCATGGGAGCAGGAACAGGTTGCTAATGTGCCAGTCCCTGTCACATCCAAGGTCACTGCTGTCCTCCCCTGCCCTTTGCCTTGCCCAGGTGTGCCACAGGTGAGGCCTGGCAGGAAATCATGCTGGCATGTCTCCCGGACAAGAAGTGCGACCCGGAGTCGGAGCCGGCCAACTCCACGGAAGCCGATCACTCCTGTGGCAGCAGCTTCGCCGTCTTCTACTTCATCAGCTTCTACATGCTCTGTGCCTTCCTGGTGAGTCCCCCCAACCCAACCCAAACTTTCCCTCTGTCAGACTGAGCCTCTGCTTCCCCAGACATCAGCAATGCACAGGACAAGAATGACCTCAAAGAGAGGAAATGTCCCCATGGGGTCTTTCCCAGCAGCACCCTTTCAGTGACAACACCCCTTCCCTGCCTCCCTCCAGCTCTGGAGGATGCTCTGTTTCCAATCCCAATCCTCTGTGCACAGCAAAGGAGCACTCTTCCCCCCTCTCCCTCAATGAGAAAACCAAATTAGTGTGTTGTGGGCTGTGCTGAGGCTAGCAACGCCTCAGCCACACTTCCCACCTCCCCTCCTACCTTCCTTCTGGCTGCTGAGCAGGTTTTTCCTCCCCTGCCAGCAGCAGTGACTGTGAGAATACACATATCCCACTTGCATCTGCTCCGTGTTGGTAATGCGGCACTGCTCAGAGCGACAGCACACGCTCTGCAGCTGGCAGCAGTGCCCAAAACTCTCACAGTGAACAGCAGCAACATTTTAAAAGTTTTGGTCCTGGGCCAGAAGAAAGGCAGTGGGGCTGAGATAAAAGTCCTATCGAAGATAAATCCCAGGTTCTCCCACCCCATTCTGCCAGGCAAAGACATAGGCAAATAAAAAGCCACAACAGCACATCTGAATCAAGAATTCAGCAAATCTGTGCCTCATCCATTTAGTAGGGAAGAGAAAAATGTAACCAGCTGAGAATATTCCACCTCTGGGCTCTTCCCATTTAAACTGGGAGGCTGGCACAGGGGAATTAAGAACCTAACCCCAACGGCTTCCTAGTTTTGTGAATCCAAATCCAGACCTTAAATGGAGAAGCTGGTAAAATCTACTGTTCCTTGCTTCATTCATCATGTCATCTCTGTCCTTTTTTGCAGATCATCAATCTTTTTGTAGCTGTTATAATGGATAACTTCGATTACCTGACACGGGACTGGTCCATTTTAGGACCACACCACCTGGATGAGTTTAAAAGGATCTGGGCAGAGTATGACCCTGAAGCTAAGTAAGTAACCCAGCCTGGATATCAGAGCTCCTCGGGAGAACAGGCTCATTATTTTCTGTTCTCTAGACCAAGTGCAGTAAGTGCCATCTTCTTCCTGCAGGAATTTTTTTTTTTTTTTTTTTTTTTTAGTACAAAACTCCTAAGGTACTGCTGGTGAATCCATAAGCCCAAAGTGCAAGGATACTCACAGAAATCTCAGCATTTAGGCTGCACTGTTACCTGTCAGGACATTGCTTTACTTTCTGTTGGGGAGAGATATAGATGTAGTGAGGGGCAGCAGGAGATTGAGAAAAGGAGATTAGAGGGTTGTATTTGTTTGGGATATTGAGCTGTGTCTCTTCTGCTTGACTTTGTACTCACAGCAGAGCTGCCGTGCTCAAATCTCTGTTTTTTCATATGTCATATATGCCCATCACAACCTGTACATTCACATGGCTGAATTACATTGTCTGCAGGGTTATTCACATCAGCAGACTTGCAGGGATTTAAAGTTACACTAGAACAACTCACATGAGGGCTTAACTGACATTCAGTATTATATGCTCTGTTTGACACATGCTTAGGCTTAAAGTGCATTTAGACCCCTGTGGCATTACTGTACGGTTGACAATTGTAATTGCAAAGCCCCCTTCCTAATGCAAAAGCTGTGGAAAGAGATTTGGGTGTAAACTAAAAGCAGATCTCTTTAGGAGACATAGTGTTGAGATTAATCTGGGCTCAGGCTCTGCCATATGCGAGGGCGCGTCACATTATGAGAGCGATACTTGAATTCAAACACTTCTTCCCATTCATGGGGACTTTTAATTCAGATGGGGAATAAGCACAGACTTCTAATAAATACATTATTTGTTAACAAATCAGATGGTACTGTTTGTGCTTGCTCGAAGGCAAGTCTGCAGTGGCTGAAGCCATATAACAGACAGCCACTGAGTTCAGATTACATCTTGTTCCTCCCTATTTATAAATGGGAAGCTCCTTTATTCCTCTTCTCCATCCGTGTCCAATGCCCCTCCTCCAGCTCTGGTAGCTTTCATCCCTCCATGAGAGAATTCTTCTTTTGAGATGCCATTTACCAAACTTAAGAGAAACCCAGCTGCTGCTGTTGAAGAAGTTCAGTACTTTGTTTTGCCCTTGCTCTAGTGACAGCCCAAAGCATAAACAAGTATTAAAAGACAGCGGCTTGGGGCTATTTATGTGGGAGGTAACCCACAAGGAAATAAACAGACCCTTTATACCTCTCTGCCTGCTATAGGGCTCAGACCAACTAGTAAATAAGCAGACATTTACTTTGAACAGGTCAGTGATGGGGGGACAGCCCCAAATTGTCGGTTCATGCACTAAGAAACTGCAGCGTTAAAAAGGCTGAGGTCAATCCTTGCAAGTATCGACTCAAGTGTGACTGACAGCTGGGATTTCTGCACTAGCAGAAGTTATATGAGTGTTGGGCAAATCTTTGAGAAGGCACCAAATGCAAGAGGCCTGAAATAATACTTTAAGCTATGCCTGGGATACAGGGAGCAGGAGCATGAGGCTGGAGAGCTCTTAGTGACACTTTTAGCTGTAGCTGCACTCTGCAGGCAGGCCAGCAGGTCAGCCCTGGTCAGGATGCAGCCCTCACTGTGCTTTCTTCTTTAGGGGACGGATCAAACACTTGGATGTGGTGACGCTGCTCCGGCGGATCCAGCCCCCGCTGGGCTTCGGGAAGCTCTGCCCTCACCGGGTGGCTTGCAAAGTAAGGCACGCTGCGGCTCGGGGGAGGCTGGGCTCACAGCAGCTAAAGCAGGGAATCAGTCAGAGAATGCAGAATGCTTTGGCTTGAAAGGCGCCTTAAAGACCATCTAATTCCAACCCCCATGCTGTGAGCAGGGCTGCCTCCCACCAGACCAGTTGTTTTACACTAAACAGCCTGCAGTGGTATTTTCTAGCTGACCCTGCCTCACTCACTGGGCACATCCCAGCTCGCTGCCCACCAGGCAGAGCCAGCAACAGCGTGTGTCTCAGCGACCCCTGGGCTGCCCTGTGCCTTTCACCAGCTCCTCTGGGCTGCAACCACCCAGTCGAGGGCTGGAGGGTCACCAGCAGGTGGGTTGTGCACTAGTCAGGGCCATCAGCCTTTTGTGTGGTTAGGAGAGCACATCTGTGCTAAATACAGTTCTCAAGTACCAAGAACACACATCTGCTTGTACTGTTAAACACGCATCTCGAGACAGACTGGGACAGACAGAAACAACAGGGCATTCTCATTGTGTAACTAATCCACAGGCCATGGATATTCCCATAAGAGGGATGGCAGGTCTGGAGGGCATCACGAGGACGTGAGGAACAGCATGCTTCAGTCCATGTGTGGCAGTGTGATTGTTGTCTTTCTTCTCTCCATCCCACAGCGCCTTGTCTCCATGAACATGCCACTGAACAGCGATGGGACCGTCATGTTCAATGCCACTCTCTTTGCACTGGTCAGAACAGCATTGAGGATCAAGACAGAAGGTGAGAAGCTTGCTGACTGCAAGGGTACAAAGGTGCTCATGCCAAGGTGTCCTGAGCTGGAATTAACCAATAGGGACATCTTGTGTAAAATGATCCAAATTACTTATATGCAGCATATGGGACAAAAAGCTATGTAAAGAGGTTTGGAGGAATAATATCTTCTAGGGGGTGTTTCCCACTACCTAGGAAGCCGGTGCTTCCTGTAGTATCATCTCAAATTATTGATCACATTCTTCACAGTGGTCTGAAAGTTGAAAGTTTTAGATCAATGTCTGCTCACACAGCAATTAGGGGAAGGACGAAGGGCAAAGAAGCCTCCTCTTTGTACCCTGTCTGCAGAGCTGAGCCACTTTTTGACTGCTGTTGCCACTGATCTTCCAGTCCAAGGGAGAAAAAAGAGCTTGGACTCGAGGGTCTCATCTCACAAAAACTCCTCCTGTGCTTCCATTAGCATGAGTTAATGTTACATTGTAGTAACAGTGGTGTTGTAAAGACAGATGAGAAGTAAAGGGAGTGTTAATAGCTTTGCCTAGACAGCGGGTATATTTGAGGAAAGCAGACAAGATTTGGGGCTCAGCTTGTCATCTTTGTTGCACTCTGTCACCTGCTGTAATGAAAGATATTGGTCCTGAGTCAAAATCTGGCTTCATGTATTAATGAGATGCATTAAAAGAGCGTGTAGGTCTGTGATTCACAGCTAAACACCTCTGCCTCAGGAGTGGCTGCATTACATTTCAGGCATGGGGAAGCAGAGACCAGCAGAACTCTACCTGACTCTGCCAGCTGTACACAGCTGAGCCAAAAAAAAGTGGCAAAATGAAAAAATTGTATCAAGGCCTTGAAAGTTGTGCTAAACAGAATTTGACTGTAGCACAAGAGACTCTCTTGAAGAAAAACCACCCACAATCCCTGTAAGACATCTTGTGTCTTATGAAACAGAGACCCAAAAAGGACTCAATTTTCTTGTCTATCTGAGCCTCAAACTCTCGGAGTCATTGCCAGAGAACTCCTGGGAAACCATCTAAAGCCTCAAGCTGCTTTCGTTCTTGCTTTAGCAGGATCTTTTAAGTGGTCAGGGCAGGAGTTTGGAATTAGCCCTGTTGAGTCAGATTTCTGCCTTTGATGCTGTCCACGTGTTGCGTCCTCAGCAAGTTACTCAGTGTCCCTATCTTCACTGCATCCTATTACAGGAGCTACTGCCGGGCAGAGCCCTGTGCAACGCCCTCAGGAACCTTAGTGCCAGGGAGAAATAAGAAAAACTGCAGGAACAGCACCTCTAGGAGGACAAGATACTGGTTTCAGACACCTAGAGAGAGAAGAGAGGGGTTTGAATGTACATAAATCAAGAAATAAAATTGAAGGTGACTCATTTGAGAGGAAATGGGTATCTAGAAGGAAAGTCACCTCCCTACCCAGAGATGACTATGCATATTTAGGAAGAAGACCTCTTGCTGTGAGGGAGTTTTAGGAATGGTCTGAGCATCTCTTGGCCCAAAACTTTCCACTGCTGAAAACACTGTGATATTTACCTCCTGAGATTGCCATGCTAGACATTAAATTGCTCCTCTGCAGGCTCTGCTTAATTCCTGTTTCTGATGATTTTCACCCTGCAGGTAACCTGGAGCAAGCCAACGAAGAGCTGAGAGCAATAATTAAGAAAATCTGGAAGCGCACCAGTATGAAGCTGCTGGACCAGGTGGTGCCTCCCGCAGGTGGTGAGTGCAGGATCTTGTCCCTGTCTCTGAATCTCTCCGTTTTTTTCCCCTACCTGTCCTGTCCTACTGCACCTCGTGATCATCAGGTGGAATATGGGGGACAGGCTTTCTTCTACAAGCTATGTGTATTTCATCAGGCTGAGATCAGTTCTATACTAAGATGAATATGCTGTTCTTACTGCTGAGAAATAAGGGAGAGAAAAAAATGTGCACGAATAGGAGTTATTGTGGACATCCAGTGTGGCATTCCCTGACTTTCCAGGTGGCCCCATGGGCACAAAATGGCATTTGGCAGTGAGCCAACAGGTGCAACACAGGTCCTGAGCCTTGCTCAGCCTGCTCTGAGGTCAGTGGACCATGTCTTCTGAAATTTTCAGTGGGTTTGCAGAAGGGAGGAGAGCTACCTGGAGAAAAACGTAGTGCACATTTTGGCTGACAGTTTGAGTGGGAACACAGCTGTGACTGCATTTCAGGGGAGAGGTGATCTTCTCTGTTCACTCACACCCATGTTAGGCACAAAGGGACAGAATTCCAGTGCAGAGAAGGGTCAGATCAGGCCTGGGATGGATGATCAGTGAGATGCTGTTGGTGAGCCCAGCCTGTGAATAAGTCTTACCCCAGGCTGTCACAAGACAGCAGCATGTGTTGACCCAGAGTGGGAGGCTGCTGCTATAACGAGATCCTTTGTGGTTAACCAACACCAGAGACTGCAAAGGTTAGATGTGCTCCTGCTGCAGGGGTTCTGTGCCAGCAGAGCCAGTCTGCCCAAATGCCACCTGCACCTCCCCTCCTGACTATTTACAGCAAGCTCTGGCTGCGGAGCAATCCCTTCCTTCAGCCCTGCATCCTGATGCCATAAAAAGCAGAGATGGACCGCAGCGCCCAGTGTTTCTGCAAGGCTCACGTGAGCACATACACTGTTAAAATCGGCTGCTTTTTAAATTTAATTTTTTCACCCCTCCTTTGCAGATGACGAGGTGACCGTCGGGAAGTTCTACGCCACTTTCTTGATCCAGGAGTATTTCCGGAAGTTCAAGAAACGTAAAGAGCAGGGGCTGGTGGGGAAGCCCTCGCAGCGCAACGCGCTGTCCTTACAGGTGACAAGCGGGCCCCGAGTGGACGGAGTGGTACAGTAGAGACAGGTGGCCCCACTTCCCTCTTCAGCCATTCTGGGGGTTGCAATGGGCTATCCCTACTGGAAGGGAGCTCGTAGACCCCTTGAATTATCACACCAATCCTTTTGGATAAATACCTGTATACCATGGGCTCACAATCCCTTAGCTCTGGAGATGGAAGGCACAGGTGAGGCATAATCACAATTTATCAATCCGCCAGTAATATTTGAAATTTGGGATCCTTGTAGAGAACTGGTATGAAGTGCCCTACAGACATTTCCTTACTCCCACATACATTTGACCCATTCTGCAGAGTGCGTGTTGCCAGGAGGCAAAATCACTTATAAAGCAAAAAGCATACTTGGATGCCAAGGCCATCCAATGGACAGGGCGTCAGACTGTAAGGACTGGGATGTGTTCCCCAGTGTGATACATGTTCACTCAGTTGATTACCAGGCTGTGTGACAGAAAGCCCCACTGACTGTACAAGCAGTACTATTTATGTCCCTTGAGGATACATTGAGGAAAAAGGGTGACTCTGGAGTTTCAGCAAGCTGAAAAGTGCTGTGATGCAGGAACAAACACAGAATGAGGCCTCAGTACACCCACAGCTTACCACTCTGGATGGACTCTCTGGAATAGATTCCAGTCAGTGAGGAGTTCGAGGACTCTCCAGGTCCAGATGCCAGAAGCTTAGTTATTAAATCCATATTTAAGCTGCTGATTAAAAAGAAGAGATTTTCAGAGGCACCAGAGTACACGGTTCAACTGGAGCTCTGGCTGCTCTAGAGCTTCTGGTTGTGGATCTGAGAACCCAGAGTTGAAAGCACGCAGACCTGCTTAGCCAAGCCTGTGGATTTATGCCTGTGTCCCCTTGTGATGAAGCCAGGGACTAGCAACAAACATTCCTTGGCTTGTATTGCTAAGAGTTTATCTCTCTCTGAGGTGGAAATGAAAGAACAGGGTTTGCTGGTGTTTGTCTAGGAGCTGGGGGTGCTATGTTAGGTAAAAGGGCTCCACAGTGTTTAGGAAGAAATGGCAATGCTGTTATCTCTCCTGTGCCCACTCGGAGATATGAAGCTCTATAGTTTGCTGTTTTGCAGGCTGGTCTGCGCACACTCCACGACATTGGGCCGGAGATCCGACGAGCGATTTCTGGAGACCTGACAGCCGAAGAAGAGCTGGACAAGGCCATGAAAGAAGCTGTTTCTGCTGCCTCTGAAGATGATATCTTCCGGGTGAGTTCCGAACAAGTTTGCAAGCTGAGGCTGAGCTCAGAGTGCTACATTGTCTTTTGTTCATTCTGCATTTCAGCTGGGTCCTCCTTGTTTTGTAGATCTTACTAGAAAACAGGGGTGGACCTAGGTCCTAAGTGAAAGGTCCTAAGGTCTTTGCACAGTTTTATCTCAATTCCTTTTCTCTCAAGGGAAAGTTCTGACTGGAAGATTCCCTCATGAAACCTAAATAAAAGAACAGATCAGTGCAGCCATCTTGCAATCAGCAGAGCAGCAGCCAGGCACACTTTAGTGTTTTGTTCACTCCTTTCAGTGGCACTGGTAGACATCCTTCTAAAAAGTATACCAGAACCCAACAGAGGTCCTACGGAAGGAGAAAATTTTCTGAGCAACTTAGCTAAATCTTTTCTTTCTTATTTCATTCTTGCAATTGTTTCCTCTGGTAACTTTTCCTCTCCTTTGGCATTTTCCTCCCTTCTTTACAGAAAGATGCTGTCAGTCCCTTTCATTACTCACCATCTAAACAGTACATAACTGGCTCATTAAATTTCGCTTCGTTTCTTCCTCCAGGTGATTAATAGTTTCTGGTGCTCTTCTCAAATTCTCCCTCATGTCTAAACGTTCCTTTGCAACTGCACTGGGAAAACCAGACAGCAGCTACCTGGTTCTTGCATCCATACCCCGTCCTGGACTCCCAGGACTGGTTGGAGGTGTAGACACATATATACACCTGCCAGTCCTCTGAAATCCCAGCCTGTGTGTACCTAGTCTCCGTGACAGAGAGGTCCACACACTGCCTCCTGGAAGAGAGAGCACCAGTGCCATCATGCTCACTTTGGTCCTCACTTTTTTTTCCTCAAGAACAGTCTAAGCAGGAAAACACCGGGGCCCTTGCACACCTCACTCACACAGGAAAAATCCTTTCTGTTTCTCTGACAGAGAGCTGGCGGCTTGTTTGGAAACCATGTGAGCTATTACCAAAGTGACGGCAGGAGTGGGTTCCCCCAG
The DNA here is from genome assembly GCA_013397755.1 of Cnemophilus loriae. Taxonomy (NCBI): domain Eukaryota; kingdom Metazoa; phylum Chordata; class Aves; order Passeriformes; family Corvidae; genus Cnemophilus; species Cnemophilus loriae. The sequence goes on from VZTF01005583.1 coordinate 1,678,912, forward strand.
ACATTCACCACCCAGAGACCTTTGCACATCAATAAGTCTGGCAACAACCACGGAGACACCGAGTCTCCATCTCACGAGAAGCTGGTGGACTCCACCTTCACTCCCAGCAGCTACTCATCTTCAGGCTCCAATGCCAACATCAACAATGCCAACAACACTGCCCTGTGTCGCTTCCCCAGCCCACCCAGCTACCCCAGCACTGTCAGCACAGTGGAAGGCCATGGGACCCCCCTGTCACCCACCATATGCGTGCAGGAGGCTCCCTGGAAACTCCCATCCAAAAGGTAAGTTTCACAGCAGGGAGGGGGGCAAGGGAGCAGGTGTTGGAAGGTGCATGCAAACACCAGAGCACTGCTGCCAAGCTGAAGTCACTCCCAGACATTGCCCAGCCTGCACCCTGGATTGAGCCTTCTGGTTCTCCACTTGTGCCAAAGCCCACAGATACGCAACAACAGATATGCACCAGCTGGCCACTGCAAAGCACCAGCACTCTGACTGCCCAACACACTTGATTTCTTTGGGCTTCATCAGGAAGAAACCTTTGTAAGATCCAAGGGGAACCTTATTTATCCCTCCTTCACCACAGGGAGGTGTTTTATCAACTGGTAACTGAAGGAGACTGCTCTTCATGTCTTAATCGCCCAATAGGGAGCTTTGTTGAAGTCAGTGGTTTTTTCATTCAGCAGGTCACATCCCTACAGAGGTCACCAAAGACATTCTGGGAGGAGGGAGGCAAGGTTTTCGGAAGCAAAGCAAAGAAAATCCCCTTCTCCACACAGTTTTCAGGCTCTCAACACACAGATGACTAATATAATAGGAATATCATTTTTCTCACTGGTGGATTTTTTTTAGTACTTTCAGAAACAGCAGGAAGGAGATGGATTTTTTTTTTCAGTGCAGAGAGTGAGCAGTGTGAAAAGGTGGACAAATGCTGCCCCTGGAAAGGACAGAGTAGGACAATAAGACAAAGGAACTTCAGTGGGTGCAGAATTGCCCAAGTGAAGAGTCCCATGGTTTTTCTATTTTGTGCCTTCCTGAGGGAGGCCACAGGAGTTGCACAACATGTGTGACCATCTGCCCTCCTCCTTGCTGACTCGTGCTGGTGTGACACTGCTAACGGGGTGTTCTTTTCTCTCCTTGCTTCCCTGGGCACGTTCCTTGAATTAGGACACATTACTACGAGACACTGGGACGGTACGTGTTCTCCATAACCCTCTAATACTGGCTGGGTGTAAGACCCACACTGCTCATCCAACTCAAACTCCAAATTCCCATTAATGCCGAATATGAGCTCTCCTTTTTGGCGTCAGTAGGGCTGAAATAGAGATACCGATCACCATGGCAGCTCCAGAAAATACAGGCTCTCTTATACATTTCTCCCAATGGTTTTTGGTTTAACCAGATGAGAAGATAATGTTGCCTCTCCAGTCCCTTAAAGATTAAAAAAAAACAAAAAAAAAAAAAGCCACCCTGCTCTCTTCTGCAAATGCTAGTAAGAAACTGAAATTGTTTCCAATACCTCTATGGCCATACCTTGAACATTCAAGCTACCTCCAGATTTTACTTTGCTCCTCAGGAAACACAAAGTCCAAATGAAGTGAAATACGAGTGCTGAAATGTGAAACAGAGGGACACAGAGGTGGCAAGCAGGGAATTAAGGGCTGGCACACCTAAGGCTTTGAACAGAGCCTACTGAATTCAGTAGAAGCACTCTGCAGTTAAAAAAAGGGACGAAAGGTGGAAAAGCCAGCAAGGATGAGAACGTGACCGGGAGGCAGAGGGCAGAGCTGGTGCAGAGTGAGGGATTTGGGAGGCAAAGGCCACACATCACAGAGATGGGAAGGTTACTGCGAGTGTCCAGGAGGCTCCTCTGAAATCCATAACCAAGTCTTTTGCAACAAGGGAAAAGGCTTATCACTGAGAGCCCATCTCAGATTTTACTGTGAGTTCAGTGAGGTGTATCTTTGGAAATGTGGTCGGTGTGACGTGCACATTAGCAGAGTACAGGTGGTCACAAATGACAAAATACATTTACAGTATTGTAAATACTGTAAAAATACATATTCAGCATTGGTTTAAGAAACTCGTCCTGTGAAAGAGGACACAGACAAAGGTTGTTGCCTTGTATTTGTGAACTCTGTAGCTCTGTTCAGTCATTGATTTTCCTATGATGGCTCTTCAGCATTATAATAAACTGAGACAGATGGAGCCTGTCATTCTTGTCTTTGTAACAGGTTGTCTTTACCATCTCCATGTCTTGACTTGTCTTTTTTGCTCATTAGCTCCAGTTCCAGAGACAGCCAGCTGGCAATTGTTTGCCAAGAGGAAGTGTCTCAGGATGAGACTTATGATGAAAATTTGAATGAAGACATTGAGTACTGTAGTGAACCAAGTCTGCTCTCTACCGAAATGTGAGCTTTGCAGCTTTAGTCAAAGGTGTTTGGGTGGTTCTTTAATTAAGGGGGAGAGGTGGGAAGAGGTGACATTTTCCTACAAAAATTTCAATTTATGGGAGAAGGTCATAAAATTTTGGTCAGAAAATTTTAGTCAGACAACTCAAATATGAGAAAACGATTTTTTTAAATTTGCAGTTCAGCCCTAGAAGTAACATTGAAAAGGATACCTTTCACCTTGGATTTTTCCTTCTCTGAATGAGACATCTGGATCTGCAGGGCTGTCCCCCACATTCACTTCTACCTCCTGATGTTCCCAAACCTCATTTTTAGAGGGTTCGCTGTCTCATGGTCTCGTTCCTGCTCCTGGACCAGTGATAGTTTGAAGCTAGCTCGCTCTTGCATCCCTTTGTTGGCATGATCTTCCTGGCTTCCTTGCTGGAAGAGGGCTTATTCTGCCCAATATCAGCTGCTTTTCTAAACCCCTCTGCTCTCCTTCCCAGGCTCGCATACCAAGATGATGAAAACAGACAACTCACTCCACCAGAAAACAACAGAGGAGAGGACACCCGGCACTCTCCGAAGAAGGGGTTTCTGTGCTCCTCAGCACTAGGTAACCTCCCAGCAGGGCTGGGCTGTGTTTCCTCTGCCTTGATGGAGTTCCCACATCTCCCTGGAGGAATCCCAGCCCGTGTGGGCACCGGTGTTGCTGTTTGCTGCATTCAGCTCGTGAGACCAGGAATCCCAGGGCGTGCAGACAACCCTGATCAGGCACATGGCTCTGCTGGCTTCACACTCGGTCAGCAGATGAACCTGTGGCTGTTTGGACAGTCCCTGTGATCTGTTTGATTAAGCCTGCCTGTGAATTAGGGCAGTTTATTTGAGAGCTGTAGACTCTCCAAACAATCACTAGGGAGCCACCGAATGGGTGAGCCTTGAGTCAACGGTGTTCTGCCCTGTGTGTATTCAGCAAGGAGAAATGAGAGATTGCCTCCTTTGTCTGCAACCAGGAACACACTGAATGTCAGATTAAGTTAATACAACATAAATTTGCCTTCTGCTCTAATTGTACCTGGAGATTTTCAAGTGCTTCACTGTCAGGTGAAACCCGTGAATCACAAGGTTTTATGAAAGTATCAAGAGAGTCTGTGAGAAAATGAACTCTTTTACATATAACATTTTTCAGCCTTTTTCTGAATACTGGTGTGGTGAAAAAGGACATTGAAGGGAGAAACTGAAAAGAATCATATATAAAATACATTTTTACAGAATAACAGTGACAGACTATAGTGTAATGTTTAAAGTGAAGCTACTGAGTCTTCACTCAAATCCTTCAGGATGCTTGAGTGCTCTAATAACATTTACTTTATTTCAAATGTGAAAATATTAGGCAATGACAACTTCTATATCTATCTATAAGGCAGTCAGCCCTTGATACAATGCTTCATTAACTACATTCTAGTGAATATTTATACACTGATGTCATACTCATTTTATTAGCTGGGGTTTTTCTCTAGAAAGAGGAAAAACTTTTAACCTGCATTGTAACATTCATTCTCTGGGTTATAACATATTTTCTCCAACCCTGAGAGGACTTTTTCTCAATAAACCAATATTATAGGTACTTACTATTTTCAGAATTCTAATTTTCTTTCCTTCTTTAGAAAAACGTCAACAAAATCAAGAAGACTACAAAATATTTTAGTGTGCCACGTACTGAATCTTTAATACTGGATTTATTTGCCATTTTTCAGAAGTAAAGCACTTGATCATAAATATACTTTTCAGTAGTTTTAAATTCCTCGTTGGGACTACCTTTCTCATATTTAGAGAAGTTTAATTTTATAGCAAGTAAACAATGTGACTGTTTCAACAGCTCCCTCTAAAATCTTTTTTTTTTCTCTTCCCTTCCTTCTGAATTCTGAAAATGCTTCGTGTCTGTCTAAGTCACCTTCCATTCACCAGTAAATTCAGCATTGATTAATTCAGTTCCACTTGACCTTGCTGTAGACACAGTCTCATACACTGTGGTATGTCTGGCAGCTGAGGGACACAGATCACATGCAAGCAGGGCGCCAGTGTCACCTGAGCAGCCCGACATCCCCGTCTGCGTGTTGCGTGCAGCCAGCACAGCACCAGAGCCTCAGCTGCCACCATCCTGCTGAGGGCTCTGCCTCAGCCACAGAGGTCTGAGGGCACTGCCACTGCTCAGGAGGGAAAGCTGCTGCACGTGTTTTAAAGGAGAAGAGTGTTCAGAATCCTACCTTGCAGCTTTGCTTGGAAGGTTGATGGGTTCGTGACGCCCGAGTGCTTTCTGTAAATACATTTGCTTTGGAAAGGGCACGGTGGTGAGGGAAAGTGGACAGAGCCCAAAGCATGTGTGTGTTTGCTGTATGTCCAGTGGGGCTGCACTAAAAGAAACTGAAAACAGATTACCTGTAGTGTACGACGAGTGACGGACACATTGTGTGTGTTGCTGTTTCAGGTCGAAGAGCATCTTTTCACTTAGAGTGTTTGAAAAGACAGAAAAACCAGGGCATGGACGTCTCGCAGAAGACGGTCCTGCCTTTGCATCTGGTCCATCATCAGGTGAGTGTTAATAACCACACAGGGCCCCTGCCACCTGCAGTGCACCCCCAGAGCATCCCAACCCACTGTTTAAAAACCATTTGGGATAGATTCTCACCCATACCAAAGGCCCAGGTTTTAGCAAATCAGGATTTTTATCATTCCCAGAGTGCTACAGGAATATGTCCCTTGGAGTCAGCCACAGTTACCATTTTCTGATGTCCATGAAAGAACAAAATAAAATATTAGCACAAAGATAAAAATAACTACCCAAATTGCACGCTGCAGTGCAATTACACTGGCTTTGATGGCAATATGCACATGAATAAAGTGTGTACAGTCTACTTCCATATTAATTAGAGGTAACCAGTAAGTGTAATTAACCATTTTAAAACATAAACTGATTACATGTAATCAATCAGCTTCTTAAGCCCTTTGTAACTGTGTTCAGCAGTCTAGCAAATGTATGCTTAAGCACGTACCTAGATGATTAGCCAGCTGTCAGACTCCAAAGGAGGTCTGTGTCTTTTGGTTTGATGATGCCGCTTTTTGTCACCGTAAAGGAAACAGGTGCAGATGGCAGTGCCAGCCTTGCAGGTGTGGCATCCTGCTCCGTGCAGGCCCCCCAGGCAGGGCAGAATGGCCTTGCTGCCTCTTTAGGCTGCCACAAGGGCAGAAAATGCCACACAGCACGAATGGGAGGAGCGAGAAGTCAGAGGAGTGAGAGGAGCGGGCTTGAGGCTCCCTGGCTTTTCTCACCTCCACTTCCAGAGAGTTATCCCTTAATTCTTGAGCTCCAGGAAGCAGTGGTCCGCAGAGAGTTACAGCTGTGGCAGGGACAGCCAGAAAATGTGTTGGAGCAGGGAGGATTGGTCAGGAAACAGCTTCCCACACTGACCACAGCAGCAACAGCCCTCCTGAGACTGCCTGCCCTCCCATGGCAGGCCAGGCAGAGGGAACACAGGCCTCCTCTCAGCTGACACAATGACCTCCCTCCAACCTCTACAAATAAGATGGAGCTACTTCACCCTTCCTCATCCCACCATGCAGCCCAGAATCTGGAGGGATGGGGCTCTGCCCACACAAGTGTCACTCAGCCAGACTGAAGGGCTACCCTCAAAGAGGCATCTGGCTGCCAGCTGACATGTTTACATGCCAGTTCACATGTTTACAAAAATGTTAACCAACAACAGTGCCTAAAATAAGACCACAGAGTGGAAAGGTTGCCTCTGCTAAGCCTAATGGGTTCTGTTGCTGTGAATGCTTGAAGAGGTGTTCTCATGGAATACCTGTACATCATGATATGTAAATGTATGCAGCTGAAGCTCAAAGCAATCCCACAGAGCTTCTTTCAGCTTCCTCAGAACCTTACATTTTGTGTAAGTTTCTGCCAACAAGCCGAAAATTGGTTCCGTTGTCCTGCCTGACAGATCCAGGTCTCTCCTTGAAGTCCTGGCAGTTTAAGGGATGTGCTGAGGCCATCAGAGCCTGCAGGCCATGACTTATTCCGAAGAAGTTTTAAGGGCTTTCTTCCTCGCTGAAATTTGATAAGAGTCTGACATCTAATTCCTGAGAATTTCCTTGGTGAACTTGCAGGTGACTAATAATTAATTCCTTTGTTTACCTGACACTGAAGTCATCAGCACAAGATAGTTATCAGTTCCCAAGGATTTCAGTGGCAGATGGACTGAGCTTCACTGAACATTAGATAGCTCAAAGTGAGCTGTCTGGTTTAAATTAGTCAGTTCAGTCCCACTGTGGTCAGTGGAGGAAAGGAGCATCACCAAAGGGCAAGTTTAAGTCTTGTGTAAGTCATGTCTTTGAGGCAGCGTTTTCAGGCAGGCACTGAAGAGGAGGCAGCCTTGCCAGTACCTCTGAGTTAGCTTAGACTAAACACAGAGCCTTCCAAGCTGGGTGAGCCTAACCCCTGAACACAACACAATCCACAGCACTTTTGCACTTTCCAGGCATTTATTTCGCTGCTCAGCCATGAGCTCTGTGAGATGAGCTTATGACTCTGACAGTCTCGCTTATAGAACAAGGAAGGAGTCACCATCAATAAGGCATCAGATCAGCCCTGTGCACCAAGGGGCCTCTTGAGGAATTTGTTAGAAGAGGAGGCTGGATGACTCAGGGGTTGTGTATATGATTACAAGAAGGACTGGATGGCTGAAAGTATAATCATCAGATATTGATCCTCCCACCAACAGCAGATGCCTTAAAATCCAGTGGTGGATTTAAAGTTATTGCCAACTGCACGCACATCTAAAATTCACATCTGGTATCTGTTCAGGTTCCTCAGTAGACACTTAAAACAGCAACTGGCAATAAAGGCCTGTGCTGTGTGTGGTGTCAGTGGTGTGAAAATGAGTTGTTGTCTCCCCCACTGGAGAAGAGGTGGTGTTTTTGGCAGGGGAATGGGGCTGCATCCCTCCCGGCAGTGCCGTGGGGAGGCACTCTCCAGGCCTTTCTCGGATGGTTTCTCCAGCACCTCCTTGTTCCAGCCCTGCAAGCTCTCCCTCACCTCGTCCCTCCTCTGTCCACAGGCACTAGCAGTGGCCGGCCTGAGTCCCCTGCTCCAGCGAAGCCATTCCCCCACCATGTTCTCTCGGCTGTGTGCTACGCCCCCGGCCACGCCCTGCAACCGGGGCTGGCCGCAGCAGACCATCCCAACGCTGCGCCTCGACGGGGCAGAGTCGTCGGAGAAGCTCAACAGCAGCTTGCCGTCGGTGCACTGCGGCTCCCGGTACCCTGAGAGCGGCGGCAGCCCCAGGAGAGCCCGGCCCGTGTCGCTGACCGTGCCCAGCCCGAGCGCAGGCAGCAGCCGGCAGTTCCACGGCAGCGCCAGCAGCCTGGTGGAAGCGGTAAGGACGCACAGGCACCAGGGACACTGGAGCAGCTAGAAACACGGCCCTCGGAAGAGCAGGGCAGCAGAATCCATTGCTGCCCGCAATGCCAGGAGTAGGAGAGCCCTTCTCCCAGCAGGGGTTTAGCAGCATGGATGGGAGAAGGAGACACAGCAGTAAAAGAGGGTTGCGTTAGAGGTGCGACAGGGTTGATGCTGCAGGGTACTAACACGTGTCTTTGTGTTCTGGTTCCCCACCTGCTTCTGAAGGTCTTGATTTCGGAAGGACTGATGCAGTTTGCTCAAGATCCAAAGTTCATTGAGGTCACAACCCAGGAGCTCGCAGACGCCTGCGACATGACGATAGAAGAGATGGAAAATGCAGCAGACAACATTCTCAATGGTAACAGCAAGCAGAGCCCCAATGGCAACCTCTTGCCTTTTGCTAACTGCAGGGACCCAGGGCAGGACAGTGCAGGAGAGGAAGAGGAAGAGGTGCAGAACCCGGATTGTAGGATAAGTCAGGAGGAGCTCAAGGACAGCAGGATTTATATCAGCAGCCTGTAGTTGCCAGGGCTGGAAGCGATGCTGGTTTTTTATTTGTTTCAATGTTCCTAATGGGTTTGTTTCAGAAGTGCCTCACTGTTCTCGTGACCTGGAGTAACCGGAACAGCGTTCTTCATTCATTTCTGTTGGGACGAGTCGCAGAGTTGGGTGGTGTAAGAAAGCTTTTCAGGAGCGGATATAACCCCAGCACGTGTCCATGAAGGAAGAGTGAGGAGGAGGAGGAGAAGAGGAGGAGAGCCAGCTCCCTCTTTTTTTCCGTCCCTGCACAAGGAACGACAGCTGCCTCCGGAGCACCAAGGGGAACCTCAGCTTCCTGTGGATGGCCCTAGCCAAAAGGACCCTGCGCCAAACGGGTGTCTTTCAACTTTGCTTGTAAAAATCATTTTGCACATATTCTGTATGAGCCTCACCGTCTCCATAAAGCCAAGGCCCTTTGATTCGGAAGGAGAGGAAGACTTCTGCTGTGGATTCCCACGCGGCCAATGGGGAGGAGGAAGCAGGAGAAGCCCGCGGGCGCCCGAGGCGCGGCCCAGCCCTGCCGAGACTCCGGCAGCGGCCCCTGCCGGCCAATCAGAGCTCGGGCGGTCACTCGCCAGCCAATCCGAGCTCAGGCGGTCTCCTGCCGGCCAATCAGAGCTCAGCGCGCCAACTGTGCCAGCCAATGGGAGAGCAGGCCTGGCGGCGGGGCTGTGCAGGGTTCTCGTTTCGCAGTTTGGTCTTTTCTTGAAAGCATGTTGCAGTTTTTATTTTGACTATTTTATTATTATTATTATTTTGAGGGAGAAGGGAGTGTTTACAGCGTTTTGTAATCACCTACCTTTTTTGTTCTGGTTTCTTTTCACCTTCGCAGATGTTAAATCGGTTTGATCATGTTGTATTATTTAAACTGGGAGGGGGGGGGCGGCTTCCCCATTGGAATTTGGTAGAAGTATAACGATAGATGAGTTTTACCAACCATTATGTACACGGAGAATTTGTAATTTTATTTACTAGCAACCGAAACCTTTCTTCCGTTGTTGTTTTATAATTTAAAAGATAGTAGGCAATGCACTTGATATAGTCTTGCACATTTGAGTGATTGGTTTGGGTTCTTTTTCGCGCTAAGTGCATCTGTGAGTGCGGGAGCAACAGGAGCGAGCGTGTGTGTGCGTGTGTGTGAGTGTGTGAGTGCAGCTCTCCGCGTCCTGGTTCGAGCTGCGGGAGATCTGTACCTGGGGCCATTCGAATGCAAAAACAAACCACTGTCTCTGCTTTCGAAAAGGGAATCGGTAACTTTGCATTTTCTGTTCCACAAGATATGCAAAAACAATGCAATAATATTAATTTTAAAATAAAATTGTAAGTTGTGTCGGCATTAAAACTGTATAGAGAAAAAAAAAAATTACGGGGGTGGGGGGGGAAACAAAAGGAAAAAAGAAAAAAAAAAACAAACCAGAAGACGTTACGCTTCGATATATTCCGTGTGATGTTTTATTGCATTGATAATGTTTCTGTTGAAGAAACCGTTATACTTGAATTCAGGTCAGTTTCAGTATTTTTCAAATATTTTTTTAAAATGAATTGCAATTGTGCCAAGCAAAGATAATGAATTGAATTAAGTTTGTTTAAAAAAAAAAAGAAAAAAAAAGAATCACTTCTTGTATATTTTGCTGCATGTCAAGTGAATCATTTCGTATTTGGAATGTGCCAAGCTTTACCTTTGAACTTTTAAGTGCTTTTTTACGTGTGGTTGGGGAAAGGGTACTATTTTATTTTTTTTTTTCCTTTTTTAATTTGTACAATGAACAAAGTGTACCTGGTGTAAGTAACTATTCTGCAATCCACTGACAGGTTGAACGTTACTGATTTTGCATATCTTGTGTTCATTTTCCTTCTTCCTCACTCCCTTTTAACGTGCACGATGACTTTGTTGGTAGAGAATCTTTCTTCCCGACACTGGGACATTTTATTCAGGCTTTGTTTTCTTTCCTTTTGCTCAGTTCCTCTCAAGGTCTTGTCCCACTCGAGGGTGGCAAGACCCCCAAGCCCATTTGGCAGATCCATCCTACACGTTCAGCTGGCACCAGCAATTTAAGAGGAGAGGGGAGGGGAAAAATATCTGGCTTCAAATTTATTTTATTAAATAGCTGAACCCTGATCAATTCTAGCAGGATCTTGGGATAAGAAATGCAAGAATCAGAATAGTTGGTAAAGTTATCTAACCCTGGTCTGGGCTGAAAGCAGAAGGAGAGAGCTGTGGGTCTTTATCAGGAGAATTGCTGCAGTCTGGTCAAGATGCAGGTGCCAAGTGACTTTTGGGCATGGTCTCAATCCTCTTCCCAGGCTTTAGTGGATGGGTCAGGTACTAAGGCACAGAACATCTGCCAGCACAGCACGTCCCAGCCATATTTCCTGACTAGTAAGTGTGAAACTCTCTCACACTGACGGTTGGCCCCAGCCCCGGAGAGAGGCTGAAAAAACAGGCACGTATTGTTAGATTTTATGCAACTGATTTTTATCTAGACTGCTGCTGTTTTTTCTCCCTCCCCAGGATGATTCACAGACTTGCAGATCAGTTCTGAGTTCCGAGGTGTGATCTGACTCAGAGCTAAACTTTGATTCAAATCTTGAGCTTCTGCAGATGTCCGAGAACAGCCTTCCTTGCATACATTGATTACATTATTTTTGTAATGCTCTTGTTTTTCTTCTCCATTCTCCGGGGCATAAAGGAGAAATTGCAAACGGTATTTTTGACTACTTTTTGAACCGGCCAGTATCAGCTCGAGATACCTTGGAAATAACCAAATACATTTAAACTAGAGAAACAGGAATCCATCCATGACAAGCATCTGTCATCGAGGTCATAATTCAGAGCTTCCCTGGAGAAAGTAACCAGCTGCTGTGGGTCAGTCTCATCCTTTCACCCCTGGTGCCTGTGTGGAGACGGGCACACACGTGTGTCTCCCTTTGAGTTTGCTGCTGCTGGTGCTGATGTGCTCCAAAGGTACTAGAAAGGGAGAAATGGCCTTTCCTGGCTGTTTCTGAAAATGCCGTGTAAGGGCTCCCTAACTCATTTTCTTTCACTGCAAAGTCCATCTGACCCTCCCAATGGAAGACAGGTGTTCTTCACTCCTGAAAAACACTAAACTAGTGGTGGCAGTGAGCATTTTGGCTGCTTGACAGCCCATCTTTTAGGATTTTTCCTGATGGGAAGGAAAATGACAGGAAGGATTGTGCCCCACGCATTCTTGGTGAAAGCTGCCACCCCCTCGGGGGTCAGAGCCTACAATGGCCAGGGGAAACCCCGCTCTCTCCTGGAACACCCCATAGGTGCTGCAGAGTGGAACATGTATGACTAGCAGAGAATGCAAATGACTTTTGCAGTTTGAGGGGCAGGTGTTAAATTTAGTAATTGCTGGTGCCAGCTGTGCAAATTTCTCTTTCTGGGGAGGGCGGCTTTTTTTTTTTTTTTTTTTTTTTTTTTTTTAGGTACTTCCAGG
>VZTF01005583.1:1690794-1719422 GCA_013397755.1 Cnemophilus loriae
GGCGTGTTTTTTTTTTTTTTTTTTTTTTCTTCATTTGAGGTACTTCCAGTGTGCACATTGTGACAGGCCTGAGCAAAGAGCTGCTGCCTCCTGCGAGTGAGGCAGCGTCTGGGGGACAGTGGGAAGGAGGGGGCAGGTTTAGTTCCTGGAGTGTTTCCCTGTGTGGGGGAGCGGATGGTGGGTACAATCACTGTGCTGTGGATGGAAGCTTTGAAGGAACCGATGGCTGAGAAGTGGCGTGGAAGGAAAGAATGGGGAAAACGATCTGCTGTTTGCCTCTGAGCATCTCTGACTCGCAAGAGTACACCGCAGACTAAAGACGTTTCTTACAAAACAACAAACCTCCTCCCTGTATCACTCCTGCTCATTAGTCCAGACAGTACTGGGCCAGCCACATCGGGTGCATTTCTTTTTTTCTTCCTTATTTCTGTGTGGCTGACGTGATGGGAAAGCAAGTGGAACTCATGATCCAGAGCTGGAGTTTCGTTGTCCACAGACCTTTTGTGCATCATCTGCCTCTTCAGCTGGACGTGTGGACGATGATGGTGTAGATGCTGCTGCTACTGCAGGGGTCCCGCCTGTTTTCTTGCCCTGCCCACCACACCCCAGCACGGAGGGACAGCCAGAGAGGCGCCATGTACAGAACCGCATCTATTTCTGCTTTGTTTTCTGACTCACAACCCTGCCCCAGTGACTACGACAACAACGACAACAACAAAAAAAGGGCAAATGCATTTTTTACATTTCTTGATAATTTCCAAAGCAATGTATCATTGCTTTCTTTAGACTGACGCCAATATAACAGTTGTATGGGTCTCAGCCAGGCTCCTGTGTCTTTTCTGCCTGAGTTTCAGATTGCTGTATGAAACGTATGCGCGTTTGCACACAGACACAACCAGACGAGGTGGCGGGACCCCGAGCCCGTGGGGTTGGTCACCTGTGTCACAGGTGGAGTTAGAGGCCTTGCTTCGTACGTGTAGATGAGAAACCCCAACCCACTGGTCCAGGGAGCTGAAGTGAAGCAGCCCTACTGAGACAGAACTGAGTATCCTAAGCTACATCCATGGCCCTGTTGTGACTGTCCCCACGGCAGGGGCAGCGGGGGGGAGAGGAACACTGAATGGGGAATTTGGAGCACAACAAGGTTGAAGTAGAATCCAGTCGGGGGTTTCTGGTAGCAGTGAGATTTTATCAGTTCCCATGGTGAAAACTGTAGTGCATATAAAGAAAACATTCCAGGCCATCAGAAGCCGCAGTTCCCATCTTGCTGACATGAGGCTTGAAGGCACTAGAGGCCAGGGAGGTCGTATTGATGCAAAGAATGTGGAAAACAGAACTGGGCCCTAAAAAACTTAATTATATCTTTCCTCCTTTTATTTTCTTCTCCGAAGAAGTCTAAGAAATATAATTCTCAATAGCTGCACAGGGTTTCTTTTTTCCTTGTTATGAATGTTATGAAATTTTTAAAGTTTTATTCTGGGTGAGCAAGCCCAGGGATCCAGAAGGTTTCCAATGGGATCTCAGTCTGTGGAGCTTTTATCTCTGTTCCTGCTTTGTTCCTGGAAAGCTGAAACCACTATGGCCTTGCTGCTACAGCTCCCTGAGGTTGGGTGGGTGAGGGCAGAAGCACAGCAAGAGATATATCCTGTTCTGAAGACAGATTGGGCTCCAATTGCTTTCAGAAAAGTCAGTAGCATCACACTGGAATGGGAAAAAAAACCCCTCTTCTGATACAAACATTAGTGTTCCAGTTAAATTCTCCATTCTTCTCCTCCCCCTTACAGGGAACTTAACACTTGAGCATAAAAACCAGGCCTTCTTTAGGGGCACAGGGCTCGACTCAGTTGTCTAAATGTGGGTGTCTACTGCCACTTGAGATACCCTCCAGTGTCCTCTGCCAGGTCTGCCGCAGCTGGTGGGGAGAGGCACAGCTCTGCCCCAGGCAGGGCTGGTGTCACAACCCCCAGCCCCAGATGATGGCAGAGATCTCAGTGGCAAGGAGACAATTAGGCAACTTAATCAAGACCCTTTCTAAAGGGCTAATTGAGAGGAGCAGCACCAATGACTGATGTAATGAGGGAATCTTCATTAGCATTACCAAGGGCTTAGTTAGGCAGGATCAGGAGCTTGTCTCCACACTCCCATGCTGTTGTTTTCCTACCCCGTGTCAGGCTGTCCACTCCTACGGCCTGAAGTCAGCAGCACTCAGCCCGGTCCTCACCTTAGGCCAGGGTTAGCGGCTGCATCCCAGGCGCAGCGGAGCAGGGACCGGCCCAGGCGAGAGCAGGCGTCACTCCCCTCAACCACAGATTTTTCTGCCAGAGTTCAAACAGCCCCTTCCCAAAGCTTTTTTCCTATTGCAGACAGACTCACAAACTCAGACACCATTTGTTGGCCTCATCATTCGGGTGATTAAATACCTGTGGTTTTTTGTTAGCTCTATCCCGATCAGGCTGAAATGCTTTCAGTATTTCAAGCATCCTAAGTCAGTCTGCTCCCATCTCAAGCACCTAGGTAGACTGGCAGCCAATACTATCTAAACATCATCAACTTTATGATTGCTCAAAGAAATGATTGTTTAAAGCTTATTTAGTCTTGACAGTTCAAATGTGGGAAGATTTTGGAGGAGCAGGAGTGAGATTGTAAATATCTCTGACACACACTGCTGCATCACACACAAAAAAAGGGGGAGATACTTATAAAACTGCCTTAAAAATCAATTCCGAATGATGAATCTCCCTCCAAACAATTGCCGCTTGATAGAGCAAGGGATGAGTCACTTTGGGTGAATTCTGGCAAGAAGTGGTTGGAATCTAGTCCGGTTTCAGGAGCGTAAGTGTAATTTAGGAGGTGATCTCTCAGTCTGAACTCCCATCAGCACCAACGACTGAGCACTGCAGGATCCAGAGGGTTGAAGGTCTGGGGGGTACTGTCCGTGCACGGTTCGGGTCCGGCCCGGCGAGGTACTGCGTACCGGTGTTTCCCGGTGACTTCAGGGAAGATAGGGTTCCTCAGCACCTCTTGAGTTCAGGCCCTGGAGCACCATTTCCTGCTCTGATCATCAGCTATAAATGTTGATAAATATAAGTGTTTTGCCTTCATTTGAATTGCCCAGAGCTGTAAAATGACCTCTCTCAAGTATAAATCAGTCCAGATATAAACCTCCTCTCCCACTCTTCCCTACACTCCCTGCCCACCTTCCCAGCCCTCCCTTACACCTCCACCCAAGCCCTTCCCTGCCTCAATTCTTTACCTCCTCCCACACTTTTATATCTAGTTTTCATGAACCCACAGAAATGCTTTTGTAAATACTGCTGTACAGTTTGTAACCGTCATGTAAGCCTGTCATCAGTGCCAGAGTCCGTCTTGCCCTCTCGCACGTTTTAAAATCAACAGAGGAAAGTTAGAGCGAATGGCCCGCCAGTGAGCTATAGGGTCATCTCTGTGTGGGACAAATGTATATTCCTGTAAGATTGCATTTTTATCTAAGGAATGATGTTATTTTAAAATTGCTAATAAATTTCTAAACAATGTCCAGATTTGTTCAATATTGTAAATGGTATCAAAACTCCTTTGACATTGCTCCCTCCTCCTAGCAGTGGCTGGAAATTAAGACAGCTTCCTGCAGCCCCTTATTTCCCATGGGCAGCCCTGCTGCCATTCAGGGGCTCTTGTCTCTGTTTAAGGGGCTGCAGAACGGTCTTGACACAGCCACAGCCTGCCCTAAACAGTAACTTAGGAAATCCAACTGCTCTCTGTACTGCTGTCACCACAGAAATTCTGCCCTGTCACGATGTCCAACGTGTGACTCGCGCGCAGCCAACACACTTAACATTTTCTCTACTGGATTCCTTTTTACCAAGCACACGCAACAGAAAATGAGCGCCCTCAGCTTAAACACAGTGTAATTAGTATATACATAAGCCGTGAAGCTAATGGGATGATAACAAGCAACGTTCCATGCATTTGCTTGTCGATTGAGCAAGTTTGTTCTACCACGGTTATCAAGAAATTACACCGCAATGCCAGCTGAGCACTGTTTGTGTCGCAGCGTTGTAAATCACAGTGTGCTCAGCCCAAGTACGTCAGTGTAAGATTCAGTAAAGTAATGCCTAAAGAAAAAAGAACGGGGGTTTTTTTCAGTTACACATGTATATATAAATATTTTTCCCTGACTTGCACACAACTGTCAGAACTGCAGGCTTTGCTGCTACTATTAAATAGTGGTGGCACAAAATGTTAAAACCCAGGAGGTAATGAAAACCTGTGGATGTCATCAGTGCAGGGCAGAAGGCATTGCAGAAGGATCACCAACAGAAACCTCATTATCTGCAGGCTCAGACTGGCCACCAGTTAGACATTTGCCACCACAAAACCATACGAAACCACCGTGCTCACAGCTGTTGGTCAAAGCCCAGCAAAAGGGCTCGGCTTTGCTGGAAAACTCCCTGAGCTGGAAACTCAGCTGAGTTACAGCTCTGTGTGAGACCACGAGGTGAACACCACAGCAAAGAACAGGTGAAAGTGGCTGTGGGCGTGCTGCGGTGTGAAACCAGTGCGAAACCTGGAGTGAAACCTGTGAGACAGACGAAACGGGGTGAGCATCAGGAACGAGTAACAGGTTTGCACGCCCCCTTGTGAAGTGGATGCATTTAGAACAGCCCCACAACTGGAAAAGCAGAGCGCACACCTATAATGCTTTTTGTTCAGCAGCTGCCGAGCGCTGCTGATGCCAGTTGTTAATGCTCACGGCATTTACCCGAAGCCAGAGACGTGCACTGGGAGTTCCGCCTCAACACGAGGAAAAACTTTACGTTCAGGGTGGGAGAGCCCTGGAACAGCTGCCCAGGGAGGCCGTGGAGTCTCCCTCTCTGGAGACATTCCAAACCCACCTGGACGCGTTCCTGTGTCACCTGCTCCAGGTGACCGTGCCTTGGCAGGGGGTTGGACGGGACGATCTCCAGCGTTGGTCCCTTCCAACCCTGGCGATCCCGTGATGAGCACGCAGACCTCGGGACCCTCCCGCTGACTCGCCAACAAGAAAGACAAGCAGGCAAAAGCAGGTTTGGCTCTTTAACCCCAGCCTCTGCCCACGGACAGCGCTGTCCCCGGCGGGCAGGACCCGCTCGGCGCTCCAGCGGCCCGGCCCAGGCCAGGCCCAGCCACCCTGCCGCCGGCCCCACGCGGCGGGCGGGCCCCGCCCCGCGCCGCCCNTCGCAGCCGGTAAGCGGCGCCGGGAGCGCCGGGCCCGGGCGGGCGCGGGGAGCCGGGAGGTTGGGGCCGGGAGCGGCCGCCCCGCTGTGGGGTGCGGGGGCCGGGCGGTGCCGCTGTCCCGGGGAGCTCTGCACACCCCGCTGGGTTCCGCTGGCCGGGGGTGGCTGCCGGGAAGCGCCGTCACGGGCAGCGCCGAGCGGCCGGGGCTGAGCCGTGCTGCAAGCGCCCGGAGTCCCAGAGCAGGATGTGAGTCTTCGCTAAGAGCTGACGTTGCCCAATGTCCTAAAAGTTTTAACCAGTTCCGTGCAGCTGAAGGGTGTTTAGGAGAGTGCGGGGAAGTAAACGTTGCATGTACCTGAGGGTTTTGAGCAGGCGGGTTTTGGTTGCCTTTTCTCCCCGTGAAACCGGACAGTCAGAAGCTGCCGATGCGGTGTCTCTGTAAAAAGTGAAACAACCAACCTGAGCGAACTTTGAGTATGAACTCCTGGCTGGTCGCTCTCTCTGGTGGTTTTTGAGGATTGTTTTGGATTTGTTTCGTTTTGTGGGTTTTTTGGTTTTTTTGTTTGTTTTTTTTTTTGTCTCAGATACATGTAAAGAGTGTGTAGAAGGGGGAAGAGATCTGCTTTTGCTTTTTCATTCTGTTAACAATAGCAGCGAGACAGCAAAATGGGCACGAGTGTTCAAAGCTGGACAGCTTTATATGCCGTGCTGCAGTTTCAGCAGTCTGAAAAAGGCAGATAGTCAGGTACAGCTATAGACAAATGTAAAACAAAGCGTGTCCTTTGGGATGAAAGCTTCTATAATCTTTTCCTGTACACGTTTGCCATCTCTTGTCTAGTCTGACACCTCTCCTAATGTTTGACTATATCCATACCTCTGTTTTACCTGACCTCTGCTCTGCTGCCTTCTCTCTTATTTAAAGAGACCCCCAGAAAACAGACTAATTCTGCAATTTTACTTTAGGCTGGACACTGTAGAGTTACAAAATGTAAAGCCTTGGCGAAGGGAAAATTACAATATTGCTTAGGCATCTCATGTAACCGTGATATCCCAAACCTTGTTAGTCACAGAGATTGACAGTAATATAGTAAAGAGTTTCTGCGAGTCCTCGGATGCTTGGGCTCTGGCTGACTTTGTCTTGCTGTCTGTCCCTCCTTTTTTTTAGGAAATGTGACCGCAGTAACTGGGTGAGGGGTTCACCAGAACATCAACAACTTTCATAGAGGATCTGTGTTGCCCCGCACTCTGGTGTGCACACAGAGCAGTGAATGTGCAGGGCTGCTACAGTGCCCTTTTCTATCAAAAAGCCAATTTCTAAAGTGCAGATAGACTTATGAAAAAGGAGTCAGCTTAAGCCCAGCAGCAGCCTCTTTAAGCAGTTTGTGAGGCTGCTGACACATGTATGAAGCAGCCCCATCAACTGAAGCTGTGACGGTTGAAAACAGTTCCCTCTTCTCTTTCTGTGGGTTGCTCTGCTTTCAGGGGGTGATTCAGTAACCCTCCCAACGTGTGCCTGTGGTGTGTTTCAAAAGCAAAGCTGCTGCTGAGCAGGGTGGGTGAGACCCACTTCCTCTGTCTAACCCACCGTGCTCAGGCCACCGTTGCTGAGCTTTGGAGCAGGTCAGGATGAGCCACGGCGGCTTCCTCCGCAAAACCCTCATGTGGCACAGGCTGTTTGGGAAGTGAAGTGGTGGAGGGAAAGTGTCATATATGGTGTCAGTAGACACCTGAAAGTAGAATTACGTGCTTGTTAACAGCTCATCTTATTAAAATGCCAACAAATGCACTTAATGGGCCTTATTCACCACCACTCCATCAAACGTGCTCAGCTGTAGGGCTGAATAGCACAGCTGCAAATCCAGTTCCTACCAGTAACCATGACTTGAATATATCATCTGCAGGGGCTTTTTTCCTATGTGCAGAGGAAAAAACATCCCACAGCTTAAATACCCTTCTGTTTTTTCACCATCAAGTGTTAAATTGCTGTATTCAGTCGTGCTGTAACTGTTTTGAGACATGGCATGCCTGGGTGTCCTGGAGCAATGCAGTGTTTATGTCCCTGCTATCTTTGAGGGGCTGGATAGCTGTACGTAGTTTGGTCTCTGAAGTTTATCTTGCCGGCTTGCTTCACTGGAAGGCTCTGGAGAAGAATTGATGTGAGATCTCTCATGAAGACGAGCTGTGGTGGTGCATGTGAGGAAAACTTTTCCCTGGTTTCCTTTGCAAATGTGTTCCTTTTGCCTTTGCTGTTCCCTGACTTCTCTCATTCCCGTCTGTGGCATCTTTCTGCTGTTTAGGATGTTAACATAAACCATGATCACACTTAGTGCTTTTAAACTGTTTTGGACTCCTTGGCATGAAAAGGATTAATGATCAAAACTACTGAACTTCAGCATAAAAAGGGTTACTGATCAAAACTATGAAAATACGATAAAGACAACTTTAGAACTGATTGTTATGAAGAAATTTTAACTTTTGAATTTGGATTTGATTTTGCTGAGAATTTTTACGAGGGCGAGACAAAAAGTTAGAAACCATAGAGAAAAATGCTTAAAAAATTAAATTTGTAAAAGATGCTGGTTTCCTACAAGCCTTAAACAAATCATCCTTCAGCATTTATTCCTGTAATGTGTTCATGTGTTGATCTCTGCTCATTTTTACTAAGGAGTTGGAAAAGGGAAACTGCAGTAAACTTCAAATCGTCCAAGCCTTGGAAGATCCACAGAATGGTTCAAAGGTGAAAGGCAGGTTTGAAAAGCTGGAGCCCTTCCCATTCAGCAGCCACTCTTTAAAGGAAAACTGGACACTTGCCTGGCTCACAGTGGTTTCTTTCTAGTTACCACAGCATCCTGCTGGGAAATCTTTGCCTCCTGTTACTTTAATTGAATTGTTATGGGGTGGTGCTGCTAATCAGTTTCCCAGGTTTATTTCATTCAGATTCATACGATTCTCGTGGTCTGTTGTTTTTAATGTCAAAAGCAAAACAAAAACCATTAAAGAAGAGCGAAAGAAACAGTTGCTTAGCTTTCTGTGAAAGTACAGCAAGTAAACATGAAGAGTTGACTGTGCCTGTCCTGCTGATAATAGTTTCAGCATCACCTCACAATCATCTGCTTCTCATATTTATGCCTCCCATGTCTGTAGCTTTGCTTGGCAGGCCTGGTTTAAGCCCAGTTGGCAAGTAAGACCCACATAGCCACTCACCCACTCCCCCACCGCTGGAATGGGGCAGAGAATCAGAAAGGTGGAAGTGAGAAAAACTGTGGGTTGAGATAAAGACCGCTTAATAAATAAAGCAAAAGCCATGCCTACAAGCAAAGGAAAACAAGTTGTTTTTCACCACTTCCCATGGGCAGGCGAGTGTTCAGCTGCCTCCAGGACAGCAGGGATCCATCATGCATAACAATGACTCGTGAAGACAACACCATCACTCTGAACTTCCCCCTCTTCATCTTTCTTCCACCAGCTTTATATGCTAGTTTGGTGCCTTACAGTGTGGAATATCCCTGTGGGTAGTTGGGGTCAGCAATAACAAAAACATCTCTCTGTTACCAACACTGTTTCCAGCCCAAATCCAAAACACCGCCCCATACCAGCTGCTGTGAAGAAAATTAACTCCATTCCAGCCAAGACCAGCACACTCAAGTAGGGATACTAGGTTAAATACTTCTGCTATCCACAGCTTTGTTAATGTGCTCTGGATAAGCCAGTGCATCAGATAAGGTTTTGTGTTGGTTGGACCTTTGCAAGGGAAAACCAACAAACATTCCCTCGGGTGCTGAGGAGGTAGCCAGTGCAAATCTGACAGTAGCTGACTGACTTCGCTGCAAACCCAACTGGTCTTTTGCTCTAATTGCTCCCTGGCTTTTGAATGTCATTGTCTGGAGTTACACTTTTTGGTGTAAAAGTGTGCCCTCAGCCGCAGCCCAGACCTGTTCGCCTGGGTACTCTACAGAGAGAGATGATGGTTTTCATGGCAAGTCCTTTCTAGAACTTGCCTTTCCTTGAGCTTCTTATACCTCTGCCTGCAGTGTGGCTTTATCTTCACTTATCTTTGCTTCCTTATGCAGATAGTGAGGACTTCCTATGTGGATGAGTTCTTCTCCGAGGCGTTTTGAGCTCTCGGGTCATCTCTGTAGTGCTTTGGGGACTGGGAAGGGAGCGGACCAAGAAGTTAATGGGTGCCTTGTGGTGGGAGAATCCGTCCCCTGTTCTTGTGGTAGACTTGCTAAATGCTTGACTAACTGATGGCAGCTTAAAACGATTCAGTCTAGTCAGCTACACATTAAAAATGTTATTGCTGGCACAGCAGGCGAATAGGTTAGTGCAGGGCAGGAAAAACACTTGTAGGTAGTCCCTTTAAAAACGCTGAGTGGGGTTGGGGAATGGTGATACACCAGATAAAATACGGTTGTTTTTCCCCATAGAAACTCAGTGTTGAAAAAGTAAGAAAGGTTTTAATTACCAGGTGTCAGTTCTGAATCCTCATCAACAGATGGAGGGCTTCTATTTAAGCTCTGGGGTTTTTAATGAATCTCAGAAAGGGCACAGCCTCATCAAAGCTGGGAACATCCTTGTGAACATTTCACCTGGGATAATAGACCTGGAGGAAGAGGGGATCTGTTTGCATGCTGTTCTGGATCAGTATTCATATTGATCATTAAACAGAAAAGGGGAAATGCAGCATTTCCTCACTTCACCATGTGTTGTCAGCTAAGAAGCAGAACACCAGCACTCAAATGAAAGCAGATGTTGCTGCTCTTCAGACTAATAATGCCTTATATTTTTTATAAGGTCTTTATTGTGATGCCGTGTGTAATAATCACTGATAACTGCAACAGAACAAGGACAAAATGACTGAATATTAAGTGATAGACTTTAACAGAAATCATTACATTAGAAAAAAATCCTAGGGTTAGTAGCCAGTTATTTTGTTTTCCTCTTGAGGGTTCATACCAGAATAGCATGGCCCCACACAGCCACTCACTCTTTGCCCTCAGTGGAAAGCACCATAGCAGCTGCTGTGAAGAAAATTAATTCCATCTCAGACAAATCCACTACACCTTTTTACATAAGGGGCTTTGTCAGGCCACATAATTTACCTTTAAAAGTCTGATTAAGTGTCTGAAGTGTTAGGAGTAATTTTTTTTCGTAGTTTAATCTGCTCTTCCATACTGGTATTCACAATTTTTATTTTTCTCTTTCTCAGTGATTGTAGTTAGCTAGTTTGGGTTTGGTTTAATCAGCATTTGCTTCCTTGCTTTCAATTTATTTTTTTTTTCCATTAATGAAGGATTGAGGTTGCAGGTGCTGTTTTCGATATACATCTATCTTGGGTGCATTTGTGGTACAGTAATTGGAGTGTGGATGTGTTTCTTGGGAAGAGTGCCTGAAGGCTGGATTTATACCTGTGTGTATTGTTGTGACTTGTGTAGCAAAAGCCTGGAAGAGATTTTCAGGGGGTTTTTTTATATAAGCATGAGGAGCTTTATGCCAAATCTTCCTGCCTTCGCTCCAGGTTTGCAGGAACACAGATACATGAGCTGAAATGTGAGCATTAATCTCTGAAGTGTTTTCTTCACAGTCAGTAGAACTCTGCTCGTGTTTGGAGTTGGTTGCTCAGCACAGCTTGTGTGGTACTCGATTTCACAGAGTGCTTTTACTTTGTATTTCCTTCAAAAAACAGAAAGCTTATGAGTTGATGTGATGTTTTGCCTCTGCTAGGACTGCTCTAGAGGCAGGATGTAATCCTGTTCTGTTATAAGCCAGCACAGGTATGAAAAAGCAGTGCCCACCTTCCTCTTCAGAGCTGGTGGGTTGTTGCCAAGCAGGAGCAGAAGGGCCAAAGATCTGGTTCACGGATTCTGGACCTTGCTTCCCTTAAGGTGCATTCAGGCTGTATCCAGGTGCCTGCCTGGTGCCAGCTCCGTGCTGTGCTGGGCTTAAGGAAAGGGAGGTTTAGGGCTGTGCCTCTGGCAGTGATGCTGTCTAGTGCCAGCTCAGTGTCTGTCAAACTTTAGCTTTTTGTGCCACTCATGTTCACTACCAAAAAGGCACAGTTGGGTTTTTTCAAGCACCCATCCCTAAAAATGTAAATATACCCTTGGATGCTAAGCCTCAAATACACTTGGAGTTGACCTTAGAAAGTCATAGAGAGTTTAAAAACCCCAACTGCCTTCCCTCCTCCACTGAAATGAATTATATGATGGCAATGGTAGGACAGTAATATCCAGCTTTATTTGTCAGGGCATAGGAAATGAGTGAGAGGAAACGTAGCCCTCATCTTGATTTACTACGTCAGTGACAACTTTAGGCTTCCTTCTCACTGGGATTTTGCAAGCTGATGTGCTTCTTCCTGGTGACCATGGGGTCTTCCAGTTTAAAACAAAACATAACTTGGAGAAGCCAGGCAGAGCCCACGTAACTTCTGGTTGCTTCTTTATGGTCAGGGCACCTTTATTCTTAATAAGAAAGTGTCTGATTCTGATTAATTTTTTTTTCCTTAATGGGTTGCCTCTCAAAGATATTGCTAGCAAATAAAATAGCCCTCAGTGTCAAGCCTTGCTGCAGAGGGCTTGTGCCCCCAGGCAGATGGGCTTAAGCTCAGAGGTGACCTCATCACTCTCTACAAGTACCTGAAAGGAGGCTGTAGCCAGGTGGGGGTCAGGCTCTTCTCCCAGGGAGCAGCAACAGGACAAGAGGACATAGCCTCAAGCTGCACCAGAGGAGGTTTAGGTTGGACATTAGGAGGAATTTCTTCACGGAAAAGGGTGATTGGACATTGGAATGGGCTGCCCAGGGAGCCGGTGGAGTCACCATCCCTGGGGATGTTTGAGGAAAAACTGGGTGGGCACTCAGTTGACCCAGTGGTGTCTGGTCACAGGTTGGACTGGATGATCTCAGAGATGTCAGATAAATTGTGCTCAGGTTTCGTGCCCTGTGTCCTTGGTTTTTTGATTAACAGCTTAGTCCAGTGTTCCCATCATGGTTAATTCTTCCAATTCGTGTGCGTCACTGAATTGTTTTTTCCTGCCCCTCTCCCAACCCCGAGCAGAAGCAAGTTACTGTCAATTTTATTCTGAGAGTAATATTCTTGTTTCTTTCCCCCACAGGATTTAAACTGTCTCGTAAGAAATAGTAAGTAATTTTTTCCTTTGTTGCAGTTTTCTCATCAGATCATGCTTTTTTTTTTTTCTATTTTTTTTCCTTTTCTTTTTTTAACTGGGTTTGTACAGCATGTTTTTCCTGCTAGAATCAGAGGGTTGTAAAGTGAAACACTGCTATCCTGCCTTCCTTTGGGAGTTTCCAGTTTGATCCATTATAAGCTCCAGCTAGAAGAGGAATGGAAAGTTACGTCTTTTTTGGGGATAGAGTTTGGGGGTAAGCAGTGGCATGAGTAGAACCCAACCCAATTTGTTTAGTTTCTATTTAAAGCTGGGATCATCAGTTTTTAAAGAAATGGGAATTTTAGGACAAGTTTGCCAGTAAATGTTCATTACAAGCCATTATGATAGTACTTGATGAAAAATTAATGTATGAACTAGAATTAAAAAAGGGGCATAGAGGGGTGCAGTTGAGAGCAATTAATGTAAATTATTGGGTGTAAGGGGTCAAGTCTTATCAAGGGCATGCATCTGAAAGACCTTAATATAATTATGGGTAATGTTCTGAAAAATGTTCTTAAAAAAAGGAAAATGTTCTGTAGTTGTCCATTTGGTACCTGGAGGCAACTGGGCAGTGCTGCAGAGCGTGGATTTTCCTTGCAGTCCTTGTTCTAAGCAGGCCCATTCCTGCCTCAGTGCCCAGCCCTGTGTCACACTGGCACAAGTATTTTTGTAGCCAGTGGTATTTTTTGTAGCATTTTTGTTTGACTTGCCAGATGAGGGACAGCACTATGCTGAAAATAACCAGATTTAAAAGTTCTTTGGCAGGAGAGGGCTTGGGTGGGATCAGGT
This sequence comes from Cnemophilus loriae, assembly GCA_013397755.1. Taxonomy (NCBI): domain Eukaryota; kingdom Metazoa; phylum Chordata; class Aves; order Passeriformes; family Corvidae; genus Cnemophilus; species Cnemophilus loriae. The sequence goes on from VZTF01005583.1 coordinate 1,703,964, forward strand.
TGGATGATATTTCCCACTGGCACACAGCCACTGCAGTACAGCTTGACAACACAGCTGAGCCAAACTGCATCACCAACATTAAAATGCTGCCTAATTTGAATATTTGGTTTAAATTCTGCCTTATGGCTCTTGTTATGTTTTTCTGCTCTAGGGGAAAACTTTTTTTTTTTTTTTTTGTTAGTGTTTAGTACAGTCTTTGCTGAAAGGTACTTTATTCTTGTCAGGCTTTTTACAGATATTTTTTGGTAGAATGAGCATTTGAGGATTGTCTAATTACTCCTAAGCCTAAAACCATACTGTTTTACTGAAGGGATAGTGCCCACTTTCCACTGATCCAGCAAAATAGACTCAAAGTGTACTTTGAGGGGGCCTGACTGTGCTGTTTTTAACATGCTCTGATAAGTCAAATGTCTTACAAAAGTAAGATCATGTCTGTCTAATGCCTGTCATACCTGATTTCACTTTCTGATGACATTACAGGACCAGTTTTCCCTAACACTGTGTTGACAAGCATAGTTTATTTTTCTCTCCAGGGAGCTCATTAATTTAGGCAAGGCATAACAGGCAGTTGCTAGAAGCTGAATTCAGATGTATATTCAGATTTGAGAAAAAGCAGTTTGTAGACCCAAGGTAGTTAACTGTTGGAACAATTTCCCTGGGTATCTGACAGATTTCTTATGCTTGGAAGGCTGGAAATTAGCACTAACATAGGTCTGTTTCAGCAGAAGGTTGAAGGAGATACTGAGTAGACTTACTTGACCTGTTTATCCTGACTACGTTGATTGTGATAAATACTGATGGATTTTAAGGAAAAGAGGAAGTGGAAGTTACTAGAAAAAATTCAGATTATTATAAGCAATTTACAGAGTACTTCCATGCTGCAAACTGACTTTCTGAGCTGGAAGCAGTCTGTCACCCGGTTTTACCCTCAGAGTAACCCTGACCCGAAGAGCAGATCATAACTTGTAATTAAGCAGAGCTTCCCTGGCCCCACTCTAAATGTGGTTTTCATTTGCTGGACAGGCACCTGCATGGAGTCGAGCTGGCTGAAGGTTCCTGCGTGGACCCCTTCTGCTCCGAGCAGTCTCCACGTCTCTTCGGATGTTTTCCGCCAGGAGGATGGAAAACTGCTCCCTGTGCTCCAGATAGAGTGGGAAGTGGCCACGGATGGTAAGTGGTGGTTGTTTAATTTGAGCGTGGAGCAGATGGAATAGGTGTGATGCAGTCAGGATGGAGAGGAGAGTTATGACTTCAAGTCATGAAAACAGATCTTTGAAATTTGAGAGGTTGGCTGCTTAATTTGTTTGTTTGGTGGGTGTAATCTTGTCTTTGTGTGCCTTGATAAAGGAATAATTGTCTCGTTGGAGCCTAAATGACCACCAATAAGTCAAGTTTTCTCACTCTCCAAATATCTTTGATTCTTTGTAGATGATGCTTCCCTTGCGTACTCTTGTCCAAAGTTTTGCACTGCTTTAAGACAGAATTAAGCACATTCATTTCTTCCTTCTGCAGGGCCTGTGTCTGAGGGCTGTAGAGTTATGCTCTCTAGCTATGGCAGTGTAGAAGCAGGTGTGACTCGGGTAACCCAGTCATTTCACTCAGCTGTGCTTGTAAACTCTCTCACTGGGCCCGTGTGTAGCAAAATAAAGGCGTGTTTGCTTTGGCACCCAGACTGCACGAGGCAGCTTTGAGAGGCACAGCTAAACGCGACACCGTGTCCGTGGGACTGCCAGGGTGTGTGGAGAGTGCTGTCACCTTCTCCTTTGCCCCTTCATTTGCACAGATGTAGCTTTGCCATGCAGGACAACCTTAAGGCTGAGAGTGCTGTTAGTCAACCCGGCATGCTCGCTTTTCCATGGCCAGTTATCTTTGTGTTGGGATCCTCAGCACCTCGAAGGAGTAAGACTGTGGCAGGGCTAGGCACAGTGGTGATCTCTGTGGGGGCTGCAGCCTCTCTGTGTGCAGAGGAGAGGAGAAGGTGACCATGTCCCTCTGTCCCTGCAGCCAGCATCCGCTCTCTGGAAGGGGCAGAGCTCGCCGTGATGCAGGTGAACAGCAATCAGCAGATCTGTGCCCAGTTTGACTTCCAGAACAATTTGCCTCTTCAGGTCCGTCCAGATGGAGGCCGGGTGAGTGCAAAGGGCTCCAAATTACATTTTCTAGTCCATGGAATTGTTTCTGCTTTCACTGTGTTACGGCAAGGTTATTGATTAAAAAGTACAGGCTGCTTAGAGTTGAAACAGTCAAGGTACTGGACTTGAGATCTGCTGTCATTTCCCATTTCTCTTTCACTCCTCCCATCCTTCTGGTTCTGAGGATTTTTGTGCTCAGTGCCTAGCACGTGGCATCACACTGGATGTTGCTTAAAGCAAATATTTGTAGAGGTTTTTGCATTCTGCTTGAGAGCATGACATTTTATAGCTTTTAAACTCAACTCTTCCTATTGCTTCCACTGCTTTCCTGTACTCTCTTGTTGTGAAGGAGAGCACCAACCTTGGAGGTGGTCCTTCAGCTTACACTCCTAGGAAATTCATCAGAAAAGTGCTGAGTATCCACAACAGTAAGGAATATAAACAAAAAGGAGTTCGTTCCTCAACCTACAGAATTTGGCCATAGTTACCTTACCACTTACCACTTACCACGTATCACTGGCCTGGGAGCCAGTGCCTCTCCCAACAATTGCACAGCATTGCTGATGCAGAAAACAGTATAGATCTAAGAAAATATGTATGGAATGGCAGGTACAGAATTGCGTATGTATAAATGCAATTCTGAATGCTTAGCACTTGCACAGTGCTGCAAAATTTATGCTAGACTGAAATTGCCATCTTGAAACTACATCTTTTATTCTAATCTCCTCTCAGTTCAGAATGTAGTTTGGGGGAAACTCCACACAGTGTTTTGGCATAAAACTGTTGTGTCAGCTCAAAGATCCCAAGAAGAAACTAATTCCAAACAGGAGAATTGAGATAGACAAAGAGATTGGTATATTTAATACACTTGAGTTCCAGTTTCTTATAGTCAAGCTTCAGTAAAAGGGTTGTGTGGGGTGAGGGAACACAGTGGAACAGGGCCAAGTCAGCTGTTAATTTCAGTGCCTTTAAAGAACAACATTGCCCTTTAAAGTCCTTGTGGATGTGTTTTGTTTTCAGTGGAATTTCACTTTTGACCGTTTTGAAGTGGAACCTGGCCACACTTACCAAGTGACTGTGTATCACCTGCCCAAACTGGGCGTGAATGGAGACTACAATTGCAAGTCCACATCTCTCACAATGCCTGGTAAGAGATGATTTAGTTCACCTGGGCCTTGAGTTTAGGAATGTGGTGGCTGGTGGACCTGACATCACTGCTGCTTTTACTTAATTTAAAATCTTTCAGAGTTGCTCCTCCACTTGTGGCAGCTGGAAATACAGGCCAGAATTTCCAAATCAGAAGTTTGGCTTCTAGTATTAAATCCTAGACATGTGAAGTTCAATTTCAAAGGCACAGTTAGGCATAATTTACCAAGAAGCTTGGTGGTGCTGAGTGCATGACCCTTTCTTGTGTATGTGAAAATTTTCCTATTGCTAAAAGAATTTTCATTGTTCTCCCCAAGGTTGCTGAGCATCTGCAGTGCCCTCTGGCTGCACTGACTACTTCATAAATATTTGGTGCTTGATACAGAGCTTGAAAACCAGTTCTTAACTTTTTTCTTAACTTGCTTATGGTTGTCAGCCTGACTTTGTAGTTACAAAATGGCAAAGTGTGGAGTGTGTCAGTCAATGTGAGCTGGAAAAGGAGAGGGAGCACTTCATTTTCAGCCCTCTTATCCTTTCTTATGCCAGTTCTTAAGAACTTCCCAGCTTTTATCCTCTACTGTTCTTCAGAAACCTAATTCATGGTGTCAGGCTCAGCAATTGCAGAGAGCTTTCCTGATTAGAGCTTACACGTGAATTACAGAGACACTGTAAATTCGTAAACTTTGTGAAGTTGAAATTGGTAACTTTGAAAGTTGGAAATTTGAGATGTGCAATGATTTATCTCAACTGCCTAAGCAGGGAGTTGTTCCTTTTCCTTTGTCCAAACCCTGGAGGAGAGGCACAGTTTAAGGCTGGGACTTGTAAATCCCACATTGCTAAACGTTGAATGTGTAACTCTGGATTTGACTCTGAAGGAAGTCCCAAAGAGCAGGACCAATCTGCTAAATAAAGCAAATTGGAAATGTGGAAGAGTGTTTTAGGATTAAGGAAGATTCCAGCCTCCTAATTTTCCTGTGTCAGAATCCCTTTGGAGGAATCTGCTGCTGAGGTAGATTACAAGGTGATTACTGATTATTGATTACAAGGTGTGGGGATGAATATGAAGTTTTTAATTCCACTATTGTGGCCCTTTCTGCACCAGTGTTACATTAGCAAGGGTTTTCAGCTATTGCTGTACTATTAAGTGTGGTTTGTTTTTAGCCTCATTAATTTTCTCTGTTCTGAGAAGAAAAAGAGGAACAAAACAAAAACACACCATGACTTCAGTGAAGGGACTGGTTTATCTGCTGGAAACCAATACTGTTCTTGTACAGAATTTTGCCACTGCTTTGGAACAAAGGTGTCTACTCATTTAGGAGAGCTTGGTTAGGTGTCTGGCTTCTGATAAGAAAATGTGGGGTTTTTTTCCTAAATGGAAGTACAGTGTTTCTGACTAGCTCCTGATGGTCTTTCTTGCAGACTGCAGGGATTCTCTGATGAGAAGAACCATCCCATGTATAAAGACAGGTAAAAAGTTTTGAGTCGCGTAGACGTGGGCGCTCTGTTGGAATATCTGACAGTTGAGAAACTCGGGAATATCTGCCCTACTTCCAGGCAGCTTGTGGGAACCCAGGATCCGGGGTGAAAGTCTGGATGATACAACTCTGCTCGTGAGCTTCAACCCATGGATGGAGCCAGCCCGGTACCAAATCCATGTGGCCAGTTACCTGAACGAGAAGAAGTGTAAAATGGTCACACAGGATTTCACTGAGGTAAGTACCTTCCCAAGTCGTACCTTCTCTGGGGATTCAGGCAAACACCTTAAATGCTTTCTAAACCAGGAAACTTGAACAACAATTTTCAAGGAATTATTTTTGTAGATTTTTAATTGTCTTTGGAAAGAGGAATTTGGTGGATAAAAGATCAAAAAAGAGGTTGTATAATGCATGAAGCGGCCTATAAACATCTGCAAAGTCAAATTTGATATTTGACCATCTGGGCTTTATTACCTTTTTCAAGCCAGTGCCTGGGGAGCTAAGACTAAGTAAATTAACCAAAATTGAGGTGCAAAGTTTCAATAAATCATTGAAGTACTTTATCAAATATGATCACAGGAAGGTGTTAATTAAATTTTTTAGATAAAGAATGAGTGATTTAATAACCAATGCTTCATTCAAGCTGAGAATCAATTTCTGTAGGTCTTGCAGTCTGTTTTGCTGAGAAGCTCAAAGTGTCCAGACTGTGCTCCAATATAAAAAATGTTTCCCTTCAGGCATCCGAGGGAGGAAAAATATTGAATATTTGGAACCACTCTCCACCCTTCCTTGGGTGAGGGCAGATATGTTGGCATTCAGTTTGTTTAATCTTTCTGTTCCTTAACACTTAAAAGCTTTAGTACTGCATGCACTGATATGTTTAAGCTACTACTGACACAGATGGGACAGCTGTGTATGTCCCTGGTAGAGGGGAATGCACCTCATTTTGGAGTTTGTATCTGCTAATCACTGCGAAGAATTAGATTATCATGATACTGGTTGTGTACAGCAGGTAGCAAGGGCAACTCACTTGCCTGCTCTAGTGTCAGAAGCAGCAGTGTTGACAGCTGCTTTTAATTAAACAAGGAAGCTTGTTAATGTTTACACATCACAAAGCTGAAGACATCTACATTGTTAAGAAACTGTAAGTTTAACTCCTTTGAAGTTGTACAATGTACATCCCTAATTATTTTCTGTTACCTGTGCAATCTTAAGCTGCTGTCTTAATTGTATTACCATGTCTGTGACACAGGACACCTGCAGGGATGGTGGCCAGATCCTTTACCCATTTTGTTCTCTGTGGGCTTCTTGTTCAGAGGAAAAAAAATAGAAAACTTCTGCTTCTTTGCACCACTCCATGTTTTCATGTCAGCTTTTTCTTTTTTCCTGCTTTCATTCAGTTTTCTTCCTTCTCTTATAACTTGCATCTGATTTCTTCAGGATGGACTACAACAACAAGTGAATGTCACAATCAAAATAGAGAAGAACATGAAAGTTTGCTGCAGCTACAAAATACAGGTGGGATCACACTGTTGTCCATGTGTCCTTCCTTCACAAACAAGGCAGTGAGCACCTTAGGAATGTTAGGGTTTTGTTCTGAGATTGGCTAATCTGTAATTACCTGCATCAGGGAAATATTATGGCTGAAAGAATTTTTTATATAGGTATTCTCTGTATAGGTATTCTCAGTGGCTTTTCCTTAGTGCAGGGCTGCCAAGTCAGAGATTATGGGAGTGAGAATGGCAAATATGCAACCTCAGGAGCTCACAGCCTTCTTCATGTATTGTGTAAGAATTCTTGATTAATCTTGTTTTCTGAAGGGAAATGGGAATTCTGTGTCTCTGTGCTATAATCCAAGGAACGCTGAGGCAGAGAGAAAGTAAATCAGGGAATAAAATTTCTTTTAAGAATAACTTCTGTTTTCTGAATTCATTTCAACTGCAGATTCAGCCATTCTTTGCGAACTGTGGCACAGACTGCCTGAGACACTCTGCTTTCGTCCCGTGTGAACCAGTTCCAAGTGAGAACCTCTTTTCTGTAAATTAGATTCCCATTGTTTTACAGCTGAGAACTGAATTTGTAACGTAACTCTTGTCTTTTGCAGGTACAGAACCATCGGGTAAGAAGTTCTTCCAGTACCCTGAAACTTTTTTTGCTGCTCTTTTCCTGTTGTGTACAGTAAGAAATGATCCTTCCTGGGAATGACCCAATGGGCAGGAAATGTCCCTGTTGAAAATTTTATATCATTTGAAAATAGTGAAGTGGACAGCCCACAGATGGTGGTAAAACTGTAACAACCATAGTGGGAACCCACCGAAGCTCCCACTGAAACCTCAGAGGATGTGAAAATGAGCACGTGGCAACCACTTGGTAACAAAACACCAAACCAACGAAGGGCAAGGAGACCCCAGACCCTAATAATGCTCTTGGTCTGGACTGTCACATGAGGGATGGGCAGTTTAGGTCATAAGGGTTTAATTGCCCAGAGATTTCTTTGTTCAGGGTTCCTCTTTTGATCCACCAAGCTCAACCAGCCAGGTATCATAATCAGTACATGCCAGTAAATCTCTCTGATGGGGATCAGAGCCTAGTGTCTAAAATTTCTTTAACAGCTCCCTTGTAACACCAAGTTCAGAATTAATTGTGCTAAGAATGACTTCACCATGATTTAATGAGGCAAGTATTTGTATGCAGTGTGAACCTTAAAGAGCAATTTTTTGAGAGACACTTCACTTGCATAGAATTCTTTGAGAAGCAGTTTTGACAAGAAGAGTCTTAATATAAAATACTTTCTGTCACTTTGCTCAGTGTTAAAAAATTTGCATAATATAAAGCAGCTTTTGGAGAGAATAGCTTGCATATATTCATTTTTATGAATGTCAAGATAACTTGTGCATAATGATTTGACATCTTTTTTTTGGCTCTAACACCTGTAAGGATCTGCTTTGCCCAAGATTTAAAAAAAAAAAAAAAAGGAGAAACACCTGTAAACTGAAATTCATGACCCAAAATGGTGATTTTTTTAAAATTTTTTCTAAGCTAGATTACATGAACAGGCAGGACATGGGCGGCATGCCTGTCAAAGCTGGGTAAGCGTTGCTATTTAGAGGAAGGTTCTTGGCCTGTGTTTGCAGTGTGCTGCACATATGGTTCTTTGTGTGGAGCAAGTTTATGGTGTACAGCAGCATCATGGAAGCAGCAATTGGTTTGGAGAAGTGACTCTGAATCGTAAGGGGGAAGTACCGGGCTACTCAGCACAACCAGGGTCCTCCTCCCTTGGCCTCTGCAGCTCGAGAACATTCTGCTCCCTGGTGAAACTCTGTGTAAGGCAGCGTCTGAGGAGTGCTTGTGTTTTGCAGATGATATGATGATATGGCTCTACTGGTGTATCACTGGGATCTGTGTGTTACTGGTGGGGTCAGTCATAACAGTGGTGCTGTGTATGACTAAAAAACAAGCAGGTAAGACACATACCAGCCAGGAAGAAAAAATCCAATGCTAAAGGGTATTTTTTCCTCCTTCTGTACCTATTCCTATTGCTGTTTTGCTCCTTGCTGTTCTGATGCCTTGCCACTGAGATAATTCCTATGAAAACATCTTCTGGTTTAGGACCTGCAATGTCCTAATACCATCCACTAAATAAGTGAAGCCTTCCATGGGTTATCCTGTCTGATACTCCGTGCTCATAGCACTTCAGAGCTCATGAGGGGAAAAAGGAATTTTGTAGTTCAGCCCTTTGTTTCCTGCAGATTGCTGCAGATATCTTTGCAGTTATTTTTCTGCATTGCATAAGAGTGTTGCAGAACAGGAGCTTCCTGTTTGTCCACACTGTAGTCTTCCCCCTGATCCCCAAAGTCCCTGCAAAATTAATTTTATACTATTTTGAGATTAGATAAGGTTTTTCAGTCAAAGTAGAAGGAAAAAAAAATGCAGGACACAGAGATTGACATCAAGCAAGTTGGAAAATTGGGTACTTAAGGGCTAATTCCTAGTCTCCTGTGCTGCAGCCATGAGGCAGTTATCACAGGGAAGCTGTTTAGCTCACTGCTTGTTTTGTTTTCTTTTACATAAGAGGAAGAATTGGTAATTTTTTTGAAAATTTCTTAGCATCAAACTTGTCTATAAGATGTAGCTAGGGACATTTTATTCACCTCTTCAGAGAAGCTTTTTAAGAAAAAGATGTATTTGAAAAAGCCCCTGTTCCTTAAAGAGAGGTAGCAGAACAGTTGGGGGTTCTGTACTTGAGACTGCCTGGATTTGGGGGAGATGCTGAAAGCTCATTTTGAGTGCATTCTGTCTCCTCTCAAAGGAAAAATACAGCAAGAACTGGCTGTAGAAGAGTCTTTATTCATTCAGTATGTTTTTTTTTTATTAGGCTTCTCCCTCTCTCCAGCTTTATCTCCCTACACAGTTACAGATTAAGTTAAAAAAAAAAAATCTGTGGAAGGTGGTGTGATTTTAAGCATTTAATCTTACTTCATGTTTTCAGAACTGACAGTGACTTTCTCTCTTCCAGGACGCCGGCGAGGGAAATGCAGCCACAACGATTTGCAAGCTGGTAAGATGTCACCTTGTTTCATCAAGCACCTGTCATGCATTCTGCAAGTCTCACACAGTTGCCCAGAAGGGGCTTCTGTAGGCTCTAACTACTCTTCAGAAGCTTCTAGAAACCAAAAGAGAGCCTTAGGATCTTCCTGTTTAGCTAAAAGAAGCTTTGTATGTGGGATTTGAAATGCTGTATTTGTCAGATGGGAGGTAATTGCTTTGGAACGTGGGGAGGCTTCTGACCCAGCCGAGGCTGTACTGGCAGAAGAAGCTTTGCTGATCATCTCAGCCATAGCAGCCGGAGATTGGTTTGGGGTGGGTACACTCAGCTCTGCACCAGAGAATACAGCAGTATTTGCAAACCTCTTGAAGCTGCTGTATTGTTTCTGTGAGGTGGAAGTCGATGAATCATCTGGGCATTATTATAGATCACAGCTTCACTGTGCCTGTACTTTCATATTAAATTTACACAATGAGATGCTGTCCACATACGTTGCCAAAATAGCATTAAAACTTAAAAGTTTTGTTAATACCCTCCCTATGCTGATTAGTGCTGACTCACACCACTACAATTTGGGGAATGTGGCTGTAGTTAATGTTTTCCTGTCTTCGGTCAGCACCGTACAGCGAGCTCTCCCTGCCTCCCTTGAAGCCGCGGAAGGTTTGGATCGTGTACTCCGCTGACCACCTGCTCTACGTGGACGTGGTGCTGAAGTTTGCCGAGTTCCTGATGACGGTCTGTGGCACTGCTGTGGCCTTGGATCTGCTGGAGGACCACCACATCTCGGAGCTGGGGCCCTTACCCTGGCTCACGCGGCAGAAGAAGGAGATGGAAGACCTGTCTTCAAAGATCATCATCCTGTGTTCTCGGGGCACCCAGGCCAAATGGCAGGCCATGCTCGGGAGTGAGCCTGTGTGTCTCAAGCAGGATCAGCAAAAGCCAGTGGGAGACCTGTTCACCCCAGCCTTGAATCTGATCCTGCCGGATTTCAAGAAGCCAGCCTGTTTTGGAATGTACATAGTCTGCTACTTCGAGGGGATAAGTAGTGAGAGAGACATACCTGATCTGTTCAATGTCACATCCAGGTACCAACTGATGGACAAGTTTGAGGATATTTATTTTCGGATTCAGGATTTGGAGAAGTTTGAACCTGGGCGGATCCATCGAATCCAGGAAATCACAGCCGAAAATTACATCGATACCCCCAGTGGGAGGAAGTTGAAAGAGGCCATAGAGAAGTTCAAGAGCTGGCAGACTGAGCACCCAGACTGGTTTGAGAGTGAAACCATCTGCTTGGATAGTGATGAGGACTTGCATTCCCTAAACAGGGAGAGCCAGGTGGATTCACTGCTGAGCGAGCCGTGTGGAATTGTGAAACATCAGCTGCACCTACGTGAGCCTGACCCCGGCTGCTCTTACATCATCAGCCTCCACATGCATGAAGGTGAAAGCACAGGCTGTAAACTGCAGCCTCAGCTTAATCCGTGTGGGGATCCAAATTCCCAGACTGTGGTCCTTCCTACGGATGAGGCTCCTCGAGTTCAGGTGTTGGAGCCAGTCTCTTCCGTGGAAGATGGAAATATCCTCAGTCATCGTGTGCTGAGCAATGAGGACTGTATGGAAGGAGTTCCTCTTCTGGAGACAAGCTTCCCGATGAGGAACAACGTCATCCTCCACGGTGACTCTGAAGTTTCAGCAGTAGCTGGCCAGAGTCCTGCAAACCTCGCGGATGACCTGAGTGACCACCTGAATGGACTCATGTACCCTCTCTATCAACAGTGTGTCCTTCCTTCAGAGCCCTATCTCTGCCAGGGGGAGGCTGACAAGCAGCACCAGCTGGTCTTTGATGACCAATGCAAAGACCAAAGACAGTCAGTGCAGTCAGACCAGGGCTACATCTCCAGATGTTCTCCTCTGCCTCCTGAGGACCTTCTAGAAGAGGAGGAGGAAGAGGAGGAGGAGGATCAGGAACAACAGGTGGGCTTCCACGAACTCTCTCCAGAGGTCTTGAACAGTCTAAAGAGCCTCCAGAAGCAGCTGTTTTTCCAGGACATTCAGAGGAGCTCTAGCTGGAACTATCCAGCAGAGGTGATGGACACTGACCAATCTTTGGAGGACTGTTAGGCTCTGCCTGGGACCTGCTCTATTTGAAATATAGGGATGGAAAGGGGTCCCACTCAGAGAGAGACTGCATTTCCAGCACCGTCCTTGTCCTTGGATTGTAAATGACTTAGTGCTGGGATCTTCCTGTGTGCTGCTGGGATGCAGCACTGCCCAGAAGACTTGGAATGTTGCTTCCAGTCTCTGTGGGGAGAAGCCACAAATATTGGCCACCCCTGTGAAAGACCAGGCAGTGGTTCTGTTCCTTGGGGAAAGGCATTACACTGAATTCTCACTGATGGATGGCAGAAAAATTACTGTGGCTCATCCACTCGTGCCTTCAAAATGCCCCCCAGCTGTGCTGATTCTATTGCACTGGATAAAAGTCACAGGCAGGCTTTAGAAAATAGGTTTAGATAACATGGTAATATTTGCATTGCCATTTTAATACACATTTTAAACATTTCCTTGTAAATACAGTGTTAAAGATGTGTACCTTAAATTTCAGCTAGATGAGGGCTGTCTCTACCTGGTTGATACATGTGCCTGGAGATTTTTTTTTTTTTCCCGATTCATCATTCATTTGCAGCTGCACTTCCATGGCCATTCAGAAATGAAGTGGAGTAGCTGAGAATAAGTGGGATAAACGTTTAAATTGAGAGTCTCCATAACTCTTCCTGTCTCTTCTGGGAGGTATGTGCTTGAAAACCAGCAACAGCAGGGAGGGGGAAGAGGAGCCTAAAAAACAGAATTTGGGTTTGTTATACAGTTTTAAGAAATGTGGGGCTGAATACAGAATCACAGAATCAGGGGAATCTGGTGTATTCTGAGACACACTGTTGCAGGGCTGTTTGCTCTTGGATATCTTAGCACCAGGAAGATGTGAACTGAAGATGCAGATAGTGACACACAAGGAAATGAAAGACTATTTTGGAGGAGAAAAAAGTGTAGCCTCAGCAGATGCTGCTTTAGAGTGGAAATTATATCTGAGTTAGGGGAGGCTGAGCGAAAACAACTGTGAGATGTACTTGTGTGGGTTTAAGCTCAAGCACACGTAGTTCAGGTTAAGCACAGTGAAATACTGAACAGACTGTGGGGTTCATCTTCCACGAGCAGTGATGGTGAGGCTGGCATTTACCCTGTTTCTTACCACTGTTTCCGCAGCCCACTGCATAACAACCTGTGAGATGTAAATACAGCCAGGCCTTTCTCCTCTGTCATCTTCCTGTCCATCTAAGTTTACTTGTCAAAAAATCTTTTATCTCAGCTTTTTTAAAATCTAATGTCTCGGAAAAGAATCTGTTGGTTTGACTTGCAATTTCTTTTGTACTGTGTATATTTTATAATTTTATTTGTGTCTAACCTGTGGGGTTTTTCTCCATAAATTAAAAACCAAGAATACCTTTTGGATATATTTACTTAAACACTTCTGTGTCCTCAATTCTGCCTAGCTCCTTATGTTGAGTTACGTTAAGTTCTTAGTATTTGTTATAGAAATCTGAGGCAAAACTGAGCCAGAACTGAACTGGCTCGCAAATGTCAAAATATTCCTGCAAAGCTCAGTATGGAGACGAGCTGGATGGAGCTGAGGGCCTGCAGCCATGGGAAATGCACATCCCTTCAAAATAGGTGGTAAAGGAATTGTTTGTAGTTTCCACGCAGGACTCTTAGGACAGCTTGATAACAAAGGGACAGCCCCTGCAGAGATCCAAACTTTAGGCTGGGAGCCTTCCTGCTCCGACAGGAATCCAATCTAACCCAACAGGAGCTAAGCAAGAGGCAGCTGTGATATCAATGCTTCTCCAGTGAGAACCCATTTCCCACATTATGTCAGTAATTGCCATCTTGATGATCCCACTTCTAAAAGTTTCTTTTATCTTACAGCAATTAACATGTAAATCTGATTTTTTTTCCCCATGAGCCTTTTTCAAGTGGTATAAATTCCTATAAATCACATAAATAGGAAGCTCAGAAGTGTCATCTGAATTTCCTTGCCTTAGTCATTCCCTTCCCAAATAACTCCCTTGGTGTTACAGCTCTTAGAATTTGCTTTCACTTACAAAAAGTTTGTTTGAGGGGAAAATCCAGACACTATTTTAGCAATCCAGTATGAGGAAAACAAGTAACTTTAACGCATCTGTTGGTCCCTATTCAATACAAAATTGAATAGCCCAGCAAGACTCAGAGGAGGAAAAAAAAAAGGAGCGAAATCAGTCACAAGTTTCTAATTTTATTTTAACAATCTTGCTTTTTAAAAAATACAAGTTCTGATTAATGCCAGGGGGATGCCAAGTGTCCATCAGCCACAGGCCTTATCTCCCACTTTCATTTCCCCTCCTGGGAGTAGTCATCTCTTTTGTCAGGATAGCAAACAAAGAGCAATAAAATGCTAAATAACTGAGTTGTGTGACAGAATCCCAAGGGACCTGTGTCTTAGTATGGCACAATTTCGTTCAGCAAAGTGTCGCTGACCTGGACCAGTAATTTAATGTTGGCACAACGTACAGGAGCTTTGCAAGGTGCATCAGGAGAGGTATTGTTTGCACTTTCATGGTACCACCACCTCTCTTCTGCAAACACAAAGGTTTAAAATGGAAGCAAGAGCTCAATTACCAAAGAGGAGGGAATTCAAAAGGAGGAGCAGGTTTATAAACCCAGACACTGAAGATCTTTAAATGGTTTTTTCATAGTAAGTAATTGCAGGAGCAGCAGAGCTGCCCTTTTAGTTGCAAGGGGGCTTCTGTACAGCCAGCTACAGGAGCTTTACGCTCTCCAAACAGCACATTTCCTAACAACCTAGAAACCATGGCACCACAAGGAACAACTTTTTCTACAAAGGAATTCTATGCAACACAAGTGTCATTTGGCAGGGTCATCTGTCCCAGGCAGCCTTTTCATCCATGGACAAATCTGAACTGTGAGTTCAATGCCAATGGGTTAAATATGCCATGGCCAGACAAATTTCAAATATGCCATTTTTCTCAATAACATCCTAACTGGAAAAAGGCACTCACTGTTGAAACAGCAACTTTGTTATGGGCTATGAAGGGGTACTGAAGTTAAGACTTGTTTATAATTCTGCTGTGATTCTTTTGATGTCTCAACTATGCTCACGCTTCAGTGTATTAGGGATTAGCACTTTGGTGCTATTGGGAACTTGGCCATAGGAGCAGCAAAACATAGTTGGTGATGAAAAGCTTTTTTTTTCCTTCAGCTTGTTTTTGGCAAAGTTGGTTGGTTTGGGATTTATTTTTTTTCTTCAGCTGTTTGACTGAAGAATGGAGTAGTCCTAGGTTCAGATATCACCCTAATCTCTCTTGAATAATTATTTCTGAGCTTCTACTGTCTACTTAATGCTGAAAAAGGAAGGTGCAAGGAAACAAATATCTGTACAATCATAATATATGTGTAATTACACCTCCTTTGGCCAGGAACTTAGCATCCCCTCAACACATTTCACATCACATAGGAAAAGTTCACAGTACCAAGTTTTACAATCACAGTCACTCACAGCACCAAGATTGTCCAGACAAGAAGAAGTTACCGAAGAGAAAGGCCACTGGCCAAAATTCACACAATTGCCCATGTAAGGGCTCAGGTTAATAAAAATAAAGCACTGGTGGGATAGTTAAGCCTAGCTTTTGCCAACTCTCCGTTTGGCGTGAGGAGAGCAGCGAGTCACCCATCCTAGCTGCACTTCTGAACAGAACAGCACTATTGACCCATCTTTTCTAGGGGCTTTTCCAGCCCCTCAAAACCCATCCACCACCGAGAGCTGGGGGAGAAGAGCCCCGTGGCAGCCCCACCTCTGCCTCTGGGAGCTGGAAGTTACCAGACTGTAAACATTTTGTTGTAGCAGTCCACCGGAGCAGGCAGTTGATCCCACTCTGTGAAAAGGAAGGTGGGACAGAGGCTCTGAAGCCCAAGCCCTGAAGGAAAGAATGAATGTGTGTGCGGAAGAAGTCTGGGCTGCACCTGCAGTCCTGCTCTGGGCTGTGGGTAGCAGTTGGTTGTGCTTTATTTCCCCTTCCCATCAGGACAGCTCAAAAAAAAAAAAAAA
>VZTF01005583.1:1722452-1734478 GCA_013397755.1 Cnemophilus loriae
GGGAGGAGGGGGGCGAGAAGGGGAGGGGGAGGAAGGCGCCCGCGCCCTGTCCCCGGGGATGCTCTCCTTCCACATGTCGGGGAGCATCCTGCCTCCTGCCCCGCAGGACCCCCGCGAACGGAGCGAGCCGCGCCTGGGCGGCTCGCCCACGGACATGCCACAGCACCCCGGCACCCGCTCCGTAACATCGGAAGTGCTTCAGTCTGCCCTGATCTCTCTAGGCTGGCCAAGACAAAGACCAGTTGGCCTGGCACAGAGCCTGCAGTGTAGCACTCACTCGCGGCTCATCTGTGCTGCTGGACATTCATCTGCCCCTGCTTTCGGTCTGGTGTGTTTGTTCATCAAAGTAAGTGTCTTTTATCCCACCAATTTTCTGAGTTGAGCCAATCCACGTGCTGAGGGCCCTGCCCGGCTTGCCATGATGGGACAGAGCCTTTAAATTGATATGAATAGCCCTAAAGTTCCTACTTCTACCGAAAGCAACAGTCGGGATCTTTATTGACCCGCCATTAAAGGCCTCGAATTGAGCTTAAGCACTGGCTGGATCCGTTCATCACCAGCACTAATGGCTTGGCACATCATGTTCCAAAGTGGCTTGGTGCTCAGCATCACCAGTCCCTCATTGCCCACCAGTGATGAGCCAGGTGCTGCCTGACAATGGTGTGAAGCACATCAAATAAGCTGTGTCCCCAAATGTATTAACTACACGTTGTGATAAAGATCCAAAACAGCTTCATGTTTTGAGCATGTTGCTAAATCAACACACAGCACTGAGCAAATGCTGCTTAGGACTGGGAAAGGACATCCAGGACAGCAGTGACAACCATCTAATACATGTTGGTGCAGGCTCCCTGAGGAGCCCTGCTCTAGCCAATGTCCCCGGCTGCTCTTGGCAACAAGGAGAAACCAGTCTGGGGTACAAGGAGAATTCATACTTAAACTTGAAGCAAAGAGAGAATCGAGTAAAAGAACAGAGAACCTGGCGTGGATTGACACCAAAGATATCTTTGGACACCCAGCAATAACCAGGAGGAAAGGCAGGGGAAGAGAAGGTGTCACAGCAAAAACATTGCTGTCAATGGAGACTGGAGCCAGGGGGCACAGATAAATTAGTTTGCTAAAAGCATGGTCAGAACAGAGAGGAAAAGAGAAGGTAACTGGAGGCTATGCAAGCTTTAATATGGTTATGTGGGCAGCACAGGACTGAAATGGTACCACCTCTAAACTGGGATAGCAACAAGCAGGCGTTCCCGTGGTGTCCCACACGGGTTGCTACCCTGCTTCTAAGTCCATGCTGCTGCATCCCTGCTGCCCTATCCTGCTTGTCTGGGTTGCAGCTCGGAAGGGGGGACATCTGTTTTCTGCTACGCTCACATTGCGTTTGCAGTGCTGGGACACGCTTGCCAAGGTTCAACCTTGCATCAGCACTACCTGTGTCACTGCCTTCCTCTCAGTCACCTTCAGGCTCTTCTCAGGGCAAGCCAATACTTGTGTCACTGGCATGAGTCACGTGTGGTCAGCCCTCAGCATTAGCTAAATCGGTCTTGGTCTTGCCACATTCTGCTGCAAGCGGAGTTTTCCACTTCTACAGGAGGATGTGGAGTGAAAAGCAAGCATCCATCTGGGCTGCTCAGGGCAACAGCCCTCATGCAGAGAGGGCTGGTCCTGCCCTACCTGGGCAGCAGACAGTGACAGCTTTGCCTCGTTGGCTGTCATGCTCTGGATTTCCTGAGCGATGCAGTTCCCTGTGTGCCACAGGCTGGACGTGCTCACTTAGCTGCCCTGGCAGGCTGCCACAGGCACTCATATCTCTGCTTTTGATCCAGGCAGTCGTTTCACAAAGAAGCCTCGATTCCCAAAGTTCTGGGTGGGCTGCCTGGTGTCCTACCTGCTAGGATAAAGGGAATTGTGTGGGGATCCCTGGGCTTTGGGCGGGTGGGCTGTCACCCACAGCTGGTCAGCAGACCTGGGAAATGGGCTCTGCCCATGCCACTCAGGTGAGGTGGGGAGCTGGCAGCAGGGAATTGAGGCAGCTGGGAGGGAGCAGGGCAAGGGCAGGCTCGTGGAAATTGTTCTCCAGACACCACAGGATACCTGCTGGGGCTCTGAAAGTTCCTGCATCCAAGGTAGGTAGGCAGGAACAGGGACCTGTGGTTGCAGGGCAAGGGGAGCTATGACAAGGAATAGGGGCACACCAGAAAAGAGGGTGGAAGCTCAAGGGCTTCCTTGGGCTGAGCATGGGCTCCAGCAGTGCAAACACAACCCAAACAAACAGGTGAGAATAAGAAAGGAGCTTATTTGCAGGAAAGGAAGCAGAAATTGTGCCTCTGCTTTAAAATGGGAATGAGGGGAGAAATGTCTTCGACTCGAGAAAGCACTGAAGAGCTTTTTGTAGCACACTGTAGGATGAGATATGACAAGCTGATGCTTCCCATGTGATCTAGTTATTTAATGCGATGTGCAGTCCTCGGATGTGTTAGTGCTTAACCAGTACTGTTAAAACATTAAAAAGCTAAACTATAAATAGCTTCTACTCTTCAGCAGCTCCCAAGCTATGTTTTTTGGCTTTTTTATGTATTGATGTGTATGCACAGAGATGTGTGTGTATACATATATTTAAAGGCAAACAGCAGACAACAGAGTTATGTGCCATAGTCATACTGAATATCTAAAATGCTACCATTTTTAGTTTACACTACAAGTGGAAACAACTAGTGTGCCCTCAAAAATACCCCTGCTGGGGGAACGCAAAACTTTCCTGAGGGCTGAACTTGGGAGGAAACAAAATAATGACTCAATTTCTTGGGGGAAGGGGGAAAAAAAGAAAAAAAAAAGAGGCAGATATATGCCTGAAAGAAAGACCAGAAACTAGATACCTAATTATACCCTGCAGTAAGCTGTCAGAAACTGGCAGCAGTGGGAGGGAAGGAGGCAAAGCTGATCTCAGTGAGTTCGAGCATAATCTGCTCCAACCATACTTAAAATGCCTTTTGTGTGGGAAAGGAAGCTTCTGGGATTCTCTGACACATGCTTTGTGCTGCACTTACCTAATCCATTCAAATGGCCTGGGCTGAAGTTACAGATAAGTGTAAAAAAGTTTCACCTGGCCAGCACCAAAATTCAACGATGCCTTGGCTTCCAAACGCAGCCTTTGTAACTAAACTGCTGATCCCGTGTTATGGTTCAGGGAATGCAGATCCTCTTCAAAAGGATATAAAAGTGTAACAGTCTATTGCTTGTAATTACATTTCGGTTCAAAGAGCTTTCAATACCAGCAGAAAATGCCAGGACATTTCTTTTCATGCTTGTAGCAGGGCAGGGGTTTGCAGAGTGGATTTGGGGTTTGCTCTTGGTATTTCGCAGTTACTCGGTCTTAGCATGGAGCATGTATTGATCTGACTTTTAAGAGAAAGTTCTTCATAGTTGAAATGACTGAAAAGTTGGTTTATTATAGTGAATTAAGAGAAGTGTTTTCATGATGGAGGTTTGGTTCCTAGAGAACATGTAGCTGCCTTGCTGGTGTGTGCTGCCTTGCTATGAAGGTCTGTAAGTGCATAGTGTTCATCAAATCGACTGTGGCATTTAAAAAAACATAACAATTTGTGCTTTTATAACTGTGGTTAGGAAGGCCTGGCAATGGAAGGGTTTGGGCAGGCCCCCAAAGGCCCCAGGACAAGCAGGGACCGAGCACTTCCCAGGGGTTGCCCTGGCAGGCACTTCTCACAGCATTCACCTGGGAGCAAACTCCTCCAGAGCTCTCAATCCTTTTGCTCAAGTTGGTCCTTCTTCAGTGTTTCACAACTCGAGTTTAACTCTGCACCTTAGGCTGGGTAAGGATTGCTGTGGGACTCTAACTTCCAGCTAAGGCTGTCCTACAAGGGACACCTTTAACCCTAGGCTGCCCTTGTGCTCTGACAACAGCGATTAAAAGCAGGCACCTGAGAGTTTCAGGTTGTGATCTCTCCCTGCTTAACTAAACCTTGATTAGCCCCATCTTGGGTGAGTGCTCCAACTACCAGAGAACTGGATAAAAAGAGGAGGCTGATTAACACTTTTTATCATTATTTATTAGAGGTTGGGGCTGTAGGTCGCTTCTCCAGGATGCAGAATACAATTCAATTCCTCTCTCTGCTGAGAAAGGGAATCCTTGTCCAGTCCCTCCAAAACTGCTTTACTGATTGTTGCTTTCAACACCAAGTTCTCAGGACTCTGCATCACACTCGTTTTGCTGTCTAATGTGGCTCCTGTGAGCTGTGAACTTTGCAGATGGGAAACTTTGTGATGAAATATAAGAACAATGCAAGTGAACTGGCTGTTTCTAGATCATTAAAGATGATGGTTTCACCTAGCAGGATCTTCAATTCTCCATTGTAATCAGGGGAAGCTTTTGGTTCTAGTCTGAAAGTTTGCCAGTTAATTGCTGATCGTGGTGGTTCTCTCAAGAAAATCTGATAATAGCTTGAAGAACAGGAAAAAAAAAACCAAAGAGAATTTGCCCTAATAATCCTCTACAGCAAAGATGTGAAAGAGCAGAATACCCATTAAATGCACACACTGGAAGTTAAAATTTATTTCAAAGAAAACATCTTTTATTATTTTACATATGTGCTTAATCAAAGTAGCAACTCTGTAACTGCATTGAAATTAACATGAAATCTAAAACAATCACAGTTTGTGATCTCTCTGAATGATATATAACTACTCTTCTACACTGCACATGACACAATCTGAAACATTACCATTTACTGAAGGGAGAAAGGTGTGGCAGGATTAGGATTGGAAGGGGACAGTAGTGTTATCTGATTCCCTGAATGCCAGGTTAGTAGTTGCATGTGTCCCTGGAATAAAGGTATTGACTCCTCTGGTCACCATGGTATTGCATGCCATAAAAGTTCTTTGCTTCAGATCCAAGACAAGGTCTATCCCTTGGTTCCTTCCTGCTATTCTCAGCTGCAAGCTCCCTTCTGGCTTGACTAAAACCCGTAGATCTTTGGGAGATGGAGTTGTTAGGATCAGGTCTTCACCCTGTTTGTTGTACAGGGCAGACATCCTATAAACATTAAGGTATCGGATCAGGAGTGAAGTCCCCTCTCCTGCGTGGTCCCATAATCTGCACAGAAGTATCCTTGCTCCGAAGGACAGAAATACTGCTTCAGAGACACCACTTCTGAGCAACACATGAGACAAAGGAAGAGTTTCGTTCCAGCCACGCTTGAAGCTAATTCCAGGAAGCCGCAGTTCCAAGGAAAAAGGATTTCACTGAATTCTGGCGATAACAGAGGTCCATAAATGAACTGCAGATAAGATACAAGCCTGCACAGCACTCTAGCACAACTCATGGAACAGAGACCTGCCAAGCACTTCCATTAACAGAAACCCTTCAGAATCAAGCCAGTGTCCCACAGCAGCTGGAGAAGCCAGATTTCCTACTCGGTCCACTGGGTCCATGCAATTCCCAGGCAGGGACTTGGACAAAGTGCACTGTTTCAAAGAGCTGAGAAGGGGAAGAGGGGAAAGGTCTTTGCATTGCTCAGACTAAGGGCAGCCCATCTGGCTAATCAGTGCAGAGAGCAACAAGCAGAGTTTTTTATGCAACCTTACTTGGTATGAATTAGGGAAAGGGTACAAGATATTTCTAGATTCCTTCTCCTCTCTTCTGTTCAATTTCAACTCACAAGCAAAGCATTTTTTAAAATTCCTTATCACTGAAGTTCCTCCTACGCATTTTTAAGACTCCCAGAACACTGGTGGAAAAAAAAAAACAAATCCAGAGCTAAAAGCAGATTTGGCATCTGAAGGAGATTCACATCAGTCAGCTCACCTCCACTGCTATTCCAAAGATGGAGATGCCTGGCTCCCTCTCTGTTCAAATGCAAACCTCCTCCTTCCTTGGAAGAGGTGCCACAGCCCTCAGGGCACAGTGGTTCAGCAGCACCTTTTCTCTGAGTAACTGGCACCACACTTTTAACAAATAACAAGACAGAGCTCTGCCAAAGGCTGGCTGCAGACGGACAGACCTCAGCGTTTCTGCAGTCACCACCCACCACACTGAAGATGTGGCTCGTTTTTCCTGGCAGCAACCAGCTCCCTGAGGTCTATCTATGAGGACCATTCCAGGGAATCCCATGAAAGTTACCACCCAAGCCAGCAAATTCTGCAAGCAAAGGGAGTGTTCCTTTTTCTGCAGTGGATGGCACCTCTGAAAAGCGAGGCTGAGGGGCACTGGAGCTACCCTATGAACAAATGGGGTTTGGACTCCAGTTTCAGGCCTTGCACGCCGGGTGCAAGCAGCTCAAGGGCCTTCCCTGTGTTATATGCCAACTCCTTCCCTCTGCCCACTCGTCTGGGAACTGGAGACAGGCCCTTGTCTTGTGCAACGAGATGAAATGGTAATTTCTTTTTCTGCCCAGTCAAAGGAAAAGGATTCAAATTTGTGTTCCTCCCATTACGGCTGCTTTTGGAAGCAGCCAAGCAACTCTTGTCCTGATGAGACAAAGCAGAAGAACCCCAAGTAGTGCTAAGAGAGGAACAAACTGCTTCCCACTATGAATTTCACAGGAGGGAAACACATGCAAAGAAGTATTTTTCTGCTCCTATTCATAAAGTAAAGAATAGAGAAACAGAGGAGAACCTCTTTTGCCTGGGTAACTGAAAGAGCACCTGGTGTGCTTCACACACAGAGCATGGCACAACGTAAGAATAGAGCCTACCCTGCAGTGACCTTCCTAGGAAGAGACATCAGTATTGAGAGGATGGAGAGCCGCTGGAGCAGAATTTCAGCGCACATGGATGCTGAGATTTGAATTAAGAACTCAAACTACTGTGCAGAACTGTTTGTACCGTGTATGGAGCTGCCCAGTAAAGCAGGAAGGAGGAAAGAAGAGGAGCAGACCTGTTTCTGATACTTCAGTGTAGTGTGAGCTGACTGTAATTAGGAAAACCAACTCAGCTGTGTTGGCTCCAAGGCTTTTCATCATATACACAGACTGATTTGTGCTTCTGAAATCACAATGCTCCTCTGGAATTAAGACACTCCTCGCTAAGCCAAATCTTTGACATGAGTTTCTCATGCAAACCTTGTTTATCTTTTTTGGAATGTCTACGGAGACACAAGTCTTATCTTTCTCTGGATTGCCTGAGCTAGGAGAACAGAGGCAACAGAAGGTGCATGTTGTTAGGGAAATGTTCCTGAGCAGGCAAGTCCCAGCTGCTAATTCATGTTAGGGAGCCTCCACGTGCATGTTAAAGAAAGAGGAGGGACCAGAGATCAGACTGTATGGGGTATCCCTGAGCTGCAAACCACATGAAGGATGAGAGGAACAAAGGAACTGAAAGACACAGACATTTGTATTCTCAAAGATCAGGCCTGGGGACCTGGGGCTCTGGTACCATCCTGGTTTGACAATCTTCTCTTTGAATCCTAGCATGCAAGGAAGGAGCAAAGGTGGACTGTGGCTCTTTTTGTTTGGCCCTTGCTCCAAAGAAGGAAGGGCGCCTCTTGGAAGCTGTGCCAGCTGGAACAGGTGGATGTTCCTTGCAACAGTTGGGATCAGAGTGGGTGCCAAAAGAGCCTCTTGCTGCAGCACTGAGTTCTGGGCAAAGACAACTCTGCCAATTCAGACTCTGCGGTGGTTTCCTCTGCTACTGAGAGCAGGCTGCTGGCTCCCTAGCGGGATGTGAAAAGGCAGGAATATTCACAGAATGCTAAACAGGAGGGAGGGAACAATACGACTTTCACCTCAGCCCTGCAGCAAGTTGCTCTGGCTACTGCAGCTTCCTCTGAGGGGCCCTGCCTCTCCATAGCTGCCAGATGACTGCAAAAACAGAACTTTGTTTCAGACTGACAGTGATGCAGTGGCAAATCCCCAGGCAAACAGAATTTGTTAAAGTCTGTAGGCACTTATTCTTCACAAGGAGAATGTTAAGACGTAAAGCCTTCTCTTGGCATGGTGCCACCACCACAGCCCAGCCTCTGGTGTGCTCGAGTCACAGGCTGGACAAACAGGACATTGTACAAACGGAGCTCTGGCTGATGGTGGCTCCTTGAGTGGGGAACAGCTTCACCCTGCAACACCCCACAGAGAGGAGGGTGGGTTCCCCTGATCTCTGCATACAAAGTGTGGAAAAGAATGAGCTGTGAGAGCTGAACAAAACTGGGATTGCTGGGACAAGCCTACTCCTTATACCCTGTTTCCATTATGGCTCAATTACAGCTGGCAGCAAAGTACGGTCACAGTTGAAGTCTGTGGGCAGCTGTCAGGATGGCAGATGAGCACCAATAAAATTAAGTGGCTTTTAGTGCTGCAACAGGGAGTTTTCTTTCACATTAGCTAGATTAGAAGATCACCTCAGGTCCCTCCCCATTCTTCCCCTCTTCCCTTTCCAGTCCATAAAATCCCTTACAGTAGATCTTTAGGCACACCTGTCTTAACCCCTAGCTCCAGTTTTCTTTTTTAAAAGCAAGTTGCACGGCATCATCCACATCCTGCACTACGTGAGACGCCTCCACCAGGCTGGGGTCAAAGCAGAAGTCCCGATGTCCATGGAACACTGTCTCCACTGTGTGTCCCTCTGTTTTCTTGGGAACGTCACCGTTGTGGCGGTAGACCCCAGTGCAGACCAGAATCGACTCACAGCTCTCCACTGAACTGTTGCAGTCATTCCTCAGCTCCAGGGAAACCTCAGTCTGGGGACTGGCTGCCTGTGGGCTCCTCTTCACCTCAGCCTGGACCTGGCTCTGCTGAGCTGACTTGAGGTAGTTGTTGTAGAGGTTTGCCCCATAGACGTCAGACATAGGGTTATCCCTGGGTAAGGTCACAGTGCGAAACAGAAATGAGAAACAAGCCCATGCATCTCTCTCTGGCTCTGGGGGACTGGGATTAAGACAGCACCAAAGGAGGAAGGGGTGTGAGATATTTGTTAACATCAAGAGGAGCACCTGTGCCAGTGGGTCCACCCACCAGTGAGTCCTGCTCGGGACATGTGCACCTTTCAAAGGGGAGACAGCACATCCCAAGCACCCACAGCAGCTTCAGCCATTACTGTATGGTATTCCCTACATTCCCAAAGTATTTGGCCAAACTGAGCTAACAGTGCTAGCTCTGGGTCTCTTAATTTTGTCCTTAATCCAGTCACTCTATGTGCACTCTGCATCCTACAGCCCCCAGCTTTGCTGTGTAGGGTACAAAATGCTAGCAAGCCTCTGTTCCAGGACGTGAGGCTCCAGAGACACCACTGGCATTCTGGTATTAACTTTAGAAATACCCAGAGGGGGGGGAAAAAAAGCAAGTAAGCAAAAAAAAAACCCCAAAAACAAACCAATCTACTAAAGAGCAGTTAGTATGCAGCTCCCTAAGGAAAAAGTCTCTTACCCAACTGCATAGAGGCGTCGGATGGGAGCCTTCCAGCCTTGCTTCTCTGCCTGCTGTTGGATCAAGTACTGGGCATAGCGGTAGGTGACCGGGCTGGGTTTGCCAATCAAGGCCTCGTACTTCAGCTCCCTGCCCGTCACCTTCTTGTAGATGCTCTCCAAGCAGAGAAGGAAAGTGCCATGGCCAAACCTGCCCCAGAAAGGAGGTCATCAGCATCCCCAGTAACACCACTGAAGCAGCAGGCACTCCTTGGTTAGTGCCTGTTTTGGATATGGTGTCCACCCACACACTCCTCCACAGGCAGTGGTCTGGCTTTTGCTTCTCCCAAGTTTTAGTCTTTGTTTCTCACGCAGCTTTCATGTCTCTGCTGCTAATTACATCGTACAATCAAGCTCTTAAAACATTCAAATGCTAAAAAAATGCAGTAGGAAAAGATCACCTGTACGAGAGAAGTGTGAAATGGGCTAAACCAAATACCACACGTGCTTTTCACCTGGGCATCTTGGCTTCAGCCATCCACAGGAGGTCCATGTTGCAGGCAAGGATAGGCAGATGAGGGTATGGTACATCTTGTGGCTCTGCCCCAGGGTTCCCATTGCTCAGGAGTACATCGGTGATGAGCTGCAGGCTTGTCTCCCACCTCACTGGCTCGCCAAACAGAACCACCCCTGCAAGATTTGGAGAGCTGTTTGGAAACTCACAGCATCCAAAAGCCACCCGCTAACAAAACCCCTCCTCTGCTGGGATGCCCTGGCAAGTACAGCTACCAGTGGAACATGGCTGGTCCCAGATCCTGGAGCACGGCACACAGAAAAGCTGCTTTTACCCAGCTTTTTCCAGCAGTGAGGCTGCCTCCTGGCTGTACCCTCTGAACGCGCTGCCCCTGGATAGCAGGGAGCTGACAGCATGTCATTAGCTCCCATCCCAGCTGGCCTGCCTTGCTGTTAGTTCTGCTTGCTGCTCACATGTAAACACAGGCCACCGCTTACCTTCTATAGTGGGGAAGCCAGTGGTTGGAGGAGGCTGCCAGAAAAAAAGGAAGGTTGGATTAGTAATGCAAAACCTAGTGCCATCTCCAAAACAAAACTAAAAGTGCCTCCTTTGAACCTGCCAAGGCAGCTCCATAAAAAGGCAGGACAAAGCCACCTGGAATCCCAAAGGAAGATTTTTTTTTTCCCCCTCCCCCCATCCCAGATGAGATTTCACAGATCTTGTACTCCTGTCTCAGAGCTGGAGATGTCAAACAAACCCTCTTACCCCTCGCTGCAAGGCACAGAAACGGAAGAAGGCAGGCGTGGCATGAGAAAGGCAAGGGGAGAGTCACTGCCCTTCCTGCAGGAGCCAACACTGGGAAGAGCAGAGGGGCTGGTTGCTCAGTGCCAGTGCCAGGCTCTTGCTAAGGGACGTCACCAGCCGCCCTGTCCCTCTGCTGTGTGCTGTGACCACCTCTGCACCAGAACACCCCTTCTGCTGACGCTTCAGGAAATTACCAGTTCTTTCGGCCTCCGGCTGTGGTCCACCATGTCTAACAGGGGATATGCCTTCCTCAGAGCCTCTATGGTGACCACGTGCTTGAACCCCAGGCTAGTTCAGACCATCAAGGAATGTTGTGGAGACTGGTTGGTTTGTTTGTTTGTTTTTTTAAGTGGCCGTTTTTCTTTAAGTTACTTGCAAAAGCATCTATAGGATTAAGGAATACAAGTCCTAGTACCAGAGCAGTGTGGTAATGCATAACCTGATGGCTTTCAGCCAGACAGGGACACCTTCCACTAGACGACCAGGTTGCTCAGGGCCCCATGTATTTGAGTTTTCCTTCAATTGCTGTCAGATTCTGGGGAAAACCTTATCGGTGGGACAGGTGGGAGTGATCTCTAATGGGCTTTGCCAGGAAAGAATGGGAGGAGCACAACTTTATCTCAAAAGTGAAAGACACCTAAAGCTGATGGGAGTCCTCACGGTCACATCCCACCAACACAACAGTAGTCACAGGAGAGGTCATGAGCGTGAGAAGCCAAACACTGAATGGGGGAGCCAGGAAGTGACCAACACGGAGATCAACAGCATCTGAGCCTGTCCATAAGGACACTGCCCCACAAGGTCAGCCCAACGACCTCTGTGTCTCCTTGTGCTTCTACAAGCGGAGAAAGCCAGAGCCAGGGTTAGGGGCAGGGCAGGAGCAGCAGCCTTTAGCTGGGATGCCGCAGCGGGATGCACAGAGCACCATGAGGCACACGGAGCAAAGGATACTTGCGGGCGTTCTCCTCCACGGGCCCCTGCCCGGCCGCCAGCATGCACCTCTGGTGGAACTGGCTGAAGAGCTGCAGGGGGCTGTGCGACAGGATCACCTGCTCCGGAGACACCTGCGGGACGGAGCAGAGGCTGGCTGGGAACCGCAGCTGGGATTTCGCCCCCTTCTCCCGGCGGCCGGGTCGCATCGCTGCCACCTCCGTCCCTCTCCAGCCCCTCGGGCCCCAGGCACTCGCGGGGCTTCCCTGCCGGGGGAACGGTGTGGGCTCCCTCCTCCCGCTGCCCCGTCACCATTACCTGCAGCCCCAGCGCCTGGGACAGCTCTCGGGCCTTGGCCGACCGCAGGCAGTTGCCGGCGTTGGTCAGGAACACGACGGGCACCCGCAGCCGCCCGCCGCCGTCCGCCAG
>VZTF01005583.1:1739262-1788253 GCA_013397755.1 Cnemophilus loriae
GGGCGGCGCTCCTGCTCCACGGCCCGCAGCGCTCACCTGCGCCCCGGCTCGGGGGGCTCCGGGCACGGGGGATGCGGGTGGGGAGGTGGGGTCTGCCCGGAGGGAGGGAGGGAGGGAAGGGAACGCCTTGTTCTGCTCCCAAGGGGACTTCGGGGGTACCCGAGGTGTCCCCAAAGCGTGCCTGCGCTCGCCCCTGCGGGCTGCCAGCGCTGCCGTGTTTGTTTTTCCGAGGAAGGCTGTCCAACAGGCGGGAGCGCTTATTTTTAAACCGGCACGGAGGGACTTTGCCAGCGGCCAGGCACAGGCTGAGCCTGGCAGGAGCAGCGGGGACCGACAGCGGCAGGGCTGCCAAGTCCCATCGCCCCTGTGCTGAATGCCCAGTTGTGTCATTTTCTCTTCAAGAGCTGAGAATTTCCCTGTGACTCTGGTAGGAGCTTCCCATTCCGCACGCTGTACATGGGCGGACCTCGTGGTTTCATCTGCGGGCACATCTGGCAACAGCCATACCCCGAACACCCCTAGGGATCGTCTGTCTGCCCTTCTCACACCACGCACAGGAGAATCCCTCTTCTTCCCCTGTCCACACCGTGCTTGGATGTGTCTCCCACCCCCTTTCATAGCTCACCATAAAGACAAGCAAAACAGGCAGCTGCCCACAGCCTTCTCCCGTGGGTCCCTGTGTAAACTTTGCAGCTCTGTTTTCCCTGGACTCACAGCCCTGTCATCACCCCCCCTCTTCCTGACCTTCTCACACCCCCCTCAAAAGCAGCCGTACCTTCCATCTCTTTCCTTACTGCAGAGGCTCTAATGGCCTGAACCAACCCTGCCCCCACAGTTTATCTCTTCTCTTCCTATGCTGCAGCCTGCTCATGGAATGATGGACAAGCTAAAGGCTGAGAAAATACAGTAAAATGCCTTTCTTATCCTGTAATGACCGAGAGGGAGGACACAACCTGATAAAAATGACAAGCCAGGAGAATTGAGAGCCAGACCCTTCACCTGCCCGTCCCTCAGTGCACAGAAAACACTTGATAGACCTGCTGGGATTGCAACTGCTGCAAGCCTGGAAAGAAAGGAATTAAGGACTGAGCCAATTAGAGCTACAGGTCTCTGGCCAAAGAAATGTCCTTCTGCTACCTGTGAAGAGGCTAATTCAGAGACACATATAGGAAGAAAACCTGAAGCAGGCTGATCATCTGGAGCTGGTGGAAAACGCATCTGCAGCCCTGTGTTTTACGGCCAGAGATGCTTTGCTTAGCATCTGGCACCTGCATAGTCCCACTGCAGTGATGGAGGCTCACATGACAGATAGACCCAGCTGCTTGCTTGGGCCTATCTCTGCTTTCAGCCACTTACTTTGCTCCTCTGTTTTTATTGGCATGATTTTTGACAGCAACCACTAGTGCTGGATCAGCCGTTTCCTGGCAGTGAGTGACCAGGAGGCAAACATTTCATCCTCTAAATTGCCCCAAAGGCCGTCTAAGATGCTCTGCAGCCAACACTTGTGCTGCAAACAAAGCTCCATCCACCTCCCATTTAAACAAATTGAACCTGAAGAGGCCACAGGGAGAGACAGATGGGGGAGATAACGGGCAGAAGGCTTTAGGTATTGCTATGGCTGCTTGAAGTAACCGTAATAGAAACTTCCACGATTTTTCTACTCTCCTTCCTTGCTCCTGAGTCTGGATGGAGACTGAAGCAGGCTCTTTTTGCTTCTTTATGTCTGCTCTAACTCAGCCTCCCACCGCCCCTGTGGCTGCCTCCACCTCTTTCATCTCAGATATTCAAGCTCTCTCAAGCTGGCACTTTCTTCCCATGCCCACCAGCAGCCCTTTGGGCAAAGAGCCTCAAGCTGTACCCTGTAGTCACCTGGTGCTCCTCAAGGCACTTGCCAGCTTTGAAAAGAACAGGCTGATGATTTTGTCTTCTCCTTGTTTCCCTCTATTCCCTTCCTGAAATCATGCTAAAAGTAGGTAAAATGACCTTCAGTCGTTCCTTTACTTTCTCGTGCTGTAACCACCACAGAGATGGTACAAAACATCCCCCTCCACTGCACCTTCCAGATTAAAAACTCCCATCAAATCCGGGTATCCCCTGTAGTTTTTTTTCTAACAGGAAAATGAAAAAAAAAAAGGAAGAAGGAAAAATAACCTCCACAATTAAGACAGGTTTAAAAATTTAATTATAGGCTATGTTCTGAAAGAGACAGAAAAGAAAGCTTTATATGTGTTGTATTTGCCAACAAATGTGAGCAGGGAGCCAAGGTACTGGGGAAAAGGGAGTAGACTGGCAGCAAAACCCTTGAAACATTGCTGCTAAAAGCTGAGTCTCAGTGAAGCCCTGCAGCCAGATTTACCCAAAGCTTTGGAGCTGAACAGATTGATCTTTTATAGCTGCTGTGGTCCTGCCTAAACTGCTCCTTTTTTGCACACCTGGAGTTAGAGAGGCGAGGATGCAGCCTGGGTTTCTCAGTTTTGCACCTTTCTCCGAACCGAGGCGTGCTCTAAGGAAGAGCAGATCCCCAGCAGTAAAGCAGGCTCATGTTTAAACATACAGATGATCAGGATGGAAAAGTTTCTGCCCTCTGCCCAGCCCTAAGGTGGGTTCCTTCAGCAGAAGTGGGGCCACTAAGCTAGTCCCAAATGCAGACAGAGTCCTGTAGAGTCGAGGTTCACCTTTTTGACGGCTGCATCAGACCTGTACTGTTTTAAACCACTTTGATTTCTGCGGAAAGCTGATTCTGCTGTAATCCTGAACAGCATCACACACTGGTGGCTCCAGGCACTCGGCCCCATCACAGCACAGTTGTGAAGCAGGTAAATGGCCACGTGCACAACAGGAAAGCAAGAAATTTCCTTTTCCTAGGAAAGCAAGAACAAACTGGACACAACAGGTAACGTGGTTCCAGCAAGCATTTGGCAAATGGAAGATTTAGCCCTGCAACTACTGCAGGTAATGAGGAGAAAGGAGGACTACAGATAACCAAAAAGCGGTTCAGGACCTCAAGAGGCCGCGTGCAGGAAGAGCTGAAAGCTTTCTGCTGTGGTAGGAAAGGAAGGGGCATGGGTCAACCTGTGTGTTGAGGAGCTCGGCTCCTCCCACAGTGGCTCTGTAATGATTAGCTTCACCTTGGCAGCAAAGAGGCTTATTTAAGGGAGAATCACCTCACGGCAAATACAGAGCTTCATCCATCCACACATAGCAAAGCTGAAAGGTCAGGTTGCTGAGAGGGACATGGCTTGGGGCCGCTGGTTAGCAGCCATTCTGCTCGTTGGGAGCGGTTCTCCTCAGCAGCATTACGAGTAAGGCACTTCCCAAGTCAGCATTTATAACCTGGCCGTGAGCAAAGCCTACCCCGGGGACTTTAGTCTGAGCTCTGTATGCACGGAGGAGGAGGGAGGGTGGCTCTACTCTGGCTACTCCTCCAGTATAAAACTCCTCCCAAGACCAAATCTGCATCAAGGCCCAGGAAAAGTCAGTCTTCAAAGAAAGCATCAGGATGCTTCGGAGGAAGATACTGGGGGTGTGGGCAGAGAGAGCTGGCGTAGACACAGCTGTGGCTGGAAAGGGCTGGGGGTGTGAGGCACTTCAACCCCCCTCAGTTAGTGAGGGGTGCGACTGGGTTCTCACTTTTTCACTTCTGTGGTTTGTGTTGCTGCCTTCAGCAATGCACACACCTGTGGTTTGTTGTGATTTTATTTGTGTTCCGTGATGGGGTTTGTAGTGGGTTTGGTTTGGTTGGTTTTTTTTTTTTTCCTCTGGGATGACCAGAGATGAAGTTGCAGCTGTGAACTGTGGGCAATTTAACACAGGGCACACAGGCTGTGCAGCTTGATCCACTTCTGTAATAAGTGTATTTGCCTCCTGCTAAGGTGTTCCAACCAAGGTCAGTGGAAATAAACACTATGGCCAGGCAGCTTGAGACAATTAACAGAAAGCATAAAGAGAGCCAATTGGCCCAGGCTGGTCAGATTAGGAAACAACAGTCTTTGCAAGTCTGTGGTTCAGAGGAGGGAGATGTCTTTCAGTAGGAACTTTTGTCAATTCTCCCTTGGCTGATGCAAGCCAGCATAAGTGTACTGAAGTCAGGGAAAGGTGCTGTTTGATCCTGGCTGCATGCTTGGAGTATGTGTGCTGAAGGATTTTTCTGAATTTATTTAGCAGCCTGATTAAGATTTTTGGGGTTTTTTTATGGAGATGTTAAGAAAGGGAATGTGCTTGTCTAGAGACTTTCTTGTGTAGTTTTTTTTTGCCAAAGAGCTGAAAAGCACAGAGGTCCAAATGAGCACTGTGGATATCCACAGCAGTTCTCTACCAAGGTGAAAATCTCTCTGACAGGCTGAATAAGGCCACATTTTCAGGATGAGTTGGGCAACAAAGGCTGATAGTGGAACCCCCTGAAACCAAAAGGTGTTTCCTATAAATGTCTGTGCTAACATGGCCTTGTGCAGGGGGATAGTTTTAATCAAGCTGGGTCTGGGAAGCCAGGATGTTTTTGACTTAACCTGAAATGTGTTTTGTCTTCCTTTTGACCAGAGGACAGGAAAAGACTTTTTGGTAAAAAAAACTGCTGGCAACTGAGGCACATCTCTTCTGGCTTTATGATCACTGTACAACCAGGCTTAAATGTTCTGGGAGCAAGTTCCACCAGCTTGTTTCCAGCCATGGTAGGTCCTGAAATAGCAGACATCAGACCTATGACTGGTTCTTCGACCTAGCAGTGCTATTTTGGCAGCAGGCCCAGGGTTAAACATAACAAGAGTCGTTTTCAGTCCTTGCTCTCTTGAAGGTCAGTGGCCCAAATGGTTGGATGTTTGTCTTAGCTGTTTCCGGACAAGGTCTGCATTTTGTAATGATAAGGCAAAATTCAGAGATCCTCATGTTGGCAATCTCCTGCTGACTCTAATTGGACAGCGTGTTTTTCCTGAATAAGGATGTCAGGATTTGGTCATTGGCAAGTTTTACTTGTTTTGACTCTTTTGAGCAGGGTGATTTCTTGTGGTTGCTGTGAAGGCTCACTGATCCCTTTTACCTCCAGCCCATGACTGTCACAGGATAGTGCAGCTCCTTCTTAGCTTTAAGCCCATTAAGCCTGGCTTACCAGCATCGCCCACTGCCAGGTGAGACTTTGACGTCCATTCATCTGCTCAGGTCACGTGGAAGAAGCAGTCTCCCTCTTAGCAATCACTCTGGCTCGCTCTAGCTTGCCAAATGCCTTCTGAGATGAGCCTTGTCCTCTCTACAGCTCCCTTAGAAAGCTATCAGAGAGGTCAGCCACAAATTGGTCCCATTTTTTCTGCCAGACCTCTGTGGCCTTGGCTTTCTCATCCGGTAGCATGGCACTGTATCTGTGAGGAGGAGAAAAGTCGGTGTCAGGCAGGAGACAAGCGGGCAGCTATTTCAAGAGCAGCACCGAAATGAAAAGGCAGGAGGCAGCAAGAGATTAACCCTTGCAGGGCGTGCCTGCACCACACAGAGTAACGAGGTGTAAAGAGCCTGGAGCTCTTGCTGGGACAAGAAATATCACGGCCACACCAGCAGCCTCTGAGTCCTGCAGCATGAGGACAGACAGCTCTGTCTGCATGAGCTGGAGACTCCCTGGGCAGCACCCAGTGACTAGTACAGCACTGCTGCTGCTTTCAGACGTGCCCTGAGCTTGTCCAGATTGCTGGGAAATCAGACTATTTGTTGACTCTCTGGCCATGCAGGGACTTGGGATAGCCTTGAGGATTGGCACAGGATTTGGCAAACAGGCAAGAGCCAAGGAATGTGCAGGAAGACCAAACTATTTCTGGACACTCAGAGCTGTCTAGTTAATAGAAAAAGGGGTTAAACACATCCAAACTAAATGCTAATTCTTTCCTGTGCTTCCCAGATGAGTCATGGCAAACACGGCAGCAAGTCAGATTTTGGCAGAAATAGACAAGTGATACAAAGACATAAGATTTCTCCCAAACCCAGAACCAGGTGGCAGAGGCAAGGTCACAAAGGATGGAAAAGGAGGAATACACTAAGACATGGAGTAAGAGAAAGGCACTTGAGAGCACAGGCAGAGAAGCCTCTGGGGTCCCTGTGTCCTGCCTTTGGAGGAGACACACAGAGGAGATTTTGGATTAACAGAAGCCCAATTCATGTAGCAGAGGAGACTCTGGGGCCAAAACCCAAATGCAAGCAAGGGGAGCAAGCTGATAGTCTCCTTATGATTACTATGACTAGGTGAGAGAGGTGATGAACTTACTTTATGGAGTTGAGTGCAAGTTGTTTTAGGGTCCTCAGGTCAGCATTCATCCCTCCAATGGCCATGAACACCTCGTAGAAGTCATAGGAGACTCCCTTAGCCCCAAAGATGGGGGGATCATCGGGGCTGATCACAATGGGGTGCCCCTCAGCCATGAGGTCAGCTGCGGGGTGACTCCTCAAGTCAGCTACCAGCAGCAGGACCTGGGTGGGCAAGGGGGAGAGGCAACACCACGCCAGGTCACTGCTGCAGCTGTGTCACACTGCACACCTGCCTGTGTCACCAGGTGGTGGTCAGGGAGGGACAGCCTCCAGAGGGCTGTTCAGAGCGTGCTCTGCTCTGAACTGCTGCAGGAGGAACCAGCTTGTCTCCACCGACTGTACAGAGAGATTAATTTCTTAAATAAATCACCTTAATCAAGGCCAGTGGGGTGAATAACTTGTGCTTATTTAGAGCAATTTGACTGTGAGCAATTCAGGAATAGTCTTTTGGTTACACATTTGCTGTGGTGCTTAGCTCGAGGCGTCTGGAGCTGGTATCAGGGTTCTCTCCCTTAAGGCTCACACCAGTAAATCTCCACCCCAAAGTATCCTTTCTGCTGCCCCCAGGGGACAATGGCTCCATGCTAATGTGCTGCAAAAGAGTGCCCACTGGTTATGAATTCTGCAAAACCAAGGACTTCCAGTTACAATCCCAGCTTCTCAGCCTCTGGCCCTCCTGGCTTTGAAGTATTTTCAGTTATGTCTCTTAAGACACCTCTGTGGCTCTGGGCCTCATCTCCACTAGGGAGGACTGCCTTCCCAAGTTCCTCTGGATAGGAATTTAAACTATTTTTTTGCTGACTGGCATTACAGGCCTTGCAAATATTCACGGTGTGTGTCTACATAGCAAACTGCAGTGTAAGGTGGTGCAAAGGAAACTAAGCCAGCTTGTGTGCATCAAAACTTGTAGGTGCCCCTCAGCTGACCCTCACAGCTATGGTAAAGCCCTTTCCAGCGACCCAGCCACAAGACCTAAGCTTTTAACAACATACCTGGTTGGAGATGGGACAGACTTCGACAGGAACATCCCTCTTCAGAGACAAACTTTTGGCTACTGGGTGTTTAGTGAGAGCGAGTCCATGGCCAATCCTGCTGGTGTTCAGTAGCAATGCATCCAGCACATTATTGTCTACAGAGGTGCCCTGCCAGTCTGAGCAGAGACAGGTAAGAGTCACTGCAGTGCTGTGAGGAGATAGAACTTCTCAAACTGCTAGATGATTTTGTTAATAGATGTTAACAGCTGTGAGGTGAGAGGGTTGCTCATGCTCAGAGTTTCCACTTGCATTTTCAGTGAAACAGGGATCTAAATCTGCCCAGGATATTGCCCAGCATAGAGATACCCACTCATCTCACCTGGCTTTAGATGTTTACAGTGTTGCTCTTACAGCTGAGCTAATTATGCTGGACTCCATTAATTGTCAATGGAGAGAAGTAACAATTATTGGGGAGCAGCCTGGGCATTAGGATGAGAGGTACTGTGGTTTAGAAGTGCTTGCAGCTGCCCGTGGCTGTAAAGGGAGCCCAGGGTAACCAACCACACTTTTTCTGTAGATGTCAGCATGCAACACACAAGGCACGAGTTGGACACGACTCCCATGCCTGGTTAGGATAAACCCCTACTCGTACAGACTGAATAAAATATTGCCAATAATAATACATTGCCCCAGAAATGAAGGGTACATCAGTTACTTTGATGAGCCTGGAGTCCGGCTCAAACATTATTTCACCTTAAAATGTGAAATAATGGTTGGGGGACTCTGCTGCTGCTGTGGATGGGAAGTGAGCACAGCTCCAAGGAGGGAATGGCTACCAGCAATAACTCTTACACCAGCTCAAAGATGCTGAACAATGTGACACCTACAGTCAAAAGCAGGGAGTCAGTGAGGGAGGGGTCGTGTGGGAATGCCAGAGCTCCAAACCGATACGGGGACAAGCACAGGGGAAACTGGTTAT
The DNA here is from genome assembly GCA_013397755.1 of Cnemophilus loriae. NCBI lineage: Eukaryota > Metazoa > Chordata > Aves > Passeriformes > Corvidae > Cnemophilus > Cnemophilus loriae. The sequence goes on from VZTF01005583.1 coordinate 1,747,495, forward strand.
GTGCACACACATCGTCTTGATACAGCCAGCAAGCAAGTCAGGCTTGCTGCTTCTGCTCTTTGCAAGACTTCAGTCTTGCCTCTGCAAGCAGCAACAAGCCTTGAGTCCTCATGCTTACCAGTCTCCCCAGCATGGAAGAAGTAGGGCAAGTTGACCCCCATGGAATATGGGATGGTCAGGGCATCCTTCAGGTCCCATAAAGAATGACCTTCATCCTCATCACCAACCTAGGGGAAAGCAGAAAGGTATTTTTGAGCACGCTTGGGAAGACGGCGGGACTTACAGCTCTATATAAATGAGGTGCCAGCTGTGCTGGAATTACAATGCTGTGGGGTAGGGAGCTGATTCTTTCAGGGGATTTTGTCAATTACCCTGAACAAAATCCTTAGCTGGAGGATTTGCAATTCATTAACACTGATTTCAGTACAGCAGCAGAGGTTCTGGCTCTGGTATACAACATATGCCACGGTATATCTGTGGTTATATCACCAGGGGTTAATGTGAAGCCCCAGAAGAAATACAGTTACCAGGTCAAAGCCTGCCAGGGTGTCTGGGAAGCGGGCTCTGAGTGCCATGGCAGTGACGACGGCTTCTTTAATCTGGGAAACATTCAGCATCCTAGAGAGCAAGAGAGAGAAAGCACTGCAGCAGCTGACTCCCAGTGGGCCTGCCTTCTCGGGGTTCGAGTTGTGAAATGGGGCCCCCAGGGATATTTCCAAAATGCAAGTTGCTCCTGAATCTGACAACCAGCTTCAGGTCTCTAGAGGAACAGCAGTAGAAAATTGATGTTATGAAAGGAAACCCATGAATGACCAGGAAATGCCTGGCTAGACCCTGCTGTCACTCGAGTTGAGGCATGCTCGTCCAACTCACTGGCATTCCCATTTACCAAGCAGGGAAGGGAACACAACAGTGTGGAGAGAAAATGTTTAATTTTTTTTCTTTCCTCCCGACTGTTTTGTTGGGAGGTGAGACAGTAACTGCATTCCAAGAGAGTTTTACATTCAGGTTTCTTCCAGCCCTACCAGCCTTAAACTTCTCGGTGCATTTTGCAGACTGTGTCCGTACCCAAGCTGGCCAGAGAGGCAATCCAGCTCTGGAGAGGGCATCGTGCCAAAGCAGAGCGAGTGCTGCTGAGAGGTCTGCTCTGCTTGCTGAGGATCACCTCACATGACTTCACGGCATCTGGCTGACTTGGAGAGCAGCCTTGTGCCCGCCTGCCCGGGCAGCAGCACGAACATACCGTACACAGGGGAGCCGCGTGCGCAGCGTCCCGCAGGGACCTCTGCCACCCCGAGTGCCCATACTCGGGCACTGCTGGCACTGCTTCGGTCTCTGCAGGGAGGGGGAGTGCATCCAGGCTCGGGAAGACAGCGGGCACGGCTCGGACACGCACACGGGCAGCCCTGCCCTGGCTCATTCCCGCTCCCAGGGCTCACGGACGCTCCTCTGGCGCTCACCACGAGCTCACCCTGCTCGCTTCGCACGTACACAGACTTGTACGGATGAGTTCTCACCCTCAGCCTTTTACACATGCCAGGGAATGCTTCGGGAGTCAACACCCGGGGTCTAACGACGCACGTGGACCTTGCCAACCAACTGTGGCACTCCAGCCCAGCCCTCAGCATTGCTTCTCCCGGCCTGCTCTTCCCTCTGCCCGCCTCCGACACAGCACGGCCGCTCTTAGCCCTGCTCAGCCTCTACCTGTGCGCTGCAAATATAATCTTGGCTCCAACAAAGTCTGGGTGCTCCTTCACGAACTGCCTGGTCACCTCCCGGTAGGTTGCCACAGACCATGATTTATTGTGCTGGGTGCCATCCAGTTCATACACCTGCAGCGTGAAAAGCAGTGGTTAGAAGAGGTGAGTTACTGGAAGGTGGGAGAAATGAAGCGACAAAAACCCTGGGAGAAGCAGAGTGCTACAGTCCTGAGAACAGGGCAGGAAAACAAAAGCAGTAAAATCTGCGCAGAACATTTTCTTCTCCAAGCCTTTACCAGCTGGCAAGAACCAAGGAGTGGTTTTCTTCCCTCCTGTGTGATAGAAGTTTCTCTGTGTTCAGACGTGGCACGCAAGCGCCCTTGAGTACCCAGAGGAGACCGTGACCTCTTACTCCTGTCTGTATTGAATGCTGGAGTGTTTTGTCCAGCTGTCTGGCGGCTCACACACGCTCTGTGCCTTGCAGTGGCAGTCTGTCAGCCAAGGCAGCCCCAAGGCACGCGATGGCTGAGCTCCATAAGCTACCAGCTGAGCTGGGCTTCTGCTCCCCTCTGCCAGAGGTTTGCTTCGTGACCTTGAGTCAGTCATTCAGTCTTGCCATGCTTTCCCAGGTCTCTGGCTGCAAACTGGGAAAAATAATCCTTTCGGCATGCTCTGTCTCATCAACTCGCTCTGGAGGTTCCTCAATACCAGGGCTGTTCTCAGGGCTTTTGCCCTGATTTCAGCAGGGGTGGAGACCCTGAATGCCCCCACTGATACTGACCCACAAAGGCCCTGCCTGGAGTTGTTCGCAGACAGCGGCTGAAACCACTCCATCGGTTCTCCTCTCACCCTTCTCACCATTCTTTTCTCTGTCACTTTTCTCCTCCAGCCTTCAACTGCTCCACTTCACCCCCTAACTTCCTCTCTGGTGCTGCCCCTTGCAAGGATGCCCCTCGCAAAGCCCCGCACCCCATCACAATGTGGCGTCCCCCTTGCAGGCACCAGCGGCCGTGGGGCAGCTGCAGATGCTCAGAGGGAATTTTCCCCAGCTGCAGCCCATGGGAATGCGAGACTTTACACAGCTGAATCTGCAAACACAGCTGGGCTTAGGGGGCTTTTCCACAATGTTTGCTGTTTCGCACTAAATCCCAGTTTTCATTTACTTTACCTCAGGGGCCGCTCCTGGCAGGCTTTGCTGCAAGGAGAGCTTTTGCAGTGTCAGCGCTGCTGTCCGAGCCTCGTGGAGGATCTCCAGCCACACCAGCATCTTGCTATTCCCGTCACACCCTGCTCACCTTGACTTTCCCCACGAAGCATTTCCCTGCCCTCTCACGCCAGCCTCAGCCCGGCTGTCCCTTCGCTGCCCACGCTGCCCTCCACCCCAGCGTGGCTGCAGCTCCTGGCATTCACTCCCCGCCGTGGTGCCCGGGCTGCAGGCAGCCTGCCTGGAGCTCCCAGCACGTGAGCTGCCGGCTGCGAGCGAGCCCCAGGGCTCTGCAGGCTCCCACGGCTGCCGCCAGCGCGAGGAGCTGGACGGGAAGCAAATCTTCCCTGCCAAACCTCTCTTCAAAAGGGCTTACAACCGTGTCTAAGGGCTGATGGTGAAGGCAGGGTATTTTCCAGTCAGGCCCACGCACTTGTGTCATGGCAGATACTCTTGGCCTGCAAACCTGTGTGGCCTGAGGGGATGCCAGCGCTCGCGCTGCCTCGCAGCACAGGCATTTTGACATTGCTGTTATTTCCTCTTTCCAGGTACCCCAAAGACAGGTGGTGGCTGAATTCAGAGCAACTGGCTTGTGGCAACCCCCAGCAAAGTAAGATACATGGAAACTTTGTGGACTTCTACACATCGCTTTTTTTTTTTTTCCCCTGCTTTTTCAGTTCATCCTTCTCCTCTCAGGCACGATAGACTGACAGAACTCCCACTCCCACGGAGTCCTGCATGGAGCTGGGCTGGAGAATTGTGCAGGAAAGGTGTGTCTCCAGTGACAAAACTGTCGCTGGGAAAGTGGGAACACTTAGGGTGGTGTGGTCTGCTGCTGCCTGGGGAGGCGTTAGGGCAGAGTGGCTTTGTAGGACAATCTGACCAGCTCTGGGTGATATGCAAGAAGAAAGGTCTGAACCATCACCAGCAGATTTTGGTGTTAGTGGCAATGAAAGGAGCAGTTCATACTTCACACACACAGCCAAAGTTTTAGGCTGTCTGCAAATTGTGGAAGGTTGTGTTTTGCCAGTTGATTGACTTGCCTATTCAGAGTGATCATTCTGAAATAAGCTGAGGATTTCAAATAACATTCCTATTCCAGAATAAGTCTCTATTCAAGACAGGAAATTTGTTCAGGATAGCTCCCACAGAACAGGTGAGTCTGGTGCAGACAAAACTGAACTACACCTTCCCAATGAGCAAGATTTTGACGCAGCTCCCAGTCTGACTGTACCATGTAGGTTTGTGCCGATGTCCCAGCAGGTATCTCCCTCAGCCATTAAGAACAAAGAATCTCTCACTTTCAAGCCCCTGCCTATGCAAATCTCCAAGAAAGACGTTTGAATATGATCAGGGTTTTCCAGCACCCTTAGAAGGGCAGGTATGCAAACACCCGAAAACTAAATTCAAGATAGGGCTTGAGAAAAGTTATGGAGAAACAGGGATTTAAAAGACTGCTAGAGAAGCCAAACCCCACGTACCGCAGGCAGGATAGCTCTTATCTCGACGTACTGTATGTTATCTTCATAGAGCTCCAGCAGCCCCTGGTAGAAATAGGCCTTGAACACAGGTGCATAGCAGATAAGTCCAGAGGCAATGAGAAAGATTTCTTCAAATCTTTTCCAAATGAAAGTCTGAGAGGGGTAGGCCAGCTCAGGGGCATCTGTCACCAGGGTCAGGTTTCTCAGCAAGCTATAGAAAAGGGAGAAGAGAAGGAATGAGGAGAACAAACAGAGCCTGTTGGCACTGCAGTACAACAGGCACAACAGCGACTAGTGCAACTGGGAAGCATTCAGGTCATTTTTCTGCCACCTGTATTTATTCCTCTAATGGCTGGCACAGAATTCATATGATACATGTTGAGCTGTAAGCAGGGTGGGAGTAGGTGTTTAAAACCTGCCCCTCCCTTTTTCAAGGGCAAAACCTCCAGGAGGAACAGAGTTACAAAAGCAAGTACGGTGCTTTTATATCAGTTACGCTCTGCTACCCACGGTGTCCCTAATCTGAAAGTAGGCATGCATGTTACTCTTGCAGACAATATATTTTCTCAAGAATCTTCAGTGCACATGAGGTGTTACAACACCTGGCCCTCTGTTCAGCACCTAAAAGGCAGAGTTTACAGGAGATGCCATGTCCTGGGCCACCACCGCCAACCTGCTTGCTGAGCCCGTAAGTTGTCCTGGTACCTTTGTGCTGTCAAAATATGCCCTCTAAAAAAATGCAAAGAGAAAATAATTCTGAATCAGTAATCATTTTTCCCTACCAGTACGAACAAACCTGATGCCCTGCCTGCCTTGCTGATAGCTACTTCAGGGAAACAGCTGATAACAATCTCAGTCCTGGCTTTTCCTCAGTGTGATGGAAATGCATTTGCTTCCTCCATACACTCAGCTGGCATATAAGCCTCTTTCAGAAATCCAGAGAGACAGCGGGTAGTTTTATCAAGCAGAGTTTAAGGGAGCCAGTAAATTGCAAGATTATCTAATTGTGGGTGACAGCTTGCATTTAGGACAGTGTGAGCGTCTGTGCCACACCACCATGCTCTGGGAGACTGATAGCCTTCATCCCACCTGAAGCCTTGCCTCTGGCAACAGCCCCATTTCTTCCACAATAAATTTCTCCTACCACTGGGCAATGCAGGGATGATGAACTTCATTCCTGAGTGGACAAATGGAAGCCATCACAGCAACCTACAGATCTGTTTTCTTGCTGGCCCAGCGCTTATCTCGTGTCAGGGGCTAAGCAGGTTCAGACAGAAATACCTTCAGCCGTGCTTCAGCTTTCATCTGAGTATATTGTTTCCCCTCAGTAACAGCTACTGATCTTTAATAATGTTTCCTGTTTGATGTCTTGGCCCCCATCCTCGTGCGGTGCTCTGCTCTGTTATATGGGAGGTGTGGCTTTGATTTGCGATCTTATTATCTTCATCCAGGACACTTCTGTGGATGGGATTAAACCCCCGCAGCCCCCCCATAGATGTAAAATGTGATCTGGTCCAAATTCATAAACTAAGACATCCTGGGCAGATATGCCTTTTGAATCCCTCCATCCTGCCCATAAAACAGAGCCCATTCCTCCAGGATTTGCCTGCTGCTTCACTCTCTAAGGGTTCTCTTCCAGGGCTGCAGTTTCATTTCTTCCTCACTCTGTTAATTTCTTCGCCAGGAACAATTTTAGAAGCAAACCTGTACATAAAAGAGATGCTACTACTGTTAAGGATGAGATTTTAAATGCTCAACAGTCGGGAAAATTCAGAGTTAAGGTTTCCACAGCAACTTGGGCTCTGCCTTCCTGTGCATTACAATAGGGGCTTTGGTGCCATTATCACAGGACACTGGGCAACCCCAGCTACTGTTCAGTAATCCATGCAACCAGAGAAGACCGAGCTGGACCACGGAAGGGGCGGGCAGCGAGGAGCACGCAGCAGCGGGAGACACCACGGCATCACCCTAGAAACCAGGAATGCGGGAGCCAGGAGCATCTCGAAGGCGCTGCTCCAGCTGCCCGAGCTGCGGAGGGGGGCAGCCGCCGGCGGAAGGGGTGTGCTGCTGCTCATCGGGGAGGTTTCGTGTGGGAAGAGCCGGGGGAAAGAGATTTTTTTCCCCCTTCCCTCGTGGCCGAAGGGCAGCTCCCCTCCAGCTCCGCACGCCAGCGGAGAGCACCTGCCCGCAGCCGGGAGCCGAGCGGGGCTGTTCCCACCGGCGCTGCGAGCGCTCACGGAAAAACCTCCCCGTGGATCAAAAGGCCGTGCAAGCCCGTTCTCGCCACTCCAGGCAGCTCCGTTTCAGATAAGGATGGGTGGTTAGTCGGGCTCCCACCGCTTTCTCCCCTTGTCCTGTGAGAACTCGGCTCCTCCAGCAGCGAGCGCACGCAGGGCTCCTCTCCCTGCCTTTAAATCTGGCTGTACAAACTCGTGGTTGTTTACTTAGCCTGTGCTCTTGGGCTAGAAACAGCAATAAATCCCCACACCACCCTGCTCCTAAAAGCACATAAATCAAATCGTGCTTCTCTTTATAATCCCCTTCCCTTTGAGACTGATTATTGATCCTTACAACTGTTGAAGATTTATTGCATAATAGTGATCCATCCTTGATAACCAGATAATCTCCTAAGGGTTCGGGGGCTTTTGCCATCAGTAGCTCATGCAGATGAAGCAAAGCTTCATAAATACACTTTTTTTTTTTTTGCTTCTTTTCTGGAATGGGCCTTCGCCAGTGATCAGGTGCAGACTACAAATAGCCTTCCATGTCACGTCATATATGCACTGAACAATGCTATTGCAATGCATATGCCCAAAGGGGCACAGCTAAAATGACCAGCCAAGGATTATTTATTTTCAACTCTGGGTCTGCTTTCTCTTTTCCCGGGTTTTTTCCCCGTTTTCCTTTCCTGTGCTATATAATGCAGAAGTGAAAGGTGTTGTTGCCTTGTTTTTAAAGGGGTTCTTTTTCCTGCTTCTTTTTCTGTTCTCTATGGGTAATTTTGCCCCTCGCCTCACCATAGTATCTAAATGTCTTCCAGTGGTGCATTAAATAGTGTGACTAACATCTGTCACATGTGGTTCATTCTCTTTCTCTCGCTCTCTCTCATCCCCTCTTCTTCTCCCCAAGGGGAGACTTGTAGAGGGAGCCGAGTGCATTGTTTCCGTGGTGGATTTTTATTCCTTTCTTCCCCCTCGTAATGCACACACTGCCCTATTTTTCTGTGAGATAAGGCAGCCAGAGGACATGGAGGGGAAGGTGATGGCAGCCCGGGCAGCCGCCAGCGCCCAGGGGAGTTGTCCCTGCAGCCTCAGCCGTGGTGTCAGCTCCCTCACAGATGACTTCATCCTGGTGATAGAGAGCTCTGCTGGGCACGGCCTCAATCCTTGGGCTGCTGGCGGGGGGTGTGCGGTGGTATTTTACAAATATCTGGAATGTCAATGCTGCTTCCCTAAATATCTGGGGGCATGCTCTTGCTTTGGAGATGGCAAGCCATTATGTTGCTTCTTGAGGGAAAGGATGACATTCTCCTGTATCGTAATTGATTGCGAAGAAAATAAGCGAGGATTGTTTTCCCTTTTAAGGATGAAAGCAAAATTCCCTTCCTTTCGCTGTCCCTTGGCCCGTGGTCTCCTGGCTCTCCTAACAGCATCCTTTTGGAAGCTCACCAGTAACACAATACTCTGGGGTCTTGGCCCATGAGATGTGTGTTTTGAATAGGAATGATTAGACCTTCTCTTGAGGGAAACAAACAAAAGGAGTCCCTTCCAAAGCACACACACACACACACACACACACACACACACACACACACACACACACACACGTATATGTACCTAAAAATGCAAACAGCAAAAATTACGCAGATTCCCCTTTCTTCCACCCCTTCCTGGTCAGAAATGCTGTAAGGTGAAAGAGGTGCAGCTTCTCAGAAACACTTCCATTGTTCCTTCACATTTGCTGATCCACCTTGTCTTGCATGAGAGCCCTTCCCTGCTGCCATATTCCCTTGACACTTCCTTGAAACCACCCAGCTATCCATCCGTTCTTTCCTCTGACATCTGCTTTCTCTCAGCTTGTCAGTGCTCAAGGGCAAAGAGGAGCGCAGGAGAGAGGTAGCCTGGGATGCACATGTTCAAGAGACTGGGAGGGTTTCCAGAAACTGAGAAGCAGAACAGATTGGGGCCTATTCCTGGCTCGAGACCTATTTCCAGACGGCCAAAAACATTCCTAACCCCTAGACTAGTACCCGGGGATTAGATGGAAATAGGAGGGGAAGTGCCTCAGTGTGGCTGTTGTTGGTGTGTTTGCACATTATGCGCAATGACTTCTCTGTGATTTTGTGGTGATGAGCACGGGAGGGCAAGAAATGAAGGACAGCATACTCAAATGGATAAGTCAGCACCCAGGATGCCAGAGATCCAAGTTTGTACTTGGCTCAGGCACATGTTTGCTGAAGAAAATCGCTTCACTGGCCTCTGCCTCGGTTTCCCCTCCAAATCTGGGGAGACCCTCGCAACGAGGCTCTGTCTTGTGTCCCTGTGCAGTGCCTGCCGTTCTGAAGTCCTGCTCTGACTTGTGGCCACTAAACATTGTCAGACAAATACAAAAGAAGAGGAATGTGGCAATACTGCCTCTGACAGCAAGTGTTTCCACACAGGAACAGAGGGAAACAAACGATGGACGGCCCCAGTCACCCAGGTGTGCAGGGTGTACAGGATGCCCTGCCCTTTAAGCCTCTGCCAGAAAGTGGCATCATGCCCTGGAGACACAACTGAAAACAAGTGCAGTGAAGGGTTGCTCCTGAGACAGTTCTAAATGCCCAGTGCAGTTGCTTGGGCTTTAAGGAAGCAAAGCTGTTTCAAAATCCAATCTCTTGCACATTATTTATGGGTCTCCTGGTGTGGCTGAAGAGAGCTGGTGCTGTCATCTTTCCTTCCTCATCACTCCCAGCAGAAATGGAAGGGAGCTAATGAGGAACCAGTTTTCTCTTTGGAAGACAGAGATAAGTGACTTCTTGCTGGATCTTATTTCGTCCATCACGTCTCAGGGCAGTTGAGCCTCAAGATATAAAAGGTCAAGAGCCCAGGGTCTGGCATCACTTTCTCCTTCCCTTCTGGATCTCCAGAAGAGAGGGATGCTGGATGCTCTAGAGAGTCAGACCCCTCTGCCCTGCCCATTGCTGTTTTTGGGGAGGGAAGGCAATACCATGCTACAAGTCTGGAAGCTCCTCAGCTTCCCAACCTGACCTCCTTCCCAGATCTGCAGGGAACAGAGCCCGGACAGCTTCCACGTGGAGGGGATACCAGCTCACTAAGAGTTAAAAGGTCTCTATTTAAGAGCACACAACCTCACTGAAGAGCACTGCAGTAAAACCCACCAAGTTTCACTTCGGAAATGCTGGAATTAGGGTCATCTGCATTGCCTTAATCCAAACCTCTCCTTGTGTGTTGGCATGGCAATGCTGTCTGTCATTACAGGACACCCCACACTCTTTTTTTCCTGCAGACCCCAGCCCCCGGAGCGCCACGGACAGCGGTGCCCTCTGAATGGATGGCTACTCAATATTTTCCTTTGTCCTCATCGCTCAGTGTCTGACTTCATGCATTATTTAGCGTGCTCTCTCCAGCCCCCCACACACCACGGCAGAACTGCATGCTTCCTCTTGGCCTTTTCAGCAGGGCTTTGTCCCGGGATCAATGGCCCCTGGATGGGGAGATAGGATTCTGCCTTCCTGTCACCACTGGCTGGAGGGGGAGCCAGGCTCTTCCCAGCCACCTGTAAGTGATTAAATGCCAGGTGGTTCAGAACAGCCCGGTCCTGATAAAAGGCTGCCGGCAGTAAAAGGAGGAGCTGCCTGCAGAGAGGGGAGCTCCTGCAGGAGGGTGAGTGATGCCCTGGGGAGCTACCTGAGGTGTGAGCTCCTGGACAGCTGCAGGAGCCTTGCCCCAGTTCCTGGTGCCTGAGGGGCCTGTTGGGAATGAGTGCCTCGTGTTTCCAGGTGCTGGGTGCCAGTGGGGTTTCAAAGGCAGGCCTCAGAAAACAAGTTTGGTGCTTGGAGGAAGAGTTGGGTTGGGTTTTAATTTGGGAAGTTTGAGGGTTTTTGCTAGTGCTGTAATTAACATAAGTAGTTTGCCCAACTTCTTGCTCTGAATGGAAACAGTGACTTTGCAAACGTGTTTTCTGCTGCTGGGGAGAGCCTGTTCATCAGCTACCTGGCTTCCTCATCCAGTTTTTGGATACCTCACTGGATGAGGCACCACGCAGCCCTGCCCACACTGAGAGTCCATCCAGCCTGGGTGCTGAGGAGAAGCAGGGACAGGTCTCATAAATCTACTTAAGCCACTGTCCTCAGCACGTCAGTGAGTGTGCACAAAAAAATTCAGGTTTTATGGTCCCTGACTCTGGTGCACTTAAGGCAGCAGCCTTCAAGCTCTTACGTCGCTATTTGCTTTTTCATGCGCACAGCCCTGAATGGAGTTCCCCACTTCCAGAGCAGCGAGCAAACGGGAAAGCTGGACCAGAACGGACCGGTGCTGCCACGGAACACCAACAGGCTCGTCACCCCTCTTCACTCACCCTCTGTCGAACTCGGTCGCGTTGCCCAGCTGCTGCCGGTAGGTCTCCAGCAGGACCCACTGGGAGCACTGGGCTGGCAGCGGGCGGGGAGGGTGCGGCCGGGAGAAGCGAAAGCGGACGGAGCCCGTGCGGGTGAAGCAGACGTAGCAGTCGGGCAGGTAGGAGGCATTGTGCACCAGCCAGCCCACGCTCAGCAGGGCGAAGTCGTGCAGGTGGAGGACAGCACCTGGCGGGGGCACAAGGACATCCTGATGAGCCCAGGCAGCTGGGGAGAAGGTTTGATGTGATAACAGTTTGTTTGCCCATCCAGGGGCGTCTGGAAATGCTTCTAGAAGGCTGTGAGTGATCTCTCCCAGCAAGGACTGCGTGGCTGCTCTGCCTCCCCCAGGCTGGAGGATGTGGCCCCCTCCACATCAGACACTGGGCAGGCAGAGTGTGACAGCTCCCTGGGAGCACAAGGAGGGGGGAAATCAATAGGGAGCTCTGCTCCTCCGCTGGGATGGAAAATGCTCCGAGTTATTAAAGGTCTTTCAGACAGACTTTGCTGTGAGCTGGCTCAGGCCCCACTGATTTAAAGAGGAACTCGCACGGTAGGCAGCAGTTTACGAGGCATGCTGGCTGAAGCGCACCTGAAGCAGAGCTCTGTATCCCAGCTGTTTGGATCCCAGCTTCAATTTTTGTGTCTAGCCCGTGTCTCCTCTTTCAGCTCTCTGAAACTCTGGCCTACGCCAAAATCCCGGACCGTGTTACACTGGGGAATTGCACTCAGATGCAGAAGTACAATTTACTTCTGTGCCTTATCAAAAGCATGCTGGCTTACATTGTACATCTGCTGCTGGCCAGCACGAAGGGCCTCTGGGACGCTCTGTTATTGTGCAGTATGTTGGCAACTGCCAGTCTTCCTGGCACAGGAAGCATCCTCTGTATGCTCACCTTCCTTATCATTTCATTTTGCTGAAATCTCTCCTTTTCCAAAGACTCCTGGTGTTATTGGTGCTTGAACTAAGCCTCACCTTTGTAAAGGGAAGATACTGTGAGAGCTGAAGTCTTAGATATGTATTTTATTAGTCTAGGGGAGACCTCTTAGTCAAAATAGCTTTGATGCCCTTAGGGGTAGAGGGAGAACATGAATAGCAAGAACAAGACACAGGACTGGTATGTATTTGACATTAGATTAAGTTCCAGACTATAACTTACAGCGCACTAATCTAATATAGACTCTGATGTCTATGATCTCCCACTAGAGAGGGTCCGGCTGTAAAGATGCTGAGCAACTGTGGCTGCGGCTCTCAGCAGAACTGGTGCACCAGCCTGGGCGTGCTGCAGCTGTCTGACCCTCCTCTGGCTGCCAATGTCACCTTCTTCCCTATGTGAGCAGCAACAGGAATTGCAGTGGTGCTTGAAACAACAGGAACTCCCAGGGGCTCTGATCAAGTCCTACTCAAACAGCTACAAGGATGTGATCTCGGCCCTAAAAGCTTATGGCCCTTGCAAAGATTCCAAGAACCCATTTTAACATCACCTGGATTGAAGAGTGTTAATTATTTGTTTTGACTCCCACTTGGTATCAACGATACTGGAGGTGAAAAGGGGAATACTTTTAAATTTCCAGCTGTTCAATTCAGCCATGAAAGGATAATGATATTTGTGACATATTAATCGTTTATGGCAAGGGATTAGGATGCTGCAAGACAGGGATCTGCATCCCACAGCAGAGACTGGGAGGGAGAAGTTGGAAAGGTTGCTCAGGGCCCCATCCAATCTGGCCTTGAACACTTACAGGGATGGGGCAGCCACAACTTTTCTGGGCAACCTGTTCCAGTGCCTCACTATCCTCTGAGTAAAGACTTTTACCAATATCTAATCTAAATCTCTCCTCTTTTAGTTCAATACTGTTCCCCCTGATCCTGTCACCGTCTGCCCATGTAAAAAGTTGCTCTCTCTCCCTTTTATAAGCTCACTTCAAGTGCTGGAAGTACACAAGTTTGACTTGTGCACAACAAGCAAAGAAACTTCCAATGTTAGAGGTAGCCCCTTCTTCCTCTAGTGCCCTCAGACCTTCCAGCAGACTTCCAGGTCTGCTACAGAACCACCTACAGAAAAACTTTTTGGGGGATACATCACTTTTGGCTAAGATACAGAATAAGACAAGGTTGGTAGCCTGTTCGTGGAATGTGTACGTGGGAAAAAGAGAGGCCCTGGCTGGAACATGCTGAGTAAATAGGGAAGTCTGTTATTTCTTCTTGTCTTTGCTGCCTCTGCCTCTTCTCCACCCTTGAAAGACTTAACGATCTGTATTGTAAATTAAACCAAAAGCCACAATTGCTGGAAATGCGTATTCATCCAATCCATCCCCCTCTTCCTCTCTCCCCCTACCCTGTCTCTGAGCTCAGTCAGGGAACTTTTCCTGGAACCCAGTGAGCACAATTTACAGCTCTCATAAGCTTGTCTCCCACACCTTGTGTTTTGTCCCAGCTCAGAAAGCAAAAGGTGAGAAAGGATGAGTAAGATGAGACTCCTTAAGCCAAGCCTACCTTTTGGCATGCGCTTTAAGATGCTGAACACCGTGCTCTGATCAATGAGGCTTTTTGCCCGGAAGAAGTGCATGCTTGGAGGAAACTGTCCCGTAGTTATGGCTGTTTCCACTTCCTTCTTCTTGAGGCTTACAAGCTTTGTACTGAGCTGCTGCTCCTGCCTGCTCAGCACCAAGTTGCCCCCTGTCTGATGGGCTTTCTCCTCCTGCATCAGGGAGTCCCGGTCCTTCCAGAGAGGGGTGGCAAGGCAGAGGGAAGCCAGACTCAGGAGGAGGTATGCCAGCCTTATGCCTCGCCCAGATGGAGGTTTCATCTTAGAGCTGCACCTTGACAGGGAGAAAAGACCGAAGCATTAGCAGAGGTCAGAAGGTGGCACCTCAGCAATGGGATATGAAGTTGTTGGCCCATCCTGCAGGAACACTGGGTTAACGGGATGCTCAGAACTGGCAGGAGCACCTGGTACCGATGTCCCCTGAATTTAGGGCTATGTATCAGCACACTCCCTGTGGCTGCTGATTGCACACAGCAAGGCTGGGTAGGGCGAGGAGATATTGCTCCTTGGATCAGACTGGCAGCACATCGAGGCAAAGGTCCAGCCCTGGAATGGGGGATTGGTGGGATCAGGACTCTGCTTGCAAGCTGGGATGGAGCCCTCACTGAATGAGGGGTGCTGGTGCCAAGGTGCTGGCTGTGCTGATAATGCCCAAGTAAGGGGCTTGGCTTGAGCTAATCCCAATTCCTTCCAGTCGAGAGAAGATCCTGTTGCACCCTTTTAGTATATTCCAGCTATCAGAAGGGTTAATGTACAGGCAGAAAACCCTAAGGCTTCCTCTGCAGTAACAGAGGTGTGTCCTTTCCTTGCCATCCCAGAAGAAAGAGGATGGAAGTGAGACCATGTGAGTACTAAGAGATCACAGGAGACAGGCACATGTGAACTCTGAGAGCTCTCCCTCCCCCCCCAGAAAAGCACAACTGCAATATAATCCTTCAACACCAGGCTTTAGGGACCCTCCATGCCAATCTCTCCAGCGCGAAACAGGCTGGAGAAGGGCTCAATATTTTGAAATAATCCTATATAAATTACATAGAAAGGCCCTACTTGTGCATGTGTCTTCTGCTTCCAGCCTCTCCTCCACCTGTGGCTCCAGGAGGACATCCCCAGCCCCTTCAGTGGGTCGCAGCGAGAGCGAACAGAGCAGGGCTGGATGCAGCCCCACACCAGGCCTGGCTCTGAGCTTAGAAAAGGCAGCATCCTGAAGAAAGTGTTCTCTTATCCGTGGTGGGACTGAATCACTTACTGTGACCTCTCCTCCCGGCATCCAGAGCTCACGCAGCCGCTGCCCGGGAGAGCGGGGAGCGGTTCTCTCTCTCTGTGCTGCGGGCCAGCGCTGTCCCAGCACGGAGTAAAGAGAGAGCCGGCTCCGTGCCGGCGCTGCGGAGCGAGGCACGCCGAGTTCCTCTTCCTGTGCTGCCGCCCCAGCTCGCCCAGCTTTTATTTCACCCCAGCTGCACTGCTTCATGAATATACAAGGAGGAGGAGGCAGGGGAAGTTATGAGAAAGTGGGACACGGGCGCCCGGGCAGCGGCCGAAGGGAGCCGGGCTGGGAACCGGGCTGCCAAAAGAGCGGGGTCGCTCAGGGGAACCCCCGCAGATCCTGCACACGGTGGGCTCTTTGACCCATCTCTGCCTGCCAGCGAGGGCATCAGGGGCTGGTGTGTGCAGCCGTCCCGAGTTGCCTGGCACACGCGTGCAGCTTTTAAATATCCCGGGAGATGCGCTTCGGCACGCGTTCCTGGTACGGGGGAACCCTTAAACCCTGCTCAGACTGTCCCAGGAATACACCCAAGCTTGGATGCCTAACCTGAGACGGGGCACCGTGCGTTTAATGCCAGCGACACTGCCAGCTCTGCTCGCTAATGCTTTTGCAGCCGAGAAAACGGCGATTTGTACGAGCACCTTGAAATGGTCTCGCCCAGTTTCTGCCAGCTCTGTGAATCAGGCAGGCATCAATCCAGCCCTGAGACACGCACGGTCAGTCAGGTGGAGGGGGGATGGACTTATTTAAAAAAAAAAAAAAATCGCAACAAATACAGTAATTCCAGCGTTTTGTTTCACACAGTTCGACGGACTGAGTTTTAAACTACTTGAAATAGATGTTACATAAACAGCTCCCGGGGGAGAACAAAGTCCATTTGGTTTAATTTAGTCCAAAAATTTAATAATTTTAAATATTAATAAAAAAAAGAAAGATCTTGTAAGTCAAGAACTATTGAAAACAACCTGCAGCAGCCACAAAGATTGTTTTTGAGGCAGAGACAGTAGAGTCTGGTCAATAATATGTTAATTTTCGTTAGCTGGCACTACAACAATGGACAGAAAGCAGGGTTTTCAAGCTGCCCACCCTCCCTGACTGTCCCAGCTGGACACATGCCAGCTTTTTCTCCTCTCCTGGTCCCTTCGCTCTGTGCTGTCACTCAGATCAGTCCCAGCATCCATGCAGGGATCAGTCAGGGATCCCAAACACTCTCTGTCCAGAGGGAGGCTGTGCCCCCTTGCCTGCCCCTCAGCAGGATGGGTATTCCTCGAGTCTCCAGATGATCCTGCTCCCAAAGGGAGATCAGAGGAGTGGAAAGATGACCCAAATATGCTCAGCAGCAACTACTGGCTGATGAAAGCACCTCCAGGGTGGGAGATGTGAGGAGGGAAGCGCACGGAGTGAAAAGGGATGGTTCAGTAGGGACAAGAGTTCTGCCTCCAAGTACCTTCAAGGGAACAATATAAGTGAAGGAAGGGGATTGCTTTAATTTTCTGGTAGTAGTAAAGCCTAGCATTAGTTAGCATAAAACCAAACTCAGCCCAGGCAGTTGGAAAACTGGCTCTGTAGTGAGCAATCGGGTGCTAGAGACAGGTTCAGAGCACTGAGGGGGGTTACAGTGCTATGTGAGGGATCCCAAATAGCTTACAGCCAGGCAGGGGTCTGGGAAATGCCTGCCAGGAGGCCTCAGAGGTTTGTAGTGGTTCATCCTGTCAAATCACGTTTGAAAAACAAAACCAAAGCCCAGTGCTAAAACACTTCTTTGATGGGACTTTTCCACGTGAACAATTGCAGGAGAGTTTTGTACAGATGTTGCATGGGTCGGGCTAGGAAATAAGAAGGTGTTTGAGATGCTTTGCTCTCTATTAAAATGTGGTACATGCTCTGAAAAGAAAAAAATCCTGGTGCCATAGGACCACAGCCGCTTTTAGGTGGGATCTGTCTGGACATGAAAGGTGGAAAGAGGGAGAAGAGGACAACCTAAGCCAGGCTCTGGATGCCACCAGCCGGGAGCCCCATCTGGAGGAGGATTGGGTTCCTCTAGTGCCTGCAGGCAGCCAAACCCCTGGCTTCAGACCTCCCTGGGAACTGAGGCATGGTATAGGAGGACCTGCCCTGTCTAAAGGACTAACAAGGAACGTTCCAGTTGTCATTCCACACCAACACATCTCTCAGCTTGTTTGAATTCTTCCTGAGAACCAAGTAGCCTGTTTGGAGGTTTTGCAATAGCTCTGTGGCTGTCCACAAGAGCAGGATTGCAGTTTCTGTCCAGTCTTGACTGGCCTCTGGAATAGTCTTCAGCTCCCTGGCTCTGGTCCCACATGCTGTTTAGCCAGGGCTGATAGGGGCACCAGGCATGCCCTGCTCCTTCATCAACCAGCCCAGCTTTTCCTTGGTTTCTGGGGTGGTTCCTAGCCCCTGCTGACCTCTCAGCTGCTGCAGCTGTACCCAGCAGTGCTCCAAAGCCCCGTTTAAAGCTGTCCTGGGTGTGTCTGTGCAAGCTGCAAGCGTGCCCCTTCTTTATGCCCAGCTGCACGTCAGATGCATCTGAAGCTTTAAATAGCTGGTGGCCAGCACGGAGTGCTCACAGCGAGTTCCCCCTGCTTCAGTTTCAGTTCCACGTGTGAACCGCTTTCCTTCAAACCTTTCGAGCTTCCTGAAGGTGACAGGTACGGTTTCCAGCACGTTTCCTCACCTCTCCCTCCTGCATCTCCCCTGCTGCGGCCACAGCTGTGATCTCCCACCATCCTGTTCCTTGCAGCAGCAGCAGCAGCAGCAGCAGCCGTGCAGAGGGGAGCGTGGGCAGCCGCGGGGGTGCAGGAAAGGGGAAGGACCGCAGAGGCGGCAGCAGCGGCAGCAACAGGCTTGCAGATGTGTGTTTCTCACTTCATCTTCCAGCTCAGCGTCCTGCAGAGTCCACCCTTCCGCTGTGGAGGGTCAGCTTGCTGCGTGCCACTGCAGCTCCCAGCCCCCGGTTAAAGCCTGGCCATGCGTGCAGGTGAGAGCAAAAGCTACAGTGATAAATCCAGCAGAGGCAGGACCTAGGGGTGATGCAGACCTGGCTGTGTTTTCTGTGTGGGCCACCCATTTTTGTGTGAGCCAAATCCAAACCGAGGAGCATTTCTGAGAGCACAGAGGGCGGGGGTGCCCGTTAGCTTCCTAGCCTCTCTGAACATGTTGTAATCTAAGCTGTTCTCTGGAAAGATCACTGTAAGGCCAGGAAGAGAAGACTGGAGCTGGGAAATGTGTTCCTAGCTCACAAGTTAGCTACTCTTTCTGTGCCAGCTGCCTCATTTGTGAAATGGAACCAATTCCCTGCCTAGCTGTGATGATTATTTGCTGTACTTGCTGGTGAAATAGCCGTGGTCCTCAGGCCAGCAGCTGTTGTAAAGCAAGTCTGCATAAGAGGCATAGTCTAGTTTGGAGAGGGAAACCACGAGGTGGGACAAGGGGCAGGAAAAGAGCCAGAGGTGGGCAGGTGCACAGGTGAGCGAGGGCAGGCTGTGGGGAGTCCCTGCCTCCCTCCTGGGCCTGCGTGAGACCACAGTGCCAGTCCCTGCTCTGAAGCAGTCCCAGTCTCTGGTTAATGCTTGCAAAATGCTAAGAACATGTAAAAGTTCTAAGTGCTATAAATTATTATTAAGAATAGACTGTCCTGGGATGTTTGGGACCATTAAAGCCTCCCCACTGGACCGCTAAATAACCCCTGCTTTGGTCTGGCTGGGCAAAGGTTGGTATTTTTATTTCTTTCCACCCCACTTTGTGCCCAGCCAGGCAAAAACATGAACCATTTCCCAGCCCAACAGCGACATCAGTGGGAGCCCTGCAGCAGAGAGAACGCTGGTGTGCCCTGGGTCTTGTTGGCAGCATTGCTCCCCAGTCTACAGCCAAGCTCTGCTCACCCTCAAGGTGCTCCGTCCCCCTTCCAAAACCCTCCCTCCCCTTAGCTGCCCAACCATGTCTCGGTGCATCTGTCCTTCCACTCTTCCTCAGCTACATCCAAGGCTATGCAATGATTTAAAACGAATAAGGCACTTGAGATGCTACAGGAACGGGAGAGAGCCAGGGAAAGAGCTAAATTCCCAGGTTAATGATGAATCACTCTGGGAGTGGAGTCATTGATTTGTAATCATTGCCTGGCTCCCAAATATAATAGCCATGAATTCCTCTGACCAGCAACCGAGACAAGGTGCTTTGGGCTATTCCCAGCACACCTGCAAAAGTTCAAATCTTGCTCACAATAGCGGGGCTCAGAGCTCCAGGAGCCAAACAACTCTCCATCAGCACTTGCCCTCTAACAGGAGGGGCTCAGCAGCCAGCACACACACCAGGCTGTCACTGTGCTGCTGCTGAGCTTAGCAGGCAAATCAATAAGTGAAACTGCATCATTTCCTTCCAATCCTCCAGCCGTGCCCACCCCAATTCCCTGCTGCTGTCACCCCACCCTGGAGGTCTGGGAAGGGGAAGTACAAAACCAAGTGAGCCGGTGTGTATTAACACCCCATTGCTCTGGGGGCAAACAGCAGCCTGATGAGGGCTCCCAGGGCACGGGCTGAGAGCCTTGGGTATTTGGGAAAGGGGCTCAGTGCCATCCAGGGCAGGTCCCAAGTTTTCTGTGCAAAGATTCCCAGAGCCTCAAGTTTATTATTTGTGTTCTTGTATCCTCTTCCTCTCCTACCCACAGGGGCAAAAACGAGAGCAAACTAGGCAACCAAAACATCCTGGATTAGCAAGTGTACTTGACTCTCTCTCTCTGGGGGATGACTTTAGGGAGGGTAGAAGCCCAGTGCTACCATGGGAAGTGGGTTTTTTTTTGCTTTTTGCAGTAGTCACGTCAGGTTTCCTGCCCGACCTATGGTGTCTGTTCATCCTCAGGCTGTGCTGACTCACAGGGGTTATTGTGGTTTTGGAGGGATCTGCCCTAGCATAAAAGCAGGTGAAATTCCTGCTCCCAGGAGCTATATTCCATACAAACATCCTCCCCACTCCCAGCCTCCTACTCCACCCACCTGACTTCCCCAGCCAGAACCTAAAGCCAAACCATGTCTCTGTCCTAATCCTTCCACCTCTGCCCCTGAGGTCCATCCCACCTTGACACAGAGGGTCCGAGTCCATCCGCGGTCACTCTGCAGCTGTGAGCATCCCCGTGACCTCTGCCAGGACATCCTGTGTCTCCATGTCAACCATCTCCTCACCTCACTGCCTCTCCATTTCTCTGTGTCTACATCACCCACACGGCTCCACCATCACACAGACTTCAAGCCCAATCTGTGAGAAGCACAAGGCCTTGCAGTGCCACTGCACCATTTTTTTCTCTCTCTCTGACCCCAGTCTCTCATGGAAGTCTCACCAGAAGAGACATTCTACACTGCATCCCAGAGCTACGGCTCCATCTTATACTCTAAGGCTCCAGAAATGCTTTGGCAGAGAGGATAGCAAAGTCTGGGGAGCACATCAGCAGATGCACCCGACCTTCAGCTGCTCAGAAGTCACCCCACTCTGTACGGTTTCTTTTCTCCCCCGTGCATGAGACAAGCAAGTCAGCATTTAGAATGGGTTTATACTAAAAAATCAACGGTAGTGAGGAGCATTTGGGTTAAAACATGACTGGCCGAAAGTGCCTGTGTTGTAGCCAAGCTTCATCCTGCCTAGGCAAACCTCCAAACTTTATTAAAGCCTTTGAGATGTCAAAACAAGGCTTCTGCATGGTTCCCTTTAGAGGTACCTCCATACACCATGCTGTAAATGCAGACGCTGGCTTCAAGCCAGTCAGCACCAGCAGCCCTGCCAGCAAAACCTCATTCCCCCAAGCTCCTTAGGCAGGGTTGTGCTCTGCAGGGATTTGTATTGCTCTCAGCTGTGGCAACACCTGAGCAACAGAGTTTAAAGCAAGGTGAAGGGTGCTCATCCCAGCACCAGTCACCTGCCCAGGGTACACACTGAACAGCAGAGCCCAGCCACTTGTGATCATTACAGACAAGGCTCAGGGCGTTTCTGGCATGCCTAGACTTGTTCATCCTGTTCTTCAGCCCAGCCCGTAACACTCCTGTCCCCTGGCACCTCCCAGCCTTACCCTGCAGGTAGTGATAGGTACAATCTTACTTTCAGCTAAATCGCTGCATCTCCCCAAGAGATGCTCTTCCCCTAAAGCACCCCAGCACTGCCTGCGTCACCACAGCAAGCAGCCAAGCCCTCAGGGCACCCAGCCTCACAGGGTGACAGGGGCATGGAGCACACAGTCAGTGTCCCTTTTACAAAACCTTCAGCGACAAGCTGCAACGCGATCACTGAATCCACAAAGCGAGGCACAGAGACTTCGAGGAGGCTCGTGGGGTCTTCAACCCAAACAGCCTATGTCTTTTGCTAGCCATGATAATGCAAGGACTTTTCAGCCCAGCCTAGGAACAAATAGCTCAAGTCCACCTTCTATTAGTGTTGGTGAGCAAGCTTTGTCTCTTGAACCTCACTGTCAGCTCTGAGGGTCGCTCTGTGTGAGTGTGCTGCTGCGAGACCACCAGCTGTGGGAGCCCGGGATCCCAATCCACACCTAGCACAGCCCCCTCCAGAGTGGCATGTTAGGAGCCCTGGGGAGCCATTATCACCATCTGCCTGAAATTCCCCCTTCCCAGAGCCTCCTTCAGTTTGTGGAACATCCCTCACTGCTCTAGCACACATTCAGATTTTGGTGCGTGGAATGCTGCTGCCCATCGTTGCTTTGCATTCTAGTATGGGAGAGCTCCTTCCTTTCTATTCTGCCTGATCCATATGTCCTCTGCAGACCTAGGCTGACTATCTCCCGCTGTGGTTTCACTCTGCTGGTGACAGCCCAGGCAAAATCACAGGCAACATCAGGGATGTAGGCATCAATGAGCCAGTCAGCTGCGAGGGATGGCTCCATGGGGGAAGGTGAGCCTGGAGCTGGGGGTGGCAGAAGGCGTGGGGCAGTGGCCACACTGGCAGAGGTGCAGTCCCACAGCACCCAAGCAAGAACAGCAGAGCAGGTCTGGTGATGGCATTGAGGCTCACCCACAGCCCAGTGACTGCCAGGCAAGTCCCTGGTGACGAGAGAGAGCCAAGGTCAGCTCAGGGACTGAAGTGCACAGGCCAAGGTCCATACAAACAGGGTACATGGCACAGGTAAAGCTGCCAGGTAGCCCGGCTGGGGAGCAAGGGCAAGAGGCTCAGCTAGGGAACAGCAGGACAGGCCCTCACTGGGGCTTTTTAGCAGAGCTTTCTTGAAGAGCTCTCTTCGACATCAGACACTCGTGTGATTATCTAAGTCAGCCCTGAAGCCAGGGAGTCGTGCCCCCGGGGGATGCTCTCAGAGCCCTGACTACAGCTACCATGCTGTGTGAGCCTTCTGAAGGCAGGTGGAGATGCAAGGGATGAATATAATCTGCTGCCAATCTCCAGGCTGAAGCACCACAGCTCCTCTAATGCTGATGGTAACAGCAGTGGGCATTTTAAAGCAAAAGATCTTTACCAGACAACCCTCTGCCTTCTGCAGCAGTGAAGTTCTCTCACTCGTAGTGATTACATGGAAAGAATGTGGAAATTTGCTGTTAAGAAAGGGAGCAATTAGTGAAATTGTAAACTGCTTAAAAATAACCGTTTTAACAAGGTTTCGAAACAGAGCTGGGGACAGAATTCAGTGCAGTGCACAGGAGGGAATACTGTCTCAGGGATATTATGTGTGTGCACAGAACCTTCCTAAGCTAAAACAGAATCCACATTTTCACTCTGGAGAGGGAGAACTACCAGCCAAACCAAGCTTCTAACTGACCGGTGGTCCTGGTCTTTTCTGTTTATTCACCCTGCTGTGAGTTGACCTGAACCAGATTTTGTCTGCATCTCTTTCAGGTGTTCAAAACCCACCTCTGGGAGACAACAGGAAAGATGAAATGCTCAGCACTCGTGCCATCCTCGCCAGTCCCTGAGGAGAAGAGCAGGCTAGCAGTCACCAGCACCCTTTCTGGACCAAGATGATGCAGTATCAAGGTACAACAGTGTGCTAGTTTCCGAGATTTTAGCCTAAACTCTGCAGCTCCAGCAAGGCCCTACTGCAGTAGCAGAAATCAGGCTTTATAAAAGACACGAAGGGCTGTTCCACAGGCAGTGAGACACAGCCAGGCTGCAGCTTGTTGAAAGGGTCCTCTTCCATTAGTGTGAAGAAAGAAGATCCAACAACTGCATTGAGTCTGTGGGCATCTTAATGCCTCTGAAACTGCTGGCCAGCCTCCTCTTGCCACTGTCCCGGCATCACCCATCGCTGCACTGGGGTAAAGGTGTGATTCCCAGCACGGGGTGGGGGCCAAAGGAAATTCACTGAGGCAGTCAGGCTCTCCAGCAGCCTGGCAGCTCCTAGGTCCGCAATGGAAATTAATCACCGAGCTCGGGGAAGCGCACCTTAAATGAAAAAAAAACAAACACCACCAACTTTGCTGAGGAGGCAGCTTAAATGAAAAAAATCAAACGCCACGACCGTGCACGTCCAGCCTGTTGAAATGACATTGTAATTAAAACTTAATGAAAAGCGCCATTTATCGATGAGTTGTATTAACCTTGTCTAAAACCATTTGGACAAATTAAAACTCCTCTTGGTCTTTTCCTGCCACGCTAAAAGCAGCAAGTCACGAAACAAATCAATAATGCTGGCCACATTGGTTCTTTGTTCGGGGCAGAAGAAAGCTTTGCTGTTGGAAAGGTTCAGCTGGCATGGCTTCAGCCACCGAGACGCTGCCTCCTGGCCTCTGCCAGGGCCCCTGCTGGCGAGCCCCAAAAGAGATTGCCAGGGTACTTACATGGGCACATAAAGAATGCTCCCAAAAGCGCTGCCGGGGACCAGCTGTCCCACTCCGGGGGACACTTCCAGGTTATTTGCATGAGCAGATATAAATCCGTGCCCCAGAGAGCACTGCCAAGGCCCCTGCTGGCACGCAGCAGGGGCTGCTGCCAGGGTACTCACCCCGGCACAAAGCAGCGCGGGCCCCGGGGTGAGGCTGTCACGGACCCTGTGTGTGCACATCTCAGCCCTTCGAGGGTGCTTCATGGCACTGCCCCTCACGGGATCAAAACCACACAGGGCCCTGCGTCCCAGCTGGATCGCTCTCTGCTGTTCCTTCGCCGGCCGCAGACCTGTAAAGCAGAAAGACTGCCAGACCTCGAGCTCTTCCCTTCCCTCACCCAGCTGCGTCCGTCCCTCTCCAGCCACACGACAGCTGAGCAGCTCAGCACTGTGCCACCTGCTCCCCACCTCCAATATATCCCCCTGCAAATCCCATGCACAGCCGCCCCAGGGATGCTCGGCACTCTGCCTCCAGCGCTGCACCCTCCTTCCACAAGGCTCCAGCCCCACGGCAGCCACTCAGGCTGCGTGCAGCGGCCAGGAAACAAGTGAGAACCTTGGAAGGAAACTAAATACACCTGGCTGAGGCAGGCTTATACGTGCTGTTGGGCTTGCTCAGGCTGTGACCCTGGTGCTTCCCCTGAGGTCCTGCCACTGTACTCGGCAGCACTTGCCACGGGCCATAGCTCGTGTGAACACCACTAAGAGTGTGGATATGGTGGGGTAACTCCAGTTGTTCTCATACAATCAAGCAGACACCAGGCTGGGCCCTTTTTGGGTGCTGATAAAATCCTTCATCTCCTTTACAGCCCAGGGGAATTGTGTCACCGGGCCGGCAGCCCTTCAGTGACTGCAGGCGATCTGCAGGGGTGTTCAAACAGGTAAAACGCTTTCAGAGAGAAAACACTGAGGAGCTTTCTCTTTGGAGATGCTGCTGCTGCAGCTTAGGCAGCAAAATCAACCTCTGGGAGAAATTATTAAGAATAAAGTTTGCTTTGTTTGCTTCCCGCCTAAGTAAGTAGTTAAGCTGTGGAACTCGCTGCCCCAAGACGTTTGTTTAAGGCAAAGGATTTTTTGCACCTTTTCATAAGTGTCCAACACGAGTCCTTGCTGGAGTCAGGACGCTGTGGACACCACCCTGGAGCCACCCCTCCAACCTTGCATTGCCCTCAGGACTGGTCAGGATTACAGTGGGCATATTCAGTGCTCAGCAGTTTAAATAGAAATGGAAAAATTGATTTGTGTTAGATAAGACTAACTCTTACTCTCCTCAACATCTCTGTTTTTGCCAGGGATCAGCATCATGGGCAGGGACACAAAAATCTTCAGTAGGTAGGAGCAGGAGAACATCCCTGCTGATGAAACACTTCCCAAACTCCACTGGCAAAGGTTGAATTCAGCTTTGGCAAGCAGGGCTTACATCACTAGCAGCCTTTGTTACTTTAATTATAGCTTTTAATATTGCCTATAAAAATGTTTGAGACCTGCTGAACTCTTTTCTGAATCCTGCTGAGACCCCTGGGCTCCATCACACATGGCAGAAGCACATTCCATAGGTAAATGTGCACAGTGTGAAAAGGGATTGCCTTCAATTGCCCTCATATGATTTCTAATGTAATTGAATATCTCTGGTTTTCACACAATGAAACACAGAGATGAGTTCCCAGTGAATCTCTTTGAGCTGCTCATTCTTTCGTGGAGTTTTATCAAGCTGCAAACACAAAGAAGGGGGGAAAAAAAAAGACACTTAACTCTGTCTGGGGACTCAACTCTGCTTTTGTTTTTGCTGTGGGGTTCTGCTTCCCATTTGCATTCAGAATTATAAGTGCTCTGTCTAGTGTCAAAAGTAAGTTCTTGATGCTCTTGCCTTCCCTGCACTTTGGGTTTGTCCAGTCTTCTTGCAATAGCAACGCCAGTGTAGGAGATTGATCTGAAGTGTTAGCGAGCAAAATCTGCCATGTTGACAAGTGCCTGTGGAGAGAGAAACCCTGCTAAAGCCTCAGGCCTCCTGTTTAGTTTGCAGGGTTGCAAAACATGCAAAAACTCCGTGTTTATTAAATTGGGCAAACATGGTCCAGAGCAACTGAGAGACAGATGTGGAACCCTCTGATGCCAGCACTACAGACTCCCTTCTCAAGCTAGAACAATACTTTAAAATGAACAATTCATTACTCGGATCTGTGAAAAGCAAATGAAGCTCAGCCTTTCCTAACCTTGACATTTTCCAGACTGCTGGCCAAAGCCATGGGTAGAACATTTCATGTTGGTAAAACAGAGGAAATAAGGCAAGAACTGTTTTTCTGCTGTCCGTCATGGTTTAAAATATAATAGGATAAAAGCTTTATTTTATTTTAAATGCTGGAGACACCAAAGAAAGCAAATACTCATCTTCGTTTCATACAGAACTTGCTCTGTAGGAAGGCATTGTCTTTAAAGGTAGTTGAACTTCCTGCTTTCTCCCTCTCTTTGAGGTGGATTTTTTTAAAACAGCAGTTTCAAGGAATCTGTTTGCACTAATTCACTCCTCACAAACATTAAAGCCTTTCATTTATCTCTGAGATCCTTTGACAAAGTTGTCTGGCTGTGAAGAGCATCAGGTTTTGCTTTTAACAGGAAAAAAGGTGTGCAGTTGTCTTGTCTGTGTCACTGCAGAAAATGAGGGAAAGAATTGAACTGTGGCCTGGGTCAGCATTGCGTGTTCTCTTGAGTGCAAGGCTTCTCCATTAAAGATTTTTCTCTTTCTTCTAACGCGGTTTGTTAGCTTTCTAAAAGGAGACCTAAGGATGTGACTTAACCTTGCAGAAGGAAGGAAACCTCAAATGCAGGCTGTTCTCCCATTCTGAACTTACAGCAGACCTTTGCAGAGGGTTCAGTACTCTTGCTAGATAAATGTAGAACCACTGTACTGGACATGGGAAACAGGGAAGGCCCGGCTATGTGTGAGTGTTCCTTGCTTTATGGAAAAGACATTTGCTTAATGACATCTGGCACGTCAGTAAAACAGAACAGCAACCTGCCTGATTTCAGCAATTTCAGTCCAAAGGAGTATAAAATCCCATTCTTCCCTCCCTACCTTTCTTAGGATGTGAGGACAAAATCTTTGTTGATACACAATGGAGAATTGGTCCTTATGGCTGGAGAAGGCTCTAGGGAGAAGTTATTGTGGCCTTTTAGTACTGAAATAGGTTTTTATAAGAAAGATAAAGAAGGGACACATTTTTAGTAGGGCATGTTGTGATAGGATAAGTGGTACTGGTTTTAAACTAAGAGGGGCTAGATTTAGACTAGATAACAAGGAACAAATGTTTTATGGTGAAGGTGGTGAAACACTGGAACAGACTGCACATAGAAACTGGGGATTCCCCATCCCTGGAAACATTCAAGTTCAGGTTGGATTGGGCTCTGAGCAATACGATGTAGCTGAAGATCTCCCTTCTCATTGCAGGGCAGCTGGAGCTAAATAACCTTTGAAGGCCCCTCCCAACACAAACCATCCTGACACGCGATGACACACGCGTGCACAGGCACACTCCCCCTTCAGAGGGCTAGCTGGCCTGATAGAGAATGCCTCTCTGATATGACTTATCTTATCTGAAGGACACCACAGACTCCCAGAGCGCGAGGCGCTGCGCATCTCTATTTCCAATGACTAAAACCGGCCATGGTAAAGGCTTTATGGCTCTGAGCGTCCTCTGTTCTGATACAGCCCCAAAGACACAAACCAGAGGAAGACTGAGCGAAAGTGAAGTGCAACAATTAGTAAATTCATTCACCAGGAGGCCATTTGCATGTGCTACTGCAATTGCTGCTCCACTTAGCCACTGCAGGCTGTTGTGGCAACCGGGGTCTGCTCACTGGCATAGCTTAACGTCGCCCTCTCTGCTGTGTGTTTTGTCCCTGTCCTCCCCCAGTTCTGCCTGTTACGAGACAGTTTCTGCCAAACAGTGTTAGTGCATTAGCCACTTTTCAAACGATTGCTTCCCCACTGGGCAGGGTCTCTTCAGAGCAGGAGGATGGAGGCCGCGAGCCTCTCAGCTCCAAAGAGATTTTTTCCCTCTCCGGTTAGTGGTATTCCCTGAGCCCTGCTGATGAAAGACACAGATGTGTCTGCAGAGGAGCAGCTCTCAGTGCCTGCCTCATTCCCCAGAGCCCTCTTCAGCCAGTTTGATGTCTAAGTGGAAGGGAAGAAAATAAGCTGACAGTGGGGTTGCCACCCAGATGATTTTCTGAATTGATTAGCTGCTTTTTCACAGGTCTCACAGCCACACAAACAGCCACCTCGTTGGGTCTCGCCAGCTAAGTAATGACCTCGGCTAGGAGAGCTCTAGAGAAAGACCAGCCATAATGATGTGCTGCTTCCTATGAAAGAAACAAAGAAAAAGCCAGGGAAAAACAACATGAAGGGAACTAAATAACCGCTAGAAAGAGGCAAGGGAAATGCAGCGTGCAAGAGTGAGATGAAAAATAAGCACCTTTCAGCAGCAGCTGAAATTTGTACGTAAAGGGCTGGGCAGGCAAGGAAAAGAGAGCTCAGACCACAACTTTTTGAGGTCAAGCCTGTGAGCACAGGGCAGGCTCATCAGCAGCTGAAGGCCTTCTTTGGGGGTGTTATGCTAGAGGTGATGTTGTAATAAAATCCAGATCCCTCCGAGCTGTCATGTGCTGGCCAGCCCACTGCCACACAGTGTGGGATGGCCAGGAGCAGCCTTAGCAGCTCCGGCCGCGACCTCCCTGACAAGCATCAGGGCTTCCTCAGTTTCTCCCAACATTTCTGAGGGGGAAGGCTCTCCTGCAGCATCCTTGGGCAGCCCCGCTCGCGAGGAAGATGCGTGGCAGGCCGGGAGGGAGAGTGAAGCCCCTGCAGAGCGCTTTGGGGTCCTTAAGTGTCCCACAGAACGCGTGAGCTTCACACGCCCCCGGGCAGAGCCTGCCACCGGGGCATGCTGTGCTGCACTCCACCGAGATCGTGGGCAGCTTAAGAGGGGTGAGTTGTGCAAGTGGGGAGGCTTAGGCTGGCCTGTGAGGGATTTAGATCACACACTGAAAGTCTGTCTTTGAATGGGAACAAATAGTCCAGCCTTCCTTATCTTTTACGCCTGCCTCCTTCTCATACCACAGAATAATGTAGATTGGAAGAGGGCGGGCGACGAGGGTGCTGTGGAGCCTCATCCCTCTGCTCTTTCCCATCTGTGCTGTGCTATCCTGCCAGAGATTTTTACTTGACCATAAGAAAAAAAAAAAAAAAAAAACCAAACCAAAGGGTAGAAATAAAACCCACACACTCTATCCTCCCTCTGCAAGTGCCCCAGCCCAGAACTGCAGCCTGCTGCTCTCAGCGCCTCTAATTAGCTAAGCAAGGCAAGCACTCATTAGCCCCACCTGGGTCACTCTGCAACCGGGAAAGGGAGCATTAACCCTCACACAGCTCCAGAATAAATAGGTGAGAGGCAGATTTGTGCCCCGTGCCAGCCCCTCCTGGCAGCCTGGCCCTGGAGCTGGGGTGCCTTTGGGTGATGATAGTGGTGGTGCTGGCAGGGGTGTCCTGCAGGGAGGGAGGATGTGCTGACACTGCTCCTCTGCAGAGCCCCGTCTCCCGGGGAGGTGCTATCAGCTCAGATTTGGAGAGGCACTTTGAGAGGGGCAAATATTTGTTAGAGGGCTGCAATTTTAGCTGTTCTCTTGCTGTGAGTGCCTTGCTGGTAGTGTCTGGGAGACACTACAGAGCAGATCTCTGCAGATCAAGATACTATTTGAGGGAGGCTCTGGCACGATGGGTATGACTGCAGTGATGGAGTTTGGCTTGACACTGATCTGCTGTTTCATAGCCATAACTTCAGACAGCTAAGCAAACCCAGCTGCCAGCTTAATTTAAAAAATTAGATGTGTCTTTTTGCTAAAGTTATGGCAGAAGGGATAAGTGAACACCAAAACTATTCCCTGTGCTACCACGCAACTATTTCTGTCCTTCCAGATCAAGGTTTTTCTCAGATCAGCTATTTTTTTCAGCTGTGGTTGTGCATCAAGCCCCAGTGTAGAGCCCAGGGTGATGGGTAAAACACGTATACGTGGGACAAATCAATCAGTCTCAGGCTGTTTGTGGCCTTTAGGAAAAGGCACTTCCGGGCTGGATTCACCCAAAATGGGCAGGTGGAGTGAGTTTTAGACCAGAAATAAGTGTGTGGTTCCTCGTTCTGTGAAGTTCATTGTTATTTTCAGGAAATTGGTGCTAAACCATAGAAGGCACCTCGCTAGGAAAGGACAAGAGAAGGATAGGAGTAGCTGCTCTGCCTGGAGAGAAGAGATGGTGAAGAACACTGAGTAAGACCTGGAAAGAAACTCTGCCTCTGTCTTTCTCTCTCTGTTACAAAGAAACAGCATGGGGCACAGCAGCGGCAGCAGCCAACAGCAGGGAAAGGATGGCGAGTGTTTAAAATACTTCTTGACTCTGACTGAATCTTGGGACTGCAGAGAAGTTCTGCCTTCCCCTGTGTCCCCCACCCCACAGGTGGGAGGAAATTTGGAGCAGAGCATTTTGGAGCCTAGCATGAAGGACACCCCTGTCAGAACTGGGATCTCGAGGCAGAATGATCACTGATACTAACAGCACTTAAAAAAAAAAAAAAGATACTATTTTTGCTAGCTCTTTCCCTCCTGTATTTTTTTTTTCTCAGCTGTATCAAAGGAATTAGTTTGGCTGGTTTCTCTTTTATTTCAAGTCATCTTTACTTTTCTTTCTGTTTGTTAATCTTCCCCAGAATGGTCTTCAAAGTTGGGGTTGGAAAGGCTGCAAGGGAATTTTGGTTGTCAGTTTGGTTTATATTTAATATCACTGTTGTAATGGCATCTGAATGTTTTGCTAAATTAATTTTTGCTTGGTTTTGCTTTCAACGTGATTTCTATGATGCTTCTTCAGACAACCCTCTCTTATGGGAAAGAAAAATCAGTTGAACAAAGCACTTGCTTTGGAGAGATGAGGGTAGAGTTGTGATGGCTGTTCAGAGACTCTGCATCAGAAAGAGAACTGATACATCCCGCACCATAAATCTCCCATCCGAGGTGGGTGAGAGAGCCCTTCTCTACCACATCCCACGCTGTGCCCAGAGCATGTGTGCCCAAACACTTCCAAGGGCATTTTTAACCAGCAGGACTGGCTAAAATCTACATGCAACATTGCCTCTTAAAAGATAGGATCTCCGGAAACTCCATCCCCTTCCCTGCCCAAACACACATTTGCCCCGTGGAAACTGAGCTTTCCCCCCATGGGGTCCAGGTAAGGTTGCACACTTCGTGTCACTGGTAGGAACAGCCCTAGCTGGGTGTTTGTGGTGACAGGAGGTGGTGGGAGGATTTGCTGTTTGTCTGATATGCTGATTCTCTGCTTTAAGTTCCTTAGCCCCCTCAGGCTCAGCTGTGGCTCACTGCCAGTATTTGATCATGTTTTCAGAGCAGGATTAATTATGCTTTATTGCTTGTTCACGGAGTGGACCAGTATCATTTAGGTCGGAAAAGACCTTTATGATCATCAAGCCCAACCATTACCCAGCACTGCCAAGCCATGTCCCCAGTGCCACATCTACATGTCTTTTAAATATCTCCAGTGTTGGTGACACAACCACTTCACTGGGCAGCCTGTTCCAGCGTTTGACAACCCTTCTGGTGAGGAAATTTTTCCTAATATCCAATCTAAACCTCTTGAGGTACAACTTGAGGCCATTTCCTCCTGTCACATCATTCGTTACCTGGAAAAAGAGACCAGCACTTGGCTTGCTACAACTTCCTTTCTGGTAGTTGTAGAGAGTGATAAGGTCCCCACTGAGTCTCCTTTTCTCCAGGCTGAACACCCTCAGCTCCCTCAGCCACTCCTCATAAGGCCCATTCTTTGGAGGAGGGAGGAGATGTGCCCTGTAATTTAGTGACCATTCATTCTAAATGAGAAGGTTAATAGCTTAGCCACTTCATATTTTAACCCTAAGCTTTTCCCCTCTCTAATTGTAAAGCATAATAGGTTTTATTTCCATAAGGCTGTTCCCTACGGGGCTTTGTCTGGATGCATAAATCAAAGCCTCCCTGCCACATTTTGGGGCTTGGGGGCAGATCCTGCCCTCACCTAGAGCATAACGTGGGGTCATCCAGCTGCCAGCAAAGTCACCCCATTTTGCCTGCATTGCTGGGAGTGGCCCCTGGGAAGAGGCAAGGGAAAGATGGACACTCAGATAACGGGCAGGATGGTTGGGTGCTGAGGACTTTGCAAATCGGATTGTTGATCTAGGTGATTAACTTCGAGTGGTTGGGTTTTCCTGATGCCACGATTTAGCAGGCCATACAGTATCTTGGGGGCTGGGCCACACAGACAGAGCTGCTGGCTTACATTCCCTCTCTTCCCAGCAGGAAAATGAGGCTTAGACATGAAGGTGAACCAGGAAGGCTGGGTGTGGGAAACACAAACCTTGAAAGCTATTAAGTGCAGAAGAAGCAATAAATCAGCTGGCCCTTCTCCCTGCCAATGCAGGCCTTTCTCCATTGCCTGTTTATTGTATTTTCATCAGGCCACAGGTTTAAAACAAGTCAGTGCTTCCACAGGTGCAACTGTTCCACCGCAGGCAGGTGGTTTGCAGCAGGATCCTCATCTTGAGCTCTGGGAAAAGCAGACGTGCATTGGCAGAGCTGTTTGGGGAGCTGGGAACGGGAACCTAGAGGTTCTTCTGGCCAAGACTGCGATCTGTTTATCAGATCTCTGCTCAGGAGCCTACGGCACCCTTCCTGCCCAACTGTAAGGAGCGCTAGCAGCTTGTATTGACACCCTGCTAGCATGGGAACCTCTGGAGCTGAGCCTCGGGTGTTTGGTGAGAGCTGGTAACAGTGAACCAGCTGGAGGAGTCAATGGGTGACAGTGCCACTAACAGCACAAGCAGGTCTTTACTTCTGGGCTAGTGGCAAAGAGAGGTGAGCAGCCACTGCCATTGTGTGGCTGCATCCAGCCCTGGGGAGGCACTGAGCTGAGTTTCTGAGCTGAGTACCAGGCTGAGGTACAGGGGTGTGCTTCTGGTGCCTTGGAAGATGAAACTACCTGCAAAATGCAAAGTGTAAAGCCATTTCCCAGCCCCTGTGGAAATGCAGTGGGAGCCTCTTCCAGGCTACTGTCAGCCCTTGGCTATCCAGGGCCCCCCTCCTCAGGTGACACAGCTGCTGGAGAGGCTGGGGTGAGAGGGGGTGCAGGCAGCCCCCCGTCCCACTTTCAGCATCTCAGGTCTTTCCTAACAGCCCCTAAGTTCAACACTGTGCTCCTGTGGACAGTCAGGCTCTCTCTTAACCCGTGACAGAAACAGCTGAGCATCTCCAAACTCCTTAGTTACAAGCAGGACTGTTCTGGGAAAGGTCTGGAGATGACTCACTGGATTAGTCACTAGCTTTTTTTTTGAGGCTGGACACCTAAAATCCCTTTGCTCCATGAATCTGCCAGCCATCCCGCATTTGGAGCTGCCTACAGTCACTTTCCTCAAGTGACTTGACAGGTTTTGAAAGTCTTTCATGGACCTCGTTCTGTTTCCCTTACACTGGAACCAACATTGTGACTAAACCAGTTTAAATTACGTTTATCTCAGACGAGTTTAATTATACATACCGAATTAAGTAATCCAGTAAAGTGCAGTTTAACTGTTTCAAGAGCAACTACATTAGGAATCTGGAAATAAATCGATTTTTTTATATGCCAGGGAGATTTTTCTACAGGTAGGGCAGACCTCATACTAAAGCCAATACCAGGAATGTCAACTCCCTGCCCTTGGTATTTACAGAGAAACTGGATTAAGTCGCTCCACCTCATCTAGAATAATAATGTTTAGCATGTAAGTAGCATTTTACAATTTCAAAGCAATAAACACAGAGATACCATGGTAATGAGAACTGACAAGGCACTAGCATTAACTAATTAAGCCTTGCAGCTTCCCTGAGGTATCTAAATATGACCGTTCCCATTTTATAGATGAGGAAAATATACATGAATTGATTTACTCACAGACATAGAGCAATTCAGTGAAAGAGCCAGAAGCATGGCTCAGTCCTGCTAATGTTTGGGAGGCTGCTCAGCCCTCTGTAAGGCTCTGCCTTATTTCTAGATCCTTGCATCAGCACAACCTGGTATCCCATTCTTAGCAAGATTTAGAGGTAAATCACTTTTAATTTCTGCTGACTGCTGTGGAAGGAATGGGATTTGAACACCTCTCTAGCCAAACGCAGCAGCAATAAGTGGAGGTATTGGTGATGCTGGAAATGGATGCTGGTGAAGTCACAACAAGTTAGCACTGGAGAGCTGCACTCACCACAGAAGCAGCGCAGCAGGAAAAGCAGCTAGCAGGTGGGTGTCGAATGAAGCTTTGGAAAGGCCTGTGTTGGCTGGAACCACCACGGGCTTTGCCTTTCCAAGCCCCGCCACAGCCGCGGGAATTGGTGTGCACACAGCCAGACCATTTTTAATCTGTATGGGCTTAGTGGTTTACACCAGCACTGGGCCTGGCCCAGGAACCTCCGTGGGGAGCCCAGCTTTGGCACCAGCACTGCACAGGAACCATCTTGCTCTGTGCAGGAGGTACCCAGCACTTCTCATAGCGTGAGAGATCGGCAGCTTTAGATAGGAAATCCAGATTTCCCTCATAGCACGTCTTCAGGTCCAGACTACGGAACGCTGGTTACGACAAAGAAACTTTCAGCCACCCTGCCAACTCTGCTCAGACACCACTAATCCCCGTCTACGAAGGTGTTGAACATGGAACTGAATTGTCACGGCTCGTAAGCAAAATGGTATTTTAATTTCCCTCAAGGAACATAGTTTATCTCTCCTGGAATGACTGATGAGGACTCCCCTATGCATGGAGCACTGCCCTGCTGTGCAGCATCCTCTGCATCTTGTCTGGGGCTGTTCCCTCTGCCTGTGAGTGCTTTACCTCCACAGCACGCTGCACCTGAGCCGAATGAGCTCAGGCTGCGGCGGTGAATCCCAATGAGCCTCTCACTGCTCTAGTCTGTAGGAACCAGTCCTGGAGCACACGGCACACATATCAGCACCGCTGCTAACTGCTGGTCTGGAAACAATTAAATACCTCTTTGTTTATGCCGAAATACTGCTGCCTGCCTGTGGAATAGCTGTGGACAGCAGGAGTAGAGACAACAGACCTGGGGAGGCATAAAAGCATGGGGGTTTGTGTGTGTCTCCACTCTGCTTCCCAGTGAGGTTTCCAGGGCAGATCGCTGGCTCCCCATCTTGTTTTGTGGCCGTTCTGACTCATCTCTCTGCCAGATGCACCCGGCAGCAGCTGTGAGCATGGATGACCACAAACCAACCCCCACGCAGCGGGCCCCTCTCTGCTCCTCTTTGGGCAAAGACTTGGAAAGATCCAGATTCCCCAGCTTTAAATCCATTGCCACAAATTATCATTCGCCTGTTGATTGCTCTCTAAGGGGACAAAACATCAAGTTACAACCTGTGGTTTTCAGCCCCAATGGGCTAGGAGCAGAAAATCTGTTGAGACCTAAGGCTTAGATCTGTTGGTTTGATGTGTAGTTCAGTAAAGCACATAGGAGAGGAGCTGTGATGGAGGGTGCTTTGCCACATCAGTGCTAGCCAAATTCCCAGTAGGGAGGTGCTTTTCAAGGAAAAGAGTCGATGCAAGCTAAAGAGGCCTGATGTTGCTAATTTTCTGCCTAAACCAGTGGTGGTGTGTGTGACTGCTGCTATGCTTCACGGAAAGTGTGGCTACACTTCAGTAATGTGAAATTACTTCTCCTTTCCAGTGGTTTGTTCAGCTGAAAATAGTGGAGTAACCATCTGAGATGTTACAAAGAGCATCCATCAGATTTTCAGATGCTAGGTCAGGTTCTCAGAGTGACTGCTTTCACATTAGCTTGCACTTTGGACAAACTGCACACGTACATCCAGGAGACGAAACAAATACTGCACGGCTCTTTCACAGTTGCAGTGACCACGAGGTAACAGCTGGGTCTGAAGAGCTGGAGAGTGCATTCTGGCCAAGCAACAGGTTCTTCAGCAGATGAACCTCAAACCCACACTGCTCAGGATGCAGGAATCACGGAGAACCTTCTGGTGACTCAAAGCTGGAGAGAAGTGTTTGTGTCCCAGCTAAACCTGCAGCCCTGTTGGTGTTAGCTGAAGTTTAAGTGTAGCCGTATTGATACCACAAATCCGACTTCAGCAACAGACCTGTGCAAGCTGGTTCACTGCATCACAATGCCAAAAAAAGTGGGAATGCCACTTTTCTCTTGTTCTACTTCTGTTTCCAATTCCTGTCTCCCACGCTTTCCAGCACTGCCCAGGCAGACCCTGTTCTCTCTCATGCCTCCATCTCGCAGCTGTTGTCTGCGCCCACCCAGCTCTTTTCCATTCTCTGCCTTAACAACTGACTCTCCTTTATACGACTCCATCATCTTTTCTCTTGATAACTTAAAACTTCACGTTGTTAGGCTGTTTAGATCTCACATTTTCTACCTTCCTCGTCTCACCTTCTTATTCAGCCCTGCAGCGTCCCACTCACCAGCAGACCTTGCCTTCACAGTGCATTTCTTCATTTATTCAGCTTCTCCCTCCCTGACTTTGCCACCTCTCTCAGACATTTCCCACTCTTTCTCTCTCTCTCTCTCCCTCACAGCATTCTGGCTCCTTCCACTCCACAAGTGTTTGTGACTACAGACTTTTCCTTACTCCCTGTTAATTAGGAAGGAGATGTATTTACTTTCCCCTCTCAGAGTATTTACCAGTTTTGCTCACCCGCTGTTTCCCTCGTGTCTCTCTCATCCTACACAGTCTCTTGACTACAACGCTGTCCTCTGTTTCAAATCTGTTTTGCTCTCTTTCAACCACTCCTGTTGGCTTTCATGCATCTTATGTCAGCCCCTTGTGTGCCACTGCTTTCCCTACTTCTTATGAAATCATAACTAGGGGCTCAAAAGAAGTAATTATCAAAACTCAACATGGATTTTTTTTTTTCTAGACTCTCCTGGTTTAGTTAAAAGAAGCAAAATTTCTCATCTGCTTCCACACCTCTCCTGCCATCCCTCTGGCTGCCTCCATGACTCCAGTTCCACCACTACCCAGAAAAATCTGTGCCTTCATTTTCACCGTATGTGCCTCAGTTTCCTTGATTTGTTGTCTGAGTAGGGAAAGCAGATCTGGGGATCAAAGCCAGACCTCCCAGTGCTAAGTACTGCAGCCTCTGCTCTGTTCAGGAAGGCTTTTCAGCTGTGCTATGT
Organism: Cnemophilus loriae; assembly: GCA_013397755.1. NCBI lineage: Eukaryota > Metazoa > Chordata > Aves > Passeriformes > Corvidae > Cnemophilus > Cnemophilus loriae. The sequence goes on from VZTF01005583.1 coordinate 1,784,414, forward strand.
AAACCACAAAACCTCTTTGCTCAGGAGGCATTGAAAAGAGAACGAGGAACTTGAAGATGGATCAAAATATGAAGAGTCCTAGAAGGTAGAAGTAGCTTGGGGTGAAAGTAGGAGGCTAAATCACATCTGTCTTCTCCTTCATAACTCAGCAAAAAGAAGCAAAGTCAGTGAGATTTGCTGGTGCTAGATTGTTGAGGGAGGTCAACACAAAGAAGGAAGCAGTAAAATTCAGACAGGCTAGAAAAGGGAGATGAAGCTCTTCACAGCCAGAAATGCAAAAGTTCTGTTTTGAAGAAACAGAAATGTTAGGCTTTATCTATTGTCAAATCATTTCCCCTGAATTAGGAAAACTTGGACTTCCCAAAGCCATGTCCTTCTGAGGATGTGCTGCCAGTAAGAACAGAATTTGAGGTTTGGTTGGTCCTTCTGCAAGTGCTTTTGAGTCCTTACAAGGGAAGGCTGCAGTTCCTCCTGAACCTAGTTTATAGGAACGTAGTCTGCTGGGCTTTAGCTTGAAGCCAGGTGGTGGAAATGCAAGGAAGTTAAGAATTCTTTTTAAAAAAGATCTTTATTAATGATAATATCACTTCAGCTGGCGAGGAACTGACCTGTCAGTAATTCATTATCTTTCAGAGGCAGGCTACCTGTCATTAACCTAACATTATGTTTAAGCTTTAGATCAGGCACAGATGACAGGTGTTTGTGGATAAAGTGGAAAACACTCCTCCCTTCTTTTTGTTTCTAGATGAAATGATTTGTCATACAGGAATGGGGACATGCAGTCCCTGCAATTCTACAACCTTTTTTAAATTTGATTTTGGCACTTTGAATTTGGTATTTTTTTTTCCTCAGGAAAGCAAGCTCAGAAATCCAGAGATGACCTGAAACAACAAAAATAAGAGGCTTTGATTTGGCCCATCAGCCTCAGTGTGGCTCTACATGGTACAAGGACTCAACCCTCAGCCAGTTTGGGAAGAAAGGAAGAGAAAAAGCACAGAAGACAGGGGAGGAGTGTAAGTATAGAAGGTAGTGAGCAGCCAGGATTGGATATTGAGGTAAAAAATCAGTGGTAGAGGAAGTCTTACCAATAGCCTAGGAAAAAAAAAAAAAAAAAAAATATGATCCAGAGGAAGAATATAGCATACTTGGAAAGGACACTGGCCAGAGCAGGCTTTGGTTTTGTTAGTTATGGACAGAAAACTCATAACCAATGGTGGCTTGGAAGAGAAGAAGCACATGGATCAAAGAAGAGGAGATGCCATAGTGTATTCACCAAGTCTCTGCCCACTGTTGAACAGCAGTGGGAGACCAGAGCTTTCTGTGCTAGAATAGGAAATTTAAAGAAGTCACTTAAGAACAGTGTAAGACTCTAGAAAAGGGAAGCAACCTTTAGTGATTGTGGGCAGCCCCTAGCACCCTGGAATAAAAAGAACAATATAAGAGAAAACACAGTCCAACAGAAATAATGGGGACGATAGAGGGAGCCAAATTAATTCAAAAAAACATTAGGCAAAATTGGTGGCGTAGCTCTTCTGACAAAAAGAGAGATTAGGAGTCTTCATTAAAGTTCACAAAGTTCTTAGCAGGGTAGAGAGTGGGGATACTACAAAGCTGTTTGACCCTGTGTCAAGAGCAAGCAAAGATGCAGCAGCAAGATAAGCCACGGCTGGACATTGCAGGAATTCAGGGAGGAATGTCAGCACAGAGCAAGACAGAAATGCAACATAAACTCCCCTTACATGGCCAGGGGACCAGAAGTTAGCTCCGTGGAATAACTGGGCATTAGGTAATACTGCAGAATTCTGTCACTGGCCCAAAGGAGGCAGTGCCTGAGGATTTGTCACCTCAAGATTTTTCGCACAGGACTGCTGGTATTTTATAGTGATCCTGCATGTTGACAAAGTGCTCTGTGTTAGCCTGCCCTCTCCTCTCAGTTCCTGCAGTGGAGCTGGAGCTGGCTCAATCCAGTGCAGGCAGACACAATACACAAGAGATCAGATACTGTCTTGCTCAAGATCAAGCCTTGCAGTCGCTGTGCCCTGAAACACACTCAGGGTTTCAGTATATTGAATATTTTCAGTATATTCAGTTCATATTGGTCGTCTTCAAACAATAAATGAACCAAGTCAAAAGCTTTTAGGGAAAACAGATGCAAAGGCCAAACTTAGAAAGATAACTAATAAACCACTTAAAAAATAGTGTACATTTTGGCAAAAAGCTTGGTGGGGAAGGCATAGGAAATCTATTTTCTGTGTGAAATGTGCAGCGAAGGAAAGCAAGGTCTGTGTCTGAAGGAAAAGAGGCCTGATGGTACCTCTTGTGTCACCCTCTTTGCCACGCCGTTTCTCAAGTGACCCTCACAGACCCCCAAAGAGCACAGCAGTTGCCACGCCAGATGAGCCTGGTAGCCCTCCTAATCCAGTCTTCTCACTTCAACAGTTGCTTCTCTCTGATACTTCAAAGAAAGGTGCAAGAAACCCCATAGTGGACAATTATAGAATAACCCGCCCACAAGGGAAGTTTTTCCCTAATCCCTCGCCATCAGTTAGTGGTTATGCTGTGCCTTGAAGCCTGACAGTTTATATCCCTTCTAAAATTTATTTATATCCTGTCTAATGTGACCATGAATGTTCTTGGTGTCCATATAAATGTCTAATCCTTTTCTGAATCCTGCTAATCTCCTGGCCTCAATGAAACCTCGTGGTAACAAATGCCGTGTGTTAATTACACATGGTACAAATATTTCCTTGCACCATTTTAAATTTGCTTCCTTCCAGTTTCACTGGGTATCCCTTGATCCTGCAATAGGGAAAAAGGGCAATGAAATTAGAGCTTGTTCATTCTTGCTGAGCCACACTGCTGCTTCTCCTTGATTTGTTTCTTCTCTAAACTGGCTGTTCCCATCCTCAGCCAGTTTTCCCCGGTCAGGCTGTTAGGCAGCGGCCAGAGACACAGCACAGGGCTTACACCTTCACCTTACTCTCTGCTGATACTTTCATTTTGAAGGGGAGAAAGGGAGAGGGAACCCTGGAGATCTCAAAAGTGCCTGCTTGTTGGAGGCTCTGAAATCAGACTGCTTTATTGTCAGCAGGTGTTAGCTCAGCACCAACATGACGGTGCTGACTGATGCCACCAGCCTTTCCCTCTCTGATGCCTCCAAGTCAGAGACAGAGCAGGATATCTGCAATGTGTTTCCCCCTTGGACCTTCAGGCTGCTCCTGAAAGGGGATATCCCCCTCCCACTCCAGCTCAGGCATTCCACTGCTTCCTCGCACCCACGCTCCTTAAAAACAGGCTGTGGGATTAGTCCAGTTCTGGAGGAATTGCCCTCAGCCACAGCCTGAGCTCTGCCGTGACTGTGGCTGAACTCCAGTGGTTTCACTGGAGGTGGGACCCTGAGCTGGGGCAGCTGGGCACAGTGATCCTTTGTGACTGCTTTGGAGCTGGACTGTGGCTGCCACAGAAAAGCTGTCAGGTGATGCAGTGACAGCACACAAAGTCACAGCTGCCTGGTGTTTCACTGGAACTCTGTTCCACCAAGGCAGCTTCGCAAGCAGGTAGTTAATACCTGTTTGTCGCTGACTGTTTCCCCGTAATACAATTCAAAACAGGCCAGCGCCGCTCTTCATTTCCGAGCCAGGAGGAACGGAGGGACTGGGCGTGTGGGTGACACACACACAGAGGTGTCTCAGGGCACACAGGAGGGCGTCTGGGCTCCTCGTGGCAGCCGCATGCGGACAGCAAGAAGCGCCGCTTGGGCTCCCTCACTCAGAGGCACGAAGTGAGAGCAGAAACTCTGGGAGATTCCCAGGGAGCCATCCCCGCAGCTCCCCGGCGCTC
>VZTF01005583.1:1789423-1812216 GCA_013397755.1 Cnemophilus loriae
TGTTGTTGGGGGGTTTCCCCAGCCCGCTCAGCTGTGCCCGGGTCGCCTCCTTTTGTTGCGGGTGGGGGTCCCCACCTGGCCGGTGCCGCCGCGGGGTTGGGGGCGCTGGGAGGGTCCTGCCGAGCCTTTCTCCCGCATCCCGGCGAGGCCGGAGGGCTCCGCGGGGCACCGCGCCGCTCATTGTGCGGCTCCGCGGAGCCGCCGGGGGATCGACTGTGCCTTCACCACCACCCCTGTCCCCCACGAAGGGAAAGCTCTCGCTTTTCGTACCTTCTTACCCATTTTCCCGTGTAACTTTCTTGTGCGGGTTGTTTGGGTTTTGTGGGTTTTTTTATTTACTTAATTTCAATTCTTATTTTCGTGTGCGCCGCTAATGTCCCGTCAATATTTTGTGCGCTGGCTACAAATGTTGCAAACAAAGTGTGTCCTGGTAGCAAATCTTTTGTGCTTGCTGTGAAAAGCTATTCTTGCCAGCGCGTTGGCAATAAACCGGGTGAATAACGTGGTGGCGTGTGTTTTTTAAAGACAGTAATTGCCCCGTGAATGCGAATTCCAAAGATGCTTAAAAGTTCAATGGGATGCGCGAAGCCCTAAAGAGCAAAACTCCTCGAGCAGGATGTGAATTTCTGAAGAGGGGGAATCCCTTATGCGGTACGAAATCTTGAAAGGGGATAAGATCTCTCAATGATGCAACTTCTTGCGAAAGGGAACTCCCCTCCCCCTCCTATTGATGCCAAACCATTAAAGGGGGAGGCTCTCCGGGCCCAGCAGCGCAAAGTCTTGAAGGAACCTGAATTTACAATGATAAAAGGGCCAAGGCACTAGCCTTTCACCTTTGGAGGCAATTAGCATCTGGCTTGCTTCACAAATGAAGTAAATGTGGGCTCCCCTTTAGTTCCCGGAGCACGCTTAGGCTGGGGGAGTTAACATCATCACTCGGAACAAATTAACTTGCTTTTTTTGGGGGGGATGCCCGGGAGGAGGAGGAGGAGTGCGGGCGCGTTGGTGCTGGGGGTGTCGCAGAGCAGAAGCAGCGCACGGAAAACATCGCCAAAAAGCTCCGTGCACGTGGATGGCCTGCAGCCCTTGGCAGGAACGGGTTTTAAAGCATGGCGTTTGTCCGAGGGTCGGTGGGAATTGCGGTTAAAATCGGGATGCTGTGAGAGGACGGATGCGGCTGTCAGAACTCGGCTTCCTCAGGCACGTGTGGTAAATCTCCTTCCCCGGCGCAGTGTGAGCAGCCTAGCGCAAGCAGTTTCAGAAGTTGCCGTTCCTTGAAGCTCACCATCTTGTTACCTCTTGCGTGGTGTAGTTGTTCCAGCCTCATCACCGGTTTCGGGGATATCTGGGAGCAGATCTTTGCACAAAGAGCTTGCTCAAATAGTTCACGGTTTGAAACCAGTGGCCAGCGATGGGACTTACATTTTTTTCTAAGAGTACTGCTCTGTGTGTTTGTTTTTTTTTTTTAATTTGTGCTTTATTTAGCTGCATAAAGAAGATTTCTTCCATGGTTTTGGACCTAATAATGCCAGTGCCTCTTCTGGCTGTATCACTGCTACATCTGAGACATGCTTGAGTTTCAGGGGTGTCTGAATAAAATGGAGGTGGCTATTCTTCTAGGGGTTTATGGAGATGCCAGGATTTAAAACTCATGTTAGTGAGAAATAAAACCCTAGCCAGCCATCAAAAAGTGAGTCTGTGCTCATGTATGAATGCTATTTTCTTGCTTTAGCTTTGGTTATTGTGGAGAGGCGTGCTTGTGGCTGAACACCAGCAGATTGAGGTGTGCCCCTTCCCTCAAAAGTTACTGCCCTCCCGAGTAATGCATGGGTGATTGCCCCAGCCCACTTGGGCGCAGAGTAAAACGGGTGCTTTGGGTGAATCTGTGTATGTGGAAGGAGAAATGGAGATCTCAGGCTCAGAGAGTTTCAGCTGGAGGATGGTCGTGCTCGAACTCCTTGAGCTTCACAGCTGATGTTTGTCCAACTCTGCCCAGTGTCTCTAAGGGATGGTCTTGTGCTGGATGCAGCTGTCTCTTCTTGGATATTCTCCTCTTCCTAGGAGGTGTGAGCTCCTCTGAGCTTAAATTCTGGTTGGTGGCTTTTTTCTTTTGGTGTTTTTCTGACACCAGTGGGGAATTCGGTGCTAAACTCTTACAGCATCATTACAAAAGGCAAAAGTTTTAAACAAGCATTAATTCTGCTTGAAACAGATATCCCGTGCTCTCACTCTCCCTCCAACTTCAGCAGGCCGGTCAGGTTAAGGTCTCACTGCTACCATCCCTGCACTCCTCAAACCAGACAAAACCTGATCTTCCAATTTGTGGTGTTCTGTTGGACATTTTAAAAAAGCTCTAGCTATTTTTTTGTTTTTCTTCCCCCCTCTGCCCCTTCCCCCCCTTCTATTTTATTTCTTCTGGTGAGTCTGTCCGTAGCTAGCTGGAAGGCTCTGTAATGATAGGCCATCTGGACCCATCCCTCCTGTGCCGAGCAGATTTGCTGAGGGTATTTGAGAAGTTGAGGGCCTTTAGTAGTATAGAGAGGCAGAATGGAGCAATGGAGCTTTTTCTTTTTTTTTTTTTCTTTTTTTTTTTTTTCCCGTTCACTTTTTAAATGCAAACCCGTTACCCTCTACTTTTTGTCCCAAAAGAAAGTGAAGGTTCCAGGCTTCCAGATGCGAGGCTGCCATCGGCAGCTGGATGGCAGAAACCTGGGAAGCAAATGTTTTAATTTTCTTTTTGCTGGACTGGTGCGTAGCCAGCGACTGCAGGGGAAGGGGTGTCCAAAAAGAAAGAAGTGCATCCATCAGGCCGGGCTCTGGGCATTGTTTGGGGAGGGGGTGGGCACAGCTGGCCCTCATGCTGGCTCTGGCAGATGCAGGCGCCTGACGAGGCACCGGGTTCCTCTTTTTAAATCTCCGCTGCAGCATCACCCGGCAATGGACTCGGGAGGGGTTCAGCTACCGCCAGCAGGTCAAAAGTTCAGTGGGACAGAAGCGGGTGCTTCGGGACATGTTCGGCTTCATGCCGTGTTTTTTACATGGATCTGAGGATGGCAGAGAGCACTTCTGCCTTCTGGGGTGGGTTGGCTTTTTTTTTTTTTCCTTCCTCCCCTTTTAAATGGCTGCCTTGTCAGCCATCTGCTGTACAAAACTTTCATGCCACTTCAAAAGTGGTCTTTTAGTTGCATGTTGGCTTGGTTGTCACGGCATGTTTCTTGGTGGTTTGTAAAATCACAGAATCACAGAAAGGCTAAGGTTGCAAGGGACCACACTGGGTCATCTGACCCAACCTCCCTGCATCAAACTAATCTGCATCAGAGAGTTTGTCCTTACCTGCTCTAACAGCACTGCAGCAGGAGAAGGTGTGGCTTTGTGGGGTGCATCATTTTTTTTGGTTGTCATTGCCTTGATGGACAGAAAGGATGCTTCCCGCAGTCAAGTGATGATAGGGAGTGATTCATTTCCCTCTTCAAGACTGGACTGTAATGTGGGACACCTTGTGTCAAAGTATCTCCTGGCCACGTGCCTTTCCCCTCTGCAACTGAAATATCCTTCTGGCAGCTGCAGGGATTGTTCGTATCGAAAATATTGGGAGAATATTTTAACGTTTTCAACCGTATTTCAGCACAACTTGAAAACACTGGACAGGAGCCAGTGTGGCGTGGCCACCCAGGTCTTTGGCATGTGCTCTCGGGAGCTGTGGACTCAAACATTTAGGAACTTCTGCCTGGGTAGGTCGAGGGGAGGTGACTTTCCAGAACCTGCTTGAAAATAGTCAAAACATTGTTGTTAACTTAGTTTATTTGGAAAAGGGGGAAAAGCCACATTACACAGGGAAAACATAAATCTTTTCCTGTGGTTTTTAAAAGCGCCTTTGGGCAAATTGCCTCTGCTGTTAACTTCACTACAGCTTTAAGATGCTTTTCCTTGCCTCTTGCCCCTTCCTAGCACTTCAGGCTCTGGCTCTGCCTTTAGGTACATTCCTCCCACCCACAGGCAGGGCACTGCTGCTCTTGCCTAGCTTTTTCCTTCTCTAGTGTGGTATCTCCGTGCCGGTTCTTGAACAGGCTCTTTCTGTCAGGAATATTATGTGGCTGTTAGAAACCAGCGGCTGCTACTGCTCCCCTGGGTCCCCCAGGAGGAGGAAGAGTGTGGAGAGAGGGAGAGCTGGAGAAGGAGAGAGCAGAGAACAGAGTTTCTTCTATCTGTGCAAACCAGATACAGCTTTAAAAGAAAAAAAAAAATGTGTTAAACAGTGTGTTACAATTTTAATACTTTGAAAATAATTTTTCCTAGTGAGGACAGGATGGCCAAGTATGCTTTGACCTCCGCTGTTCCTACCATGTTGAGTCCTGCTGAAAATTCTCTGTGGATCCCCTTGCTCTGCCCTTTGGGTGTGTCCCTGGTGATCCATGACACCGAAATGGCACGACCTTCCTGTTCTGTCTGTGGCTTGTATGGGGTTAATTACACAGACAGTGGGGTTTGGTACCCAGGTACAGCCTTCACCCCTCTGTAGCTATTCGTGTGTGGTGCTGCACTATTGTTTGTGTTACAGTAGCATATACAACGTCTACTGGTGCCTCATCCTGCTCTGTAATAGCTGAAATGGCCAGGTAGTTTCTGATCAGCAGAATTTAAAATCTAAGATCAGTGCAACAAGAAGGTGCTGCAAGCTGGCGAAAATGTTGGTGAATTCATGTAGGTCAGCCATGTTCATGTTCATTGAGGGTAGTTCTGGGTTTAAATGCCTTTTCAGTAGAATAATTCAGTCATTAGGGTGTCCATCCCTCTTGCCATTTGCCTGTTCATAGTAGGCAACGTTAAAGTGGAAGGGAGTGGGCAGTGACTGAAGCAACAGCGAACAATAGAGCTGCTGACTAAAACTTCCCTCTCCTGTGAAGCACCTTGCTTTAGAAAAATCACATTGACCGAGGAAAGGTAGAGTAACTGGCAGTGCAGGGAGAGGTGATGTACAGAAACTGGACAGGGTTGGAAAAGATTATGGGATTCAAATATACTGAAAAGGCAGTGTTGGTCCTGTTGTGTGAAGAGACCCATTTACGGACCACTGTGTGAATTTGGGTTGTATGCTACGGTCACTCTGTGAAGGCTCTGCTTCCCCCGGCCAGCACCAGCTTCACCAGAGTAGGGGGTGTGAGCTGGGTGTTAATTGTTTAAAAAACAAAACAAAATCAAGGGTCAGTACTGGTTTTATTGTTCTTTCTACCTGTCCCATCCGCTGTTTGGTTCAGTTGCTGCACTGCCCCGTCCCTCTGCCCATGTCTGTTCCAGTTTCTTACTTTGCTGCTCTTCGCTTTTGCTGTCTTAGTTATTCTGTTCATAATAGAATCATTAACACTCTGCATGTCAGTGCTGGGCTCTAGAGTTCATTGAGATTAATGGAGGGGGGAGGCAGAGAGATACTTCTCAGAGCTGTTGTTTCAAGTGGTCTGCAAGTTGGAAAGCAGTTTCCATTTCAAATGCAAGTCACATCTTTCCCAACTGTAGATCTGAAACTTCTGCACAAGTCGTTTACATTTTATATAATGACACTCTAGTGTAGTCGGATACAAAAAACCAAAACAAGCAAGCGAAAAAGGAATAGGTAGGAAAGCAGTTTCCATTTCAAATGCAAGTCACATCTTTCCCAGTTGTAGATCTGAAACTTTTGCACAAGTTGTTTACATTTTATATAATGACACTCTAGTGTAGTTGGATACAAAAAACCAAAACAAACAAACATAAAGGAATAGGTAGGAAAGCAGTTTCCATTTCAAATGCAAGTCACATCTTTCCCAACTGTAGATCTGAAACTTTTGCACAAGTTGTTTACATTTTATATAATGACACTCTAGTGTAGTTGGATACAAAAAACCAAAACAAACAAACAAAAAAGGAATAGGTAGTTCAGGAGGCTGATATGTGAGTTAAAACGTTATCTTAAGCCTATGAAAAGAAACAAGTAGTGACTGCACGAAGCCAGAGGGTGTCTGAACAATGGATAAGGAAGGTTATTTTGACAGCAACATTTTGAATGGATCTGAGTTAGGTGACGGAGGAGTTGGGGAATGACTGTAGCAGTGGAAGGCAGAAGGGAAGGAGAAACACGGTAAGAATCTCAGAGATTTGATGGAGCACATGGAGGCTGATATTACAGATTTTATGTGATGTTAGTATAGGCAGTTCTTCTGCTGGCACAGCTGACACTGAAAATCATGCCTGGTGTTAGCTGAAGTGTTTGTGTACCCACAAGTTTAACAGTTTAAGCTGAGTTTATTTTAAGACTGATTTAAGATAATCAGGTGCAAGTCTTTCTCCATTAGGAAAAAAAAATAATATTTTGTGTAGGAGCTTAAATATGATTTTGCAGTTTGCTTTGTTTAAGAAGACCCGAATACCACAAACAAACCTATGCCAATTCAATCGGCCGATTTAAACTTCTGCGTAGCGCATCTAAATGAGGCCTCAAAAGTTTTTCCTTGTGCTATTCGCTCTAACCAAACCGGCTAAAAGTAACACCTTTAAAGTGTTGCAGCTTTATATGTAGACCTGCTTAACTGCGGTCTTTCTCTCCCAGCGCATAATGCCGGCAGAGCTGTGCCATTCTGCCCCTGGCATCTGTTAAGTGCCTGCATGAAGGGTGAAGAATTAACTTTTGTAATGGCAATGGATGCTTTCATAGACTTCTTTCAGGCAAAAATCTCCTCAAGAGAAGGGCTGTGGGTAGAAATGACAACAGCCAAGGAGTTAAAATTCCCGAATTAAAAGTTTATCGTGTAAACCTTATTGTAGGTATGTATGAATTTTTTTTTAAATATTTTTTCCCCCCTCCTCGTTACCAGAAGCAACAGCATCTGCTGCGGTGGTGGGAACAATGCAGCCTAGTGATTCCTCCTTCCTTACAGTAGAGAATCCTGTTAAACACACAAGGCTGTGCCTCAGAGTGTATCCTTTCAGCAGGCTTGTTCCTTTTAATGGGTGCCCATTCCTGGGGTCTCCATTGTTTCACCAACAATAGCACTAGGGGCAGCTGATTTGGTTGACAGAAAATGCGTTAATTTAACAGATCTATTCCCTTTAGCCGGTCTCCTTCCTATTGTGCCCCAGTTCTCCCCCAGTTCCTGGGGAGGAGGGCCTCGAGAGCAGGGTCTGTTAGGTGGAAGGCTCCTGCAATTAGGAGGGGTTTGCAGCCTTTTGTGTGAGCAACAGAAAACAGCTGATGGGGAAAAGTGGTGAGAGTGCAGTTTGCTTACTGCCAGAACACTCATTTTCCTGCTTTTTGGGGGGGCTTTACAAGGGATGGGGGAATAACTCGACACTACGCGCTAATGGCAGTCAAGGTCTTTGCTCAGAGGTGGTCTTTGCAGCCCAACGTGGCAACTCCTTTCAGGGCTGGCTCAACTTCTTGACAAACTCTTTATGTACTATAAATGCTTAGCTAAAACACCAGCTTTCCACTGAAAAAGCAAAGCTGCTGGTATTATCCGGGGTGGGACTGTTGAGGGCTGGCTGGAGAAGGCAGTATGTAAAGTTAACACCAAATTATTTGAAACATGAGGGGCGTAATGGTCCCTAGGGACCGCTACCCTGGGCTAGGCCACCAGTTTAGCATAGTTTTTGGACTGGTCTGATTTAAACAGTGCAAGCTCTTCACCCTTGGGTGCACTTAAACTGGTTCAGCTCTTCTCTGTAGTAACTTATCTTGGTTCAGTGATGGAGGGAGGTGTCTTCGTTGGTTTTTACATCAGTGTGGTCAAGCTGACACACTCAGCCTGGTGGGAAGGAGGGCACATGCACCGCTGAGGGGGCAGTGAGACACGAAGCTCTGCTCTTGGGGGCTGCCAGAAAGATCTTGGCTGCCAGAAAGAAGATCTCGCTTCCCTTTCAAGCCGTCGCTCCAGCCACGCTTCTGACTCTGTGGTTTGCCCCTTTCCTGGCACCATCCCAGCTGCTCGCTGGGCCCTGGCCGGGTTTTTGTGGGGGTTGTAGCTCTGTGGTGCGGGCAGCACCTCCTGCTTTTGGTGGTTGCAAGCTGCCGGGTCAATCCACTGTGGCTCTTGAAACTCTAGCCCTAGTTTAGTTCTGGTTGCTGGGGCTGGTGATGTAAAAGGAGCTCTGGAGGGTCTTTTTCCGCCTCTTTGGTAAAGCCATTAATTCTCTGGCTCTTTCTCTCCAGCTAAGCCTGCTGTAAAGGGGCTGGAGTTTTGTATGGCCAAAGGGTTGGGAGGCAGATCTAGTATTCTCTTTTTAGGTGAGCCCTGTATGTAGAGAGTTGTGTGGCAGCAAAAATATTTATATTTCCATAACACAAGGCAAAGAGGGTTGTGGTTGGAGGTTTTTGGGTTTTTTTCTTGCTTGGTTTTTTTTTGTTTGTTTTAGAAGGCAAAGGGTGAGAGTTCACTTAAAGAGCTTGACTCTTAATAGAGCTTGTCATTGTTGCTAATATAAAACAAATGATGAGCATGGGAGAGGAGTCAAAGGCTCCCTCTTCTGGTGTGCTGAGAAGGTTCAAATACTGAAAAATACGCAAGGGAGAAGACCCCTTCCGTGCTTTGTTGTGGTATTTTGTGACCTCACTTAGGCCTAACCCTTACTGGCCCACCATGGAAGTCTCTTCATGTCCCTTGAATATGCAGCATTAACGGCTCTCCGTGGAAATGAAATGCATTTTCAAATGCAAAATACGTTGTATTTGTAAGTGAGCCCTGGTTTCAGAAGGGTTCCCAATCTGAGCATGGAAAATGGCAGCCCTGCATGTCCCTGCATATGACATTTCTTAGTGCTTCCCTTTACTTCTCCTCTTTACTGCACCCTCGTCTCACAAAGATCATGTCGTGTCCTGTGCATTTCCCAGGCCACATGTGTGCATTGGCATGTAAAGATGTTTGGGATGTTTGGAGTGGCCAGGGATGCTGAGCACTCCCTCTAGGAAAGTGTGTCCAAGGCTCCGGCACTCTTGTTGCTTTAGGTCTAATCAGTCCAGAATTCAAAACTTATTAGTGGTTGATTGATGGAGAAATGTGCACAAGGAGTAGTACTTTGTGGGGATTTTTAGATGAATTTTCTAAATATCACTATATAGAGTGTAGTACCTCTGAAATGAATAGGATTTTCAGAGCATTAGAGAAGGGACTTTTTTTTCTTTAGTATTTCCGTGCTGTTCACTGAAGAGTTGGCCATCACGTGGCTATTTTTCCCTGTGTCGTTAGTGTGGGCTCATGAGCAGTGTCTGGTGGAACCTGAGGACATCAATTCTCGAGCTGCCTTCCCACGGCAGCTCCTGCCACCGTCACGGCCGGCAGTAAAACTGCTCACCCGGATTAAAAACCGCAACACTTTTTTCTTTAAAGCGAGCTGTGCCTCACCAGAAGCAGTTCCCCCAGCCAGCTCCCTCCACAGCCCCACAAAAGGGTTGTACCAGCATGACTGAAGCGGTGGCACGGGAATGGAAACAGGCAGCGGGGAGGGGAAGGGCTTTTTATAGCTGACGCTTCTGCTGAAAGAAACGCTTATCGCACTGCAGCCCTGGGTGGCAGGTGGAGTGAGCCTGCACAGGTAACAAGAGGTCATGCAGCAATGAGGGCACCTGGGGAAGAAACTTTATCAGTAAGACCCTCCCTGAAAGGTTTTTGGGCTATATCAAGTCTTGCTACATTTCTTTTTTTGTTTTTCAAGTGAACATTCTGGTTAGAAAAGTTTTAATTTGGAGTTAGATGGTGAGCCTGTAAATTGTTCATTCCGTAGTCGGTCCTGAACGTGCAGCTGAAATCAGTTAAACTTCAGTGTAGCTGAGAGTCTTGCACAAAACCAGAATAGTGCAAAACTCTTTTTTTAGAAATCCAGGCTTTTTGTTGAAAGCAAAACAAAACAAAAAAACACTTTCCCCAGAAAAAGGTTTCTCTGTGGCTCTGGTCACCCAGCAATGCAGATACCTTTCCATCAGGATTTGTTTGCCTGTGCTGAAGAGGCTGGAGCAGCTTGCCTTGTCGGACAGGGCAGCCATGTAGAATAAACAGGGAATAGCAGTCTCGATTTCCTTTCTTTCAGCCTGATACAAGGTGCCGAGGCACTGAAGACTATTTTGCCCTTAAGATAATTGTGAGTTGGAGAGGATCAAAGGGCTTGAGGGGGTTTTTTTGGTTGAAAGGGGATTTTCTCCATGGACAGCTGCAGTAGTGCATTAGTAGTGCAATGGATTATCTTTCCATGATCTGTAGGATCTCAACCAGCTATCGAGGGGCCCCGCTGAAGGCTGCTGCTTGGGGGAGGCAGAGTGAAAGTCTCCTCTCGCAGAGAGACCTGTAATGCCTGGGAGCTCGGACCACTTGACTCCCCCTGCCCCAGCTGGGTGGGTGGTGCTGGATATTCTTAGACTGCAGATAGTGCTGGGAGCATGAGGAAAGGGAGCCCAGCTCCCAGCTATGACTAACTGCAGCTGATGCCCTGCATCCACCCTGCTCTCCAATGGAAGTGCTTATTAAGGAATGTGAGAAGCGAGCTGATTCCAGCTGCTGTGGCATCCCGTAAAGGGCACTGTGTAATTTGGGAGGGTGTTGCGAGTCCCCTGGTGGAACAAACTGCTTTCTGTAGTAAACATCTGACCTGCCAAATGCCCGGACTTTGTCATTTTGGGAAGTTTTGGATGATGGCTGATCTGCGAATAGCTGTGGCATTGAGAGGGTGTCCCTGCACATGCCTGGATGGGTATCTATAGCCTTGCTTTTCGCTGGGGGGAGGCAGCACATCTGGCCTGACTGTGGCAAGGGTGGCAACAGGGGATGGGACAGGGCTTGGTGCTATCAGAGGTGGAGATCAGGTCATGCTGTGCCTCCCTGACCCGGTTTCAGGGCCGGGGGATGAGGGGGCAGGAATGTGCGGGGCGGCAGAGCCGTCAAGGAATGCGGGTCCCCAGGTGGCCGCTTCAGTCACTTGTGCTGAAGTCGGGCTCGAATTGCATCTGTGCTGGTTAATGAGTGCTGGGGCAGCCCTGCCCTGCCAGGTCCTCCTGTGCACACCTCCTCAGGTAGCGAGTGGGGTGCCAGCAAGGAAGGGGTGACGAGAGTATCTCGAGAGGCGTTAAACTCACCCTCCCAGCACTTTTAGAATTTTCTGTTAACTTTGATGATGGAAGCTTTATTGCTTTTTGGTTGGTTGGGGTTTTGTTTTTTTTTTTTTTTGTGACTAGTGAAACACAAGCTGGGATGAACACAGCTTTGGATTTCAGGGCTGAGTTTTTTTCGGGACAGGCAGTTAGAAAGACTTGTCTTTTTTTTTGTAAGCAAGACTGGTTTCAGAACTTAAGGGCTGCCATATGATGTTGTGTTGTTTTTCCTTGGAGTAGCAACTACAGTTTATAATCATTGCCTAGTCCTTAGCCAGTTGGCAGGAAGACTGCTGTGAAGGGATTGATTATTAGTGGGTGCTTCATTGTGCTGTCCAAGCCTGACTGTCTTGATCTAACCAGTTTCCTTCGGTTGGAATGGCTGTAGTCAGCAGAGAGAAGAGAGGGAGATGTGTCTCTTCCCTCTCAGCAGTGCTGTTTCTTGTTCATGGGGTGTACTCAGGATAAGAAGGGTCAACAAAAAGTGTCAACACTTGAGCATTCTCATGGAAAGCCGGCTGGCTGGCTGCTGGGGACTGCTCGCAATTTTTCTGTTTCCTCTTGTGATTCTCTCAGTATTTGTTTTCGGAGGGGTGACTTAGACAAAACTAGTGCTGTGTGGTGTGAGCATCCTGGAGGCTCCGCCCTTTCCCTGGGAGAGGCACCGGCAGAAAGGAAACATCATCGGGAAGATGATCTAGAGCTCAGAAACGCAAAGAAACGCTGGCAGGTGTGGCAATTGGAGATCAGTTAGTGTTTAAACTGGCGGTGAGGACACGCACAAGTACAGAGGCAGCAGCACAGGCTGGAGCTTGGGCAGCAACATCTGCCAGGCACCTTGGATTGAAGCTGGGATGGATGGTTTGGTCGCGCTGAACCACATCCTGCTGCAGCTCCCCTGATAAACCTGGGCTAGCTAATTAAAAGTTAGGATGTGTGCAGCTATGCACAAAGCAGCCGTGCCATGCTGGAGTAGCTGGTGCTGCTGTTTGGGAAAGGGAGTTTGAGCTGGGTCTGAGCAGGAGCAGTTTGTGAGGAAGGGGCCAAAGGAGGAGGTGTGTGTCAGGCTTGGGCTGGGCTGCACATGCTGCTGTGCTCAGGCTGAACAGTAGCAGTTGGAAGAGGACAGCTGAGCTAATGCTTAAGAGGTGGAGGGATGGGAGACTCCACGCTCATACTTGGAAGTATGATCCTAACCCTCTGCTTGTCTCCTTTCCTCCCCCACTCCCAAAGCCCCTCTTGGGCTGTGTGGAAGTGTCCCAGTTCTTGCAGCTGTGTTAATTGTAATGGGTCATTTAGTCCTGAAATCCCTGTTTAAAAGGGGCAAGTCCTTGCCTCGTGTGACAGCTGCCGCCTTGCACTTTTCCCCAGGCTGGAAATAACTGCATATGACACAGGAGCAGAGCGTGGCATGGGGGAGGGAGGAAGGTTTCTGGCTTCCTCTTAGTGCTGTAATGGCTTTGCTGTGTGCCTCTTCTCCCATGCGGACCATAGCAGAGCCATGCCCCACATATTTAGCAGATCTCTCAGCTGGCAGTGCCCAGCCAATACTCTTAACAGCCTGGCACTCTCCAGGCTCTGTAGACTCCTGGGCATCTGGGAGCAGCAGAGAAGGGAGGTGAGGAGGTGGTGGTGATGCAGGACGCTAGCCTGGAGCATCAGGGAGCCTCTCTGGAGCTCCTGTGCCTGCCCATCTGGAAGGGCAAGCCTCGCTGTTCTGTGCAGAGGCAGAGACAAGGAGAGGGAAGGTGGGAATGTTTCTGCTCCCTGCTCCCCTCTTCAAAATCCAAAGCCTTGAGCCCATGGAAACCTGGCCAGCTTTTCCTTCTAGCTGAAGGGCTGTCTCCTGATTGGAATGACAGCTTTGAACTGGAAGACATTATTTCATTAGAGTGCTAATCAGATACAGAGATTACCTGATTGGCTACTTAATAATTAAATGAAGTTGCCTGTAATTCTTTGAGCACACACAGAACTAATTAAATTAACCCTTCACTGCCCTGCATGCCTGGGATGCACTTGTGTGAAATGGAGAGGGCAGCTTCCCCAATGTGGTGACTGTGAGCAGAAGGGGGTGGTGGTCATGAAGTAGCCACTGCTGGACTGCCAGACTGGACTTACCAGGAGCCTGGAGAGGAGAAGATGATGTGCTCTTATACCCTTTCACTTTAGTTGGTGTTTGGCACACCTGCTATGTGATGAGTGTGTCTGGCAATGGGCGACCAGCAAATCTTGTCTCCAAATAGCCTAAAGAGTGTGCTGGGCTCAGGGAAGTTGATGCCAAGGCATGGCAGTAACCCAGCCCACGGCTTAGAATCACCTGGTGAAAAGCAGAGAGAAGGAAAGATGCACTTGACTGCTCTTGAGGAGAAACAGTCAAACAGAGACCAGAAGATGTTCTCCTGGACTTCTGAAGCATTATTCTTCCCTGTTGCCACTGGCGCATAGGCACAAGCCAGGTTCTTTCCTTGTATTTGGCAGGATTCCACCAATTAAACTTCTTGTTGACCACCTGTCTCTCTCTACTGCTGCAGTGTCTGCTCCAGGAACTGCATTTTGCACAGGCTCACAAGGGTATATTTCCAATAGTTTGGGGAGGACACAAAGTCATATCAGTGCCATAACTTTATTTTATTATAGATTGAAAGAAAAAGATGTGAAAAGAGTAATAAATGGAAAGTTACCTTGTGTTTTGCAGCCCCTGTGCTATGCCCAGGCTTTCAGCTTCTGTAATGCTAGAGGCATGGTAGTTTGAAATTTATAGTGAAAGGCTGATTTTTATAATGTGTGAGAGAATTGTCACCGTGTTGAAGACACTCTGTGTTTGATCATTTCATCGCTAGGGTGAAGAGTTAGCATCTATAATTTTTTTGTATCCATTTTTAGTGCTAAGCACCGGGTTGAGGCAACAGGAAAGCTACCTTATAATAATCCAACTCTCTTCCCTTGCTGCTGCCACTGTCTCCTTCTAGAGTTTGCCCATACATGTTAAAATGAAACTGTCAAATTAAGCACATTTCACTGTCATCCAGAGCTAAACTTGGCAGAGAAGAGCCCTTGGACCTTCTGGCCTAAGTTAACCACGGCTGGCTTCAGCTACCCCAGCAAGGAATTGCTGCGGCATGCAGAACAGCTTTCCCCTTCCCCGTGGTCCATGTTGCTGACTCTGGTCTCTTTTTCCCTGAAGATTGGTTGTAGCAGCGATGTCCTTGGAGCCAGCAGAGGGATAAATATCTTGAGCCACTGCTTTGTCTTTAAAATCTGGCTTCCACATGACAGGCAGCCCAAAATGCTTTCGAAAACAGGTCAGGAGACAGAAGAAAACAGGGAGGATGGGAAACAAAAGGGCAGCTTTCAGGGTAATTAGATGGTTTCAGTGCTCCTTCTGGGAGGGAGCATTCGCTGGTGAGACATGACCCCCTGTGCTGACTCTCTGCAGATGTGGGTGTGCTGGCAGGGTTTGAAGGAAGAGCGGAGCGAACAGCCAGTGAGCCTTGGGATGCCCTTGTGTCCCTACTGATCTCTGAGATTTAGCATCTCCACTTCGAAGCCCTTGGATCTGCTCTCCCCACAAGCCGACCTTTGCTATCCTTCCTACACTCCCCTCTGCCTTTCCTGGGTCAGACCCAGATCCAGATCTGTGATTCCCACCTGCGACTCCCAGCCCAGGTCTCTGGGAAGGTGCTTGCCCCCATTTTAGGAGCGATGGGCAGGCATAGGTCTTAAAAGTGCAGGTTTGGGGGAGGCAGGGAAAGTGGGCACAGTGCATGGGTCGAGCTGGAGCCCAGATACAGAAGCCAGTTAGGCTTTAGTATTGTTTATATTTGATGGTGTCCTGTTGTAAAAGGGCACTAAGTAAGGCTAGCAGATCTGTGTCTGGCCTATTGCTGCAGTAGAAAGCCGTTTTCAGAGATTTCTGAAACAAAGGATATTCCAGTGTGTGGTGGAAGTGGCCATTTAAATGCATCTGACCATAAAGATGCTGCCTGCCAGCAATTTTGATATCAGAGCTTGTGGGACTCACTCCTGTGGGTAAAATCGTGCTCCGTCAGACAGAGCCTGAATGCTGGAGATTGGGTTTGGGGATGGAGTTCAGGGAGGCTTTCTACCTCTTGTGTCCTCCTCTTTGTTTTTGTTTATGGGTTTACAAAGTCAGATTAGCATTTCAATGTTGGAGGCGAAAGCCCTTGGGCAGTGGTGGAAGGCAGCCTGGTTCAGCCGGTTTGGGATTACTGCTCCTTTCCCAGCAGCCGTCCTTCCTTCCTTCCCAGCTCTGGTGAGGAGCACAGCCCGAGGCTTCTCCCTGTTGGGAATGCACCCAAGCTGCAGCTACCCCTCCAGCGTGTCTGAAGGTAGATGGGCAGTGTCACCGGGAAGGGTAATTAGCCTTCTTTTCAGGCAGGGATAATTGTTTTATTATTTTAAATGGTAGCGCGAGTTCTGGGGGAATAAAAGAAACAACGTCCTAAGAGCTCTCTATCCAGAAGCTGTTCACTTTTTCTGGTTGTAGCTGCCGGTCTAATAGGTGTTCCCTGTCCACAAGCTTGGCTTTGGTTTAATCCTGGGGATCTCAGAATCCAAGGTCCTATTTAGCAAAACAATGTTTTGAATAAAAGAGAAGTCCATGCCCCTTTCCTCTCCCTGTCAGGCGTAATGCTGTATTCAGTCACACCGGTGCAAATTTAGGGCAAGTCCAGCGGGTTCAAGTCAATGTATTCCAGACTTACATTGTAATTGCAGAAGATAGTGTCTCTTCTGAAACCAAAATTTTCTCTTTGGGCTATTCAGTGTTTGTTCACCAGAGCTGGCTGCTGCTCCATGCAGTACCCAATCCATAAGCTGAATATGCAGCGCATGGGAACAGGCTTAGGTGCTCCTGCACTGTGCAAGACTCTTGCATGTGGTTGGGCTTGCAAACTTATATTCACACAAGAAGCTTAAAGAGGAGGTAGCTTAAGCATAAAACTTGTTTGTGTTTATTGCTTCTTTATTCTGAAGAAAAGGTGGAGATCTTTTTGAAATATTCCCCCAGTTTGATTAAATTGTTCATATGGCTTTTCCCCCACGCTGTGTAAAGATGACACTGTATTCTTTGTTGGAAGACTATAAAAAAATCTTCTCAGCTTGTAGCTATTAACAAAAAGTGGTCTGTGTTAAAAAAAAATTCTCTCGATTTGTTCCACCTTCTCAGGTGTCTCAAGTTCTGATTTCTTTTGTTCTAATATATTTTATAACCACCAGTACTTTGCGCTGCCTCACTCATGCTAGGACACTGTGCACACACCTTCATTCCTCGCTCCCCTCCACATTACTGTTTGTCTGCTGTCTGGGAGAGGAGTCGTTCAGGGTGCCAATATGTTGAGAGAATGGGGAGAGATGAGATGAAGGTATTGTTATGCTGGAAGGTGTTAATTGGTGCTATCAGCCACTTGTTTGATTTCTAGACAATTACAGCAGTCCTTGAAGTTGTGTCTGAGCCAAGCAAATGGTAGGGGCTCTGCAAGTCACCTATCTTCTCTTTTCTTGGAGTGCTTATTTCCCCACTGCCACTCACAAAAATTATTTAGGGCACAGTGCTCCTGTAGGGCCAACACCCAGGTGCCAAATAGAGCCTCTTATTGTAGTCCAGGATTTCTGCCCAGAGAGAGGACAAGTGAGAGTCTCCATTCCTCCTCCTGTAGGAGGGACAAGATCTGACCTGTGGCAGCAGAAGAGTGGCTGGCTCCTCTGCAGCCAGAGGAGAGATCCTCTCCACAGCTGCCCTTTCTCCTGTAGCTGGGAAGGAAGGAACCATCCTGATTTCCCTGAGTTATTTTTCTAATTATTTTCCCGGGTGCAATAAGAAATGGGATGGGGAGTAGCACGTGCAGAGGCTTGGAGACAGGGTGCATTAATGCCTCTTTCTTCCAGCCAAAGATTCAAGGTATGTAGAACATTACTCAACCGTAACTTTGTGTGGATCTCTTGGCATGCGTAGAGACACATGAATCCAGCCCCGAGTGCCTGCTCGTGGCATTCCTTTGGTCGTGATGGGTGGAGTATTGCCACCCTGGTGTGCTTTGCTTGCTGCTTTTCCTGAATGTTCATGCTGTGCACCTGGTTTTGTGCTATGCCATACGTGGAAAATGGAGTGAGAGAAGGCAGCTGAACAGAGAAGTGATGCTAAAAGGAGGCTGAGACCTTGAAGGTGTGAATGACCTGTGAGGACCATTATGAAAGTCAGCCAAGACTTGATTTCAGAAAAGACTGATAAGTAAACCCCAATATAGAATCCCAAAAATGTATAGTCAGAGTGGACCTCTGGAAGTCTCTTATCCAACCTCTTTGTTGGATGCAGGCTGCCACCAACAGTAGGTCAGGTTAACCATGGTCTGAAGAATGCCTAATTTCTCTGTTCTTTCCTGTTCTCTGAATGCTTTTTCTCTGTTCCTTTCCCTTTTCCCATTCCCCCAAAAGAGAGCAGAATTGTGAAAAGAGTTAAGAGATTATTTAGCACTGCATTGTCTAAAACTGCTGAAATTCAGCTTGTGCAAAAGGGGAGCTTTTAGTCCTGAGGCAGGGATACACCTTTTCCTAGCGTTTTTTTGAAACTCCATTCGAACTGTGACTGACAATAAGTCAGGGTTGGAAACTGGCGGTTCTTTTTTTAATTCTGTAAGGAATAGTTTGCCTTTGAGGGATGGTTGCTGCTTGTGCAGGAATACCTTACTTCAGGAGTCATTATGCAGGCACTCCAAATGGGACCTGTGGGTAAGCACCACACAAAATAGCAGCTGTTGCCTTGAGAGAAATGCCTTAGGCCAGACAGGAAGATTTTTATTTGTTTTATTGTTGAGAACAGATAGCCAAGAGTTCTGGCCCTTGGTCTTTTAATACATAGCTTGTTTTCATCCACTCCTACACGCCTGAAATCTGTGTGATTATCTAGTCCCTTTTATCCCTATCAGCACCTTCACAGGTGTTCCAGTGCAACTCTTTCTGGGGCTACACTGAAACAGGTCAGGCAGCTGATCTGGACAGTGGATAAAAAAAACCTAAAACACCTCAACTCCCATTCCCTCCAGTTATTTTTTGCCTGGATTAGTTTCATGAGCTGGCTTATAGAGTGGCCTGGCAAATAGTTGTGCCAGCCATACCGTGGTATGGAGTTTAAATAAGCGGTGGGGATGAGCAAAGGGGCAAGAATAATTTAGTGTTCAAAGTGGACTGTCATGTCAGACTGATCATGCAGGCATTTATCACTGTCAGTGGAAAGAAATTGAACTTTGAGAGATGAGAAGAGTCTATTTTAGAATGACATGAATCACTCTGAAGGTGTTCCCCTCTTTTCTCCATGGATGATGATGGCGAACTGGGTGCACCAGCTCTAAGACATCAAACTTAAACCTCATTTTTTGACTCTTATGTTTTAATAATGAAAGTATTGGCATGCCTGATTATTGTTCATAATGCTTCACCTTCAGTGCTGTTGTAAATATAGAAAATGTCATCAGCTGGAAGCAAAATCCCAAACTTCCTAACAGAGCAGTCGTGAGCAATAGTGATGCCATGAAAATCCAGCTGCTAACCATATAATTGGTTGAAGAGCTAAATATTAGCTCTGGGGGGAAAAACCCCCACTTTTAACCACTGCCCATTACCTTACCTTAGGGTAGGGCTGCCCAGAGAACGGCGGTGTTCCTGCACACTTTTCAGCATTTCTGTCCTGCAGTGCTGGCTTCAAAGACCAATATTGTCTGCTTGCCTGCTGATGTAGTTTGTACTTGAGCTCAAGTGGTGGTGATGGTAGAGAATGTGCCTGCTTCAAATCACCACTGTGACATGATAGCGAGGGGTTTCTTGTACATTACTGGGGTTTTTTTGTGTTGAAACCGATGCTAAATAATTACAAATTCAGTTACTTGACAGGAAACAGTGCAACCCTTAATTCAGTGCCTTGTACCTGTAGATGATGATTTGTTTTAATTACAGGGTCTTATGCCTTTTCCATGGGCTTGCTCTGTAGGGTGCTGAGAGTACAAGCCACGGCTGTGCACTGAAGGAAGCTGTTGGCTGTGTGGTTCTCACCTTGTTTGCTAAAGAAGCTCGGAAGTGGGCAGGATATGAGAGATGGAGGCTGCCACAGGCAAAGAAAGGATGTCTGTTGGTTACATGAGGGAGTAGTGCTGTATCTGGCTAGCCAGAGGCAAGGCAGATGTGAGGTCCACAGCT
Organism: Cnemophilus loriae; assembly: GCA_013397755.1. Classification (NCBI taxonomy): domain Eukaryota; kingdom Metazoa; phylum Chordata; class Aves; order Passeriformes; family Corvidae; genus Cnemophilus; species Cnemophilus loriae. The sequence continues at coordinate 1,808,739 of VZTF01005583.1, forward strand.
CTCCTCTCTTCTGCCCTGAGAGATGACAGCTCCTTTTCATCCACCAGTCCAACTTTGTGAGACTGTGCTTATGCAGGGAGGAGAAGGAATGATCCAGGTTTCAGAAGCTAAATTTTGGAGGGATTTTGGTTTGTTTTTCTTCTTCAACTGAAATTATTTTTGTTGTCTGGCTTACAATAAAGCCCTAAAATGAGTGGAATAGGAGTACGAATAGAGGAATAAGGATGGGTTTTTCCAACTGAAACATCCTGATGTTAAGTTGCATTTTCAGTCTCAGCACTCATTTTTTGCAGACTTATGACTCTGGGTGAGTTGCTTATGCCTCATTTCTCACGAGAAATCTTCATTTACCTGTCTGGGTAGTGATGGTCTCCCCCAGAGCAGCTCAGGAGATGTGCCTCTCCTTAGCTGTGGAAACAAAGTGCTTCACAAACTATTGTGGGAGCTGGGAAAGAGTTTAGGTGAAGCCAAGGGAGACTGGCATAAGTTACTGCATCGGCTGAAGCACAGAGGGCGAGGGCTCCTTCACCCACCATTTGTGCTCCAGAGCTCCAGCTTGGGCCCTGGCTCATTCCATGTGTCTCCATTCCCAGCAGCTGGTCATCCAGATGATCCAGATAAGGACGTGTTTTTCATTTGCTGAATTAGCCAGCTGAGGAGCAGCCGTGGGTATTGGCCAGCACAGGGAGCCAAAACAGGGAGATGTATTAAAAATGGCAGAATCGATCTTATGTCAGTACTGCTCTGGCATTTCTGGCTCAGCCTGAAGCATCTTAACTGTATTGCCAAACTTCAGAAAGTGCTGAATGTTTGGTGCTGAAGTTGGAATTGGTAAGTGCTGCAGGGAAGAGCCAGCCTCTGTCACAGGTTCTCTGGGTGACCTCGGATAAGGCACCACGCTCCTCCTTGCTTTCCCTGCCTCTGGAGTGTATTGCTACCTACCCACCTTCTCTCAGCCCTGGGAAAATTAACAATTAAGTCTCTGTTGTGTTTTAAATGCTGCCATAAAAATGCCAAGGATGGGGCGTGTGGGATTCTTTTTTGGGGGTGGGGGGAACAATCTCAGATAGAGGTGCAGCCACTGGATGCTTAAATAGAGAGGTGAGTTTTGCTAGTGTTGGTCAATTTTTTTCCCCACCAATTTCTCATTTGTCAAATCAGATTAAAAATCATTAACTTGTAAATAGATTGAGAAAAGAGTTAATGCTTATTGGATTGAGATGCTGTATGGAGGCCACCACAGAAAAAGGTCTGTGAAGCGATTAATAGCCTATTTGGTGGCCAGGCTCGGAAGCAATGTAGCAAATTAGGCACAGGGATACATAAAGAATAAGAAGGATAAAAATCAATATTGAACAGCTGTCTTTACTTCCTAGTCTCACACTCCTGTGTACTGAATGAAGTGTAATGGAGATGTGATTACTCATTTTATTACTATTGTAAAGGGTTTGAATAATGGGACAGACCTCAGGTTGGTTTTATAGTCCTGAGTGTAGCATTTCCCCCTTCACACGCTGTCACCTGAACCTTGCGGAGAGTCAGCAGCCTGCTCAGAATACATGAAAGAAGAAGTAATAAGTGAGGCTGTGCAGCAATGTAAAACCTGAAATACGCCACTTAATAATGAGTGAAGAGTGGACTAAAGCTTTGGTTGTCCTCATTTGGGGGAGGACAGGAGGGAACGGGAAAAAATGAGTACTGAGGCTCCTGGAATTGAAGGAACTGAGAATGGAGAGAATAGCTGGGATCAGCAATATGCGGAGCGCCTTACTGGTTGTTGGTTTGAAGTGTTCCTGGTATCAGATGGCTTTCTGACTGTGTGATTACTAGCAGACTCAAAATTGTAGGATATGCAGCTCTGACTCAGAAGAGAGATGATTTTTTCTGATATTCATCTGTAGGACCTAACTTCTTCTTTTTAATAACCTAACTATTGTAGTCTCAACAGATCCGTGATTGCAAAAATGCAAATTTATGTATGTCTGATGAGGTGGGCTGTATGGAGTGGATGTTGTCAACAAGCTGGCTGGTGCTGCTGCTGCTGCTCCAGTCTCTTCGAGGATAATAGAATCTGGGAACAATTAAGAGGCAGTGTAATCAGTTCCTGGGGGCAGGAGCGTACCCTCTTGCTTTTCAGCATTCCCTTGGCTGACTCATGAACTCTGTTGATTGACTTGGGAAGCAAATGAATCCAGCTCTCCTCCACAAGGAAGAGTTATGGAGGCAAGGTGGTGAGAGGAATACATCAGATCTCAGGCAGCTTCTGCCCTCTGTGCTGTGAAATGTGTGGAATTTACAATGGTTACTTAGCTGCTAAGCAAGTGGGATTTCTTTTTCTCTTCGTTTTTTACCTTAAGCCCTGTCCATCCTTTAAACTAAGGACTACAACAAGTTATAGCTGCAAAATGCTCACACGCAAACACAGAGGACAGTCTTGGCAGCTTGCTAGGAAACAAACCATAACTAACTATAGTTGTCCAAAAATATATGCAGCCATAAGATTTGCAAGCACTTTGTATGGGCTTTGGTAAATGGGGGAAGTGGCATGTTTGGATTCACGTGTCCTTGGGCTCTCCTCTGTTATTCAACTGTTCCCAAGCTGGTAACTAAGAACTTTAGGGTGCAGGTAGACATCCCCAGTTTAGTGCACTCTGTTTCCACGTTTCCTTCCACCCAGGAATCCTACGAGTGTCCGTGGCTGGTTAGTGCGTGCAGACAGGCAGCACAGGATCCCTGGGAGCCAGGCAGTGTCCTGGTCTTGCAGGTGGGGCACGGTGTGGTGCGGGAGGGTGAGGTGACGTGCCACAAGCCTGCTGCGTGAGTGTGGGCAGGCTGCAACACAGACCAGATCCTCTGTCTTCCAGCCCTACATGTGGGGAACACAAGAGCGCTTAAAGCACGAGAGCGCTCGAAACGTTTCTTTTCTTCTTTAGCGTTACTTAGTTCTTTTGCCAAGCAGTCCCGTCTTTTTTCCTGTTAATTTAGCTACTCTGTTTTGATGGTGGTGTGCTCTAGGTAGTTACTCATCTCCCAGGCACATGGGGAATAAAAGCTTGCGATACAGCAGAGCGTGTGCAAGGAAGGGATGGGCTGCACGAGCAGCACTTGCCTCTAACCAAGTTTGGTTTATGGTATCTTACATTCAAGAATGAGAAAAAGGCCAGTGGTAAAAAATACTTTCAGAGGCTGAGTGTACTGGTGACAGGAGAAGCTGCTGAGAGAAGGAAAATAAGCTCCTGCTCCCTCAAAAACGTGCATGCAGAATGATAGCGGGGTGGGTGTGGGGGCGTGTAAGCAAGTAACATCCCAGGAGCTGGAAGAATAAAATGAAAAGGCAGCAGGATCAGCCCGCAGATGAAAGGCAGCCCCTTTAACATTTGCTCCCGGACTCCGGCAACTCTCAGCAGTTGGCTGGAGACTAAGCTGGACGGTCCTGTGGAGCTCCAACAAAGGGACGAAACAAACCCCCGTCCCCCGG
>VZTF01005586.1:0-31882 GCA_013397755.1 Cnemophilus loriae
AACACCACCGAAAACTTCTTACATTTCACATCCAGTATAAAACCAGAATTCAGGCTACAGATGTTGGAAGTCCTGCATTGCTGTGTTAGGAGTAGTGTGCAATTCATAAATCCACAGAAAGGGAACACTTTGTTAAAGAGAAAGCAATGCAAACCCCTTAACTCTGCTGCACCATCAATTACAAACTGGCTTCCTGAAGAGAAATCCTTTAAAAATTGTAAAAAAATGGTAAAACCAAAAAGCCTTTCAGCAACCCACCATGCAGAGCAACCCTTAACCACAACCTACAGAATGACAGACCCTGAGTAATGCCTCATTTACAGAAACATAGGTGAAGGATGTCACACCCTTGGCATCAGCCAATTGCAAATTACCTCTTTTTTCACTGCCTCTTCCCAAAACAGAGGATGAAAGGCTTTCCACTGAAGGTAACTGTGCAATGGGAGAACATTCCTTCAGAGCCCATACACATCTGACCAGCAAACAGGACTCAGCAATTGCTCCTAAATGAGTAGCACAGACTGTCTATTCAATCAATATGACCATTCTGCTGATCTACTTTTACAAGGAGAGCTGACCTAAGCTTAAGGAGACCTGGTTGATATATGTATACACTGTTCTAGTGCATTTATGTTTTAAGTTTTGGCAAAACCCACAAGTAAGCATATCAATTTAGCACCCCCAAAAATTTAAATAATCAGCCAGGTTCATAAAAAAATCTCTTCAAATAGTATCTCATTTCTGCTGTGCATTTTATCCAGAGGAATCCTGAAGGGACTTTGAAATATGCAACAAAACACAGTATAAATTATATAAATTATATTATCATTTCCCTCTCAGATGAGCTCTAGCACCTGTTTGACACTGAGCAGCATCATTGCACAGCAGGCTGCAGCTGGAAGCAGAGCAGTTTTTTATATGGAAACTGCAGGTGGAGTTCAGAGTCAATATAATTACAGAGTCTGGAATTTCATCAGAATGCTAAGGATGACATTCCTTTCACTGCTTCTTATGAAAGTGTTTAAAACTTAAATTAATATAAAGGTTTTCCTCCAGCTGTTCTTATTTTGGATTGACATTTCTTCACTCAACTCTCAATTTCAGTGGTCAGTAAAATCACAAAGGAATCATGCTCTGGTAGAGCTTTCCAACAGGTATTGCATGTTGGAATGAGGTCAGGATTTTCAACGAGGGTGCAGGAGAGCCTTTCCAAAATTTGGTTCACATCTGTGAAGGGGCCTTGCTCATTACTAATAACACCCACCAGGGAGATGCATGTATCATTTCTTAATGCAAATAGCATAGTAACATTTCCCGCAGATTAATCTGAAATTGCTTCTTCTCTTGACATCAAGAAAGCAGACTGCCATGGCAACAAAATAATTTGGAACTTACCATCCTGCTCTCCTTAGACAGACCTCTCTCTTCAGGCCAGCTATATGTGAGTATGAGCAGAACCTGGAAATGGTGCTTTACCTGCCCCACCTTTATGGACAAGTGTCTATTGATGGAAAACAACAAAGAAAAAAGTAGGCTCAGGATTTTAGAAGCCTGGTGTCTGTGCATTTTTATCTTAACTCTGATCAACTTCAGTGTCTATAGAACAGTCTTTAACTTCCTCTGGAGAATCTCTTTCCTCTGCCTTGTCATATATTTTCACAAAATCTGTAGAGCTTGGTGACTTCCACGTTCCTGACAAATGTTGTTGAAATCTACCCAGGTACAAAATTTACCAAGCAGAGACCTCTCCCCAAACCAGTGCCAGGTGTGATTACAAAAACCCTTCTCTCCTGTGTTAAGATGCTGCCAGTAGACCAGATTCAGTCAAGTACCAGATTAAAGAACCAAAGCTTTGTGCTCTTTTCTCCCACACATCCAACAAATCAGTGATTTACAGAGCTGGCCCACCAGGGTAACAGCAGATATTGGCATTCTGTCAGCCTGAGAAAACTCTTCAATAGAGAAGACATCTGCTGAGAGTGTTTGATAAGGACACTTCATTCTCTTCCACTGGCAAAATCATTTTCTGTTCCTAACATCTGAAGGAGGCAACAACCAATGTCTTTGCCTATCTCTGTCCAGATGAACTACACAAATCCCAGAAGTTTTGATAGACGCTGGATTGATAAATGCTGTAACAAGCTTGAAATTTTATATCAATATTTAACAGGACTGTAATCTCCTCTCACAGGGAAGTGTTCTCATTGCAAACACTACCTTCCATACAAGGAACCTTGCTGTGGAAAATCACATAAAGAAATTTCTAAAATTCGCATTTAGGAGGGCCTGAGGAAAGAGAACAGTACACACAGAGCAAAGTGTTCTATTCAATCCCAATTCTGACTTGACAGATTTGAGATCTGGGCATAAATAATAAACAGTGAAAAAAGCTTTATGAGAAACCCCTATAAGATCTTGTATTTATATGCAGGCACACAAACAAATGTACATGAACTCATAGGCACCATTTGGATTCTGGAAAAGCTGACCTTTGACACAAGATTAAATAAGAAGTTAAGTATCATAAGTTTATAAGATTTCTAAACAGAGTGGATCAGAGATGCAATAAGCCCTTCTCAGATCTGTGTCTGGAAAAGAATCCCCCACACATGCATATCAATATTTTGCAGTTGCCTGAGTGGTCACTTATTTAAGAGAAAAATATATCAGCTTCTTTAGAAAGAAAGACAATTGTGAGGGGAGGGGATGGGTACAAAGGAAGTAGTGAAAGGTAACAGATTAAGATGATACAGATTTTTCCCTGAGGAGGTTTTTGGCAGGAACCCAGGAATGAAATCTCCATTTGCACACTCCAGTGGGAACTGAGAGAAACCCCAGCCCTGCCAAACTCTGCGGCTTCATTTTGATGGATGACAAGGCTTTAGAAAGCTCACTGTACATGGCTGGAAGACTTAGGAGAAATGCACAGCTTCCAAATACCCAAATGCATGAGTCATTTGCCAGGAGGCTACCACAAATACATGCCAGAAGTAGTGGACGTTAGGGAAGTATTTCCATACAATCAAAGAAAAATAAAGGATGAAAGAGACTTGGAAGTCACCTCTTCATCTCCTAGTTACAAAAAAAAGTAAACGCTCAGGGAGGTGTTTATGTCTCCTGTTCCTAAAGACACTGAAGGTCTGTGACTTCACACCTCTCCTCCCACCAGTTCATCCCACCATTCTGCTAGGCTTACTACCACAATTTCTTTCTTAAATGTCCAACTTCAGTATTTTTAACTACAATTACTTCTAGCCGTAACTATGAAGAAGCAGAGATTCAAATCTTTTTTTTTTCATAGTAACCATATCTGCATTTGATTAAACCCTTCTCTCCTTCCAGATTTCTCTCTGGAGTCTGTCTCCGTCCAGGCTCAACCATAGTTTTGAGCTTTCTCACTGTTCTGAATGTTCAAAAGTGAACATGGCACTTAAGGCAGGTCCTTCACCAGCACTGAGGGAGAGAGAGGATTGCTCCATAGATTCTGTAGGCTACACCACTTCCTTAGTGCACCATCCTTTCCTCCCTTGGATCTCCCTCCTGCAGTCCCCAGACAGCAACATCACTTGGCTCTGGTTCTCTCTCACACAACCCTCAGGAACACAGACCCATCCAGGCTCTGAGAAAGACTCTCCTTCCTCCCTTGTCAGTGTTGTTGCTAAATAGTTGTATTTTGTCTTAATTAGTATAGCCTGCGGGGCACTTATTCTTTGAGTTATCCTGAGAGTTATTTTTAATAAATATAGATGAGAGAAACCTTCAAAGGTTGCACCAGGTATTTTAACACCATTTCATACTGGTGAAATAATATGTTTCAATGTGCTGGAGAGCTCCAAGAGGCAAAAGGAATTGTGACTGCTTCCGTGATAAACTGAAAGCTTAATAGAATGAGGATAAAACATGTTTCATCCTCAACCCATATTCATTATTTAAAAGCACACAGGATTGAGAAAACATGACCTGGATTCTGTACTGATGAAACAATGCCATTTAAAAAAGAAACTAAAGCAAATACGAAATTTCCTATTCCAGAACAGTAAGTAAATCGCTCTTAGTATGTTTAGAGTTGGAAATGTGCACAATTAACCATTTACTAATCTATCATCTTTCCATCCACAAATTAACCACACAGGATTACAGAATAGTCTGGGCTGAAGGATCATCAATCCAACTTCATATTATCATTGCCACATCCAGAAATATTCAAAGGGATTTCATAACGTAATTCAGTTTTGAGCTTGCATGCAAACTGTTCCCTGCACCTGCTGTTACCAGTGGTTAATATTTGACATTCTGTAGCTTTCTCATCTCATTCATATGCTTTTAGTATTTATGTTCTCTGATCAGACAAGTTCCAGGCTCAGAATATAATTACCAAAATATCTTCACAACAGCCAAAGGTGGATGAAATCTATACCATATTTATAGAGAAATAAACATTTGTGCAACAGCTGATGACTCTCAAGCGTGCCAGTGCTGGTTTACTCCCTCTACAGATACATGAGAGCATAAATACTCATCGGAAATTAAAAAAGCATTTGAAGCTGGCGTACAACATCAGTACAGGGCATGAACTCAACCTGCATCCAGAATTTCTGGATGAAGCAAAAGGCTGATTAGGGTGGCATTCCAGTTATTTGGAGGAAATACTTTCTGGGGGTTTGCTGGAGGGAGAGGAGATCTCATCTCCAGGGAAAGCCCTGGCTTGGACATTTCATCAGACTTTGCTGCTGCTCAGAGCTGCTCACACAGACATAAACACACAAAGGGCTGCAGACACTAGGGAGAGGAACGTGTGCCTCAGCCTCACTCACACGGTCACACCCCACGATTCTTTAGCTGCCAACAAACACGAGCGACTTTGGAACGTGCTCTTTCCAGCCATTTTCATACGTCCAAATTAACGCCCGGATGACTGTAGTTTTCCTGCTGGTCACGTTCTGGGGAAGCCGTGCGGATCCCTGCAGTGGGGTCGGTCCTGCGCCCGTCTCCAGGAGACGCTCCCACAGGAGAGGCGGGGGCGGCCCGGGCGTCTCTCAGCTCCAGCTTCACTCCCTCGTGATTTAGCAACAACTCCCCACGTTCCTCGCTTTGGGTATGGCATCCCGTCAGTCCATACCCAAACCGAGCAGCAGGAGAGGGCAGGACATGATCCCGGGCCCCTCATGCTCCCACCGCCGGCACCGCGGGGCAGCTCCGGCTCACCGGGGCATCCTCCGCCCTCTTCCTCCTTCTCCTCAGCTCCGCGCTGCCCGGCCGGCACCTGCAGCCCCGTGTGCCCCTCACAGCCCTCTCACAGTCCCGCTGCCCAGAGTATGAGAGAACCTTACGGGTAGAATTGCTGGATTGAGAATCTGGACCACTTGCAGAAAATTCGACTTTTTGTATCCGATGAAGGAGTCGGAAGACAGTAAAGGGGTCTACTTCCCTGACAAAAAGCGAGGTGTAACATTTGCGTTGTCATCTGATGTTGAGGAAGTAACACTGCGACCCCTAATTAAAATTGAAACCATCAGTGACGGCAAAGGTCAGCAAACTGCTATTAAACCTGTGTGTGCACCGACCGAGCTACTGGCAAAGCCACAAGCAGCGTTTTTCAGAGTTGCTCCACAAACATCAGAGGATGGCAGCAGTGAAAAGGGCAACAGCTACAGAACAGGAGCAAACTCGCAGGATTTAACCTGCAGCAGGGCAGCAGGGAGGCGATGGGGCAGTGGGGAAGGTGCAGGGCCAGAGCCACCGCAGTTGCAGCACATCACGGCTCCAGCAGCTACAGCCGAGGGCCCAAGGACCTCACCAAGGAGCTATCAAGGACACAAAAAGGCTGTTTTCCTTCCTGCCATGGGCTTCCAGGATTTGCAGGAAGTTTTCCTCCTGGCAAAGCAGGCAAAGTGAAGGTTTGCATCCCAGCGAAGTGCTTTACAAAAATTAAGAATGGCAAGCAGTCAGTCCTTTGTGAAAAGGTGAGATTCAGTCAAATCCAGTGGTTTTACATGGATACCGAGGCACATGGATCCTGCTGTGACAATTACCTTCCATTCTATGCCAATCAGAACAAGCACTGCCAGAAGCAGCCCAGATTCACAACAAGCCCTTACAGCTAATGAACATCTGTCTATCTGTGTTTAAGCTGGCTGCCTTCCCCCTTATAAACACCACTTCAGAGCAGCACTGCCTGCTTCCAGTCTCCTATTAAAAGAAAAAGTATTTTTATCACTCTTCAGCAAGATGCAGTGCTCTTTCTTACCAAAACCCCAATTACCACATTGCAGACTCAAGTTAAATATTAACAGGTAAAACTCTCCCTAAACCTACTTAACTCTGGGTTCACATCTAAAAGGTTAGGAACACAGCTGAGAGCACACTAATTGCTGACAAATGTCATCTTATACCAGTCCTGTTACATAGTCATGGACATCATTTAATCCCCCTTGGAAGAGGGGGACACCTCTCTGATGCTTGAGATAGGACTCAAGCCATTATTGCTGTCCACGTGACAGCTAAAAATTACAGTAGCTATTAGTCATCCTTCAAGATAAGCCTAAGTTATGCACGCATGAGGCAGCAGAAAAGCACTGTAGCCTGTTACTTATAAAGGTTTGGTTGTTGAAGTTTTTTTTTAAAAGGTACTGAATTGGTCAAAAGCCTGTCATAACTGGCATTGCTAAAGAAGAACATTAAGTATGTGATCAGTTCAGAAAGGAAAACGAAATTAGCAACCAGTGGATCAATACTGATTCATCAGCAACCAGGCTTGATTCCATCTGTTACTCACCACTTTTGGGGGCAGACAGACTTTTAAAAAGACAAAACAGTATTACAGTCATCCCTCTCATCATCTAAATCTGCAGAATCCCTTCTTCCATCACTCTTCTGATGACAAAATTGTTTGGGCCTATCCAGTAGCTGCAGCTGTGCCTACACAGGTCCAGCCAGGAGTAAGACAGCACTCAGTGTGTCCAGTAGCTGGCCCTGGACCCTTTAATCTTCCAGTTACTTCAGTCACTGCTGCATACACCCCAGCACTCACACATACACCCTGCAGACTCCCCTGCAGCTGCCCTTAGACATTCCTTCTGTCCTGTAGCTGGCCCTGGGTCCTCAGTCTCCTGGTTAGGAACAGCTTCGGACAGCTGCCTCTATACCTGCTCCAGGAAAGATGCATGCAAGAAGCCACATTTTCTATTTGCTATCTATTTTTCATCTTTCATCCTCTGTATCCTGTTTTGCAAGGACCTACAGCAACAACTTCTGCTCAAACTTTACCCTCCCACATCCTCCCATGACCATTCTACAATGGCATCTTAAAGACTGGCAAACAGATGATTTTTTTTTACTCTGCCATAAAGACTGTTTTTAGAATGAAAACTGGACTGCCTTACATTTCAAATGCCATCACTTTTCTTTCACCCTACCTTTTTACTTTCAACAGAAGAAAAAAAATAATGATGATTTTGGTCAAGGGATCCTAAAGGAATAGCTTAAGTGTCATTCTAAATCACTTTTAAAAATGGGTCTCCAGGACATTTGAAAACAAAGAGCTTAATGGTATTTGATTTCAGTTTGAAGGAACTTTACAAAGTTCAGACTCTGTCACATCTCAACTGCTTGAATAAGGACATAGTACTCACATGCAGCATAGCTCCTTTCATGTGAAAAAGGAGGAAGGAACAAAATTACACGGCAAGCAAACTGAGACCAAACCAGAAAACTGACAGGAAAAAATAATACTCTGTTTTATACTTCCATATAGAATAGGCTTTACTAATTTCAAAAATAACTCTGCTGGAAAGTGTAGGGCTGATTTTAGTACACAGGCTAGCAAAGCTGTAGAATACCTGGAGAATACACCTGTGTTCAACAACATGAATGACTCACTTCAAAATAACCATCACAACTGCCGTTACTCCTTTTTCACCCCACAAGGGTTTGAGCATCTCACATAGACACCTATTCACTTAAACCACGGGAAAGGAGGCCTCTTTCTCAGACTGCAGGATGAAATCTACCTACAGGTCACTCTTCGTTTTCCGGAGCCTCTTTCCCGGTGGAATTCCCGCAATCCCGAGCTGCATCGCAGGGAGCCGCCACGCGAGGGCGCCGCAGGCGCGCCCATGCCCCCGCGTCTCCCGGGGGATCGTGCTCCCGCATCCCTCCGGCACCGGGAATTTCACGTTTAGAGGCCTTCCCTCCCGTTTTTATACACAAATAATACACGGCAGCTCAAGCCAAACCGTTTGGCACTCACAGTGTGCAAGGAGCGTTTGAAACTAAAGCTGTTACGCCTTCCTAGAAACGGAACAAACAGAAGCGAGGAGCGGGCGGGGAGAGACGGGACATCTTTTACCAGCCCAATTCTCGTGGTATCTCTGCCCCTCTGAGAGAAACTCCTAGATAAGAGAAGTGCAACCAGATGCCCTCCTCCTCTGGGATTGGCCACTTCTTTTGTTTTCCGTAAGTACCCAGCCCTTACTGTTTCCTAGCAACTTATGGGACAAAATTCCCTACATAAAAGAAACAAAAGGAAAGAAACCTAACCCCCAACAACACAGAAGAATAATTAGCTTTTGCCCTTTTTAAAAAATTATTTTTACATTAAAGATTTGGTTCTGCCCACCCAATGACCCTCAAACATACAGGTGAGCAGGTACTGACAACCTGAAGCTGTAACTGAAATTTAGTTCCAGATTTCCTTAAATTCCCCAATCCAGGTTTCTTGTTATTGCCCTGACCACAGTGGAGGCCATTTTGGCTGAAACAGCTATCAGTGCTCTTTATCACACCAGGACAAGAGAGATGGAGCTACTGGAGAGTCCCCATTGACAGCCAAGGTGATCAAGGGTCGAGAGCACCTGACATGAGGGTAGAGCTGGGTCTGCTTGGCCCAGAGAAGAGAACGCTCAGGGGAATCTCATCAGTGTGTATAAATACCTGAAGGGAGCTATAAGAGAGATCTTTACAGTGTTGCCCAGTGACAGGAGAAGAGGCAGTGGGGGTACAAACACAGGAGGTTCCACTTCAACATAAAGGAAAAGTTATGGGGTCTCTACCTTTGCTACTCATATTGGGCAAAAGGTCCCCTTCACCTAAATTTTACAGTTAGCTCACCTTTCAGATTCTCCCTGTTTGCCCTCCAGCACACAAGCAGGGATGATGACAAGCAGATCAAGTCTCTTAGACAGAAAGGTTATCACTCCAATGTGGTACAAAAGCCCCAAATATTCTATCAAGATTTCTAGTTCAGTATTCATGAAATGTTTACTTGCTCCTTCCCAGACTGGGGCCCAGGACAGATTCAGTGCAGAAGTTAGAAACGCAACAAGCACCTTAACAATACCTGCCTTGTACCTGCAAACAGCTAAGGAAGTCACAACGAACATAACATAAATACACAAAGAGACCTCAGAATTTTATTTAAAGAAATATGTGTAAATGTAGCATTGAAAACAGAGAGAGTGGAATGCCAAGAGTGAGAGAACTTATGCTGAGTTATGTTTTCTTTGACGAACTAGCACCATTGAATCACAAGTCACAGACTAATTTATTTCTAGAGGTTAAAGAACCTCCATCATTATAAAATTTCTAGGAATTCTGTTAAAAATTGGTTCTCAATTTACTATGCCTACAGAGATGAAAGCAGTCTGAAGTTTTCTTATCTACTCATTGTTAAAATTACCCATAAAAGACTGTTTATTCTTAAGTGTAAACATCCTGATCAAGGGAAAAAATGTCTAAAAAGTGACCTCCACAAGTCTTTACAAACTAAACAAGTAAGAAAGATCTACTGTGTTATAAATATACACAGTACAATATGTACAAGTCTGGTCTTACAAAATAAGAGCTTCCTAGTCCATAAAAATACCAACTCAACTACAAAGTTTTCTCAGTATTTAGTCAAGGTGTCTCAAGCAGTCACCATAGCAAATTCCTAAAACACTGATTTGTTCCATAGCACAACAGCTGGAATGTGTTCACAATGGGAAAGAGCCCAGCACTTCACCATAGAACTGATTTCTAACCCTAATTTCCCACTCAAGTTTAGTGGTGTTGTTAGTGTTTGCTATCTATTTTAACGTCACAAGGCCTTTACATGTTTCTAGACTGTGTTTGAACTATTCAAAGTGCTGAAAGTGTGATCAAAGAGTAGAGTTTTGTATCCCTTTTCTAGTATACCCTTCTCTGGCACTGGCAACAATAGCCAAGGGTTTCTAGGTCTGTGAGGTGCAAAGGTACACACTTATTTGTACATGCTCAGGGAAGTATTCACACAGACACATCAGACACATATGCACTTTGCTTTAAGGACCTGCCCCATAACATTAGAAGGTTTCCTCTGAGTAAAGAAATTCAAAAATTCATTACAAATGCCGTAATGCAGACACCTGGAATTCATAATGACCCTGACATGAACTGCTTAAAATGACTGTGAGATGGTGGTGAAAAAAACAAGTAGGTTTGGCTTTAAACTTACACTATCCAAGTATTGCTCTGGAACAGAGAAACACAAAGTCTACGCTCTCTCTCTCTCTATCAAGCAAGGGCCAGGTTACATTCCCCCTCATGGTTTATCACAACAGTTAACAGCATTTGTGAGCATACACATACACATGTGTTGGCATTTGTTCTTCTACTGAAGGCCATCTGCAGCCTGAATGAAAATAAAACTATTTGAAGAATATTTCAAGCATTACCCTTCTGTTCTTACACATTAAAGTACAAGAAGTAACAAAACTGAACTGTGCCTCCATCAGAAAACAGGTCACTGACACAAGTTAACACTGCCTCCTTTCCTCCTCCCTTCTCTACAGTGCTCTCCTATGACATGCATCATAGTAGCTAGTACTGTTAAAAATTAAGAACATATCCCTCTTGACAAAGTTGACAAATTTTTCTAGTGGGCACATTGGCTTGCTGGAACGTTTATAATGATCCTTGCAAAATGAGGTCTGGAATGTGACATCAGCACCATTGTACAAGATGCGGATAAAATGTTCTTTGGGCCTCTCATCCTGCCACAGCTCAAAAACTAATCTGGCAGCAAATCTGGGAAATCTGGCCTCTGTAATGCCCAAGGCACTAAGAACAGGTGACAAGGTGACATCATGTGCAGAATAGAGAACAAACACTTCTTCCTTCTTGCCTTCTGCAATACGCTGCAGCCGATTGACAGTCTGGTTGAGGAGAGGATGAGTAGCCAATAGTGCATACAAGAAGTAAAGTTTCTTTTCTTGTCTTTCTCTCTCATCCTCCAACTGGTGTCTCTTGATTACTTTGAAGTGTTCCATACCAATGCAGCCAGCTTTGGTACATGGAAATGAGACATTATGACAGAAATAGCACAAGAGAGAATCTATTGGGTTAGAAGCTCTCAGCTGCCTGGTGGGAATGCCCACAATCTTTGCCATATCCACATATATTTTCTCCAAATTGTTGTTTTTCACCCGTAAGCTGTACTGCCTGCGCTGCTCCTCTTCTAGGTAGTGGTTTCTCATGGGACAGTCGCAGGTTCCCGAGCAGAAAATGGTGCTCCACTGGTGCCTCATGTTAATTTTCTTCCAGTCAAAATCTGGCAAAAAGGTGTAGAGCAGCGCCAATGCGCTCTGCAGAGTTCGGCTTTTCCCTGTGGTCTCCAAATAGAGCTGCTTGGCTGTCCAGTCACCAGGGAGCAGTTTGTGTTTGTTGATATAAATTTCTCGGAGCAGTTGTCCGTTTTGCAAATGTTGTACAACCCCTGAATTTTGACAGAAATTACAACACATGATTAGAATCTCTGCAGTTTTGAAAAAAAAAATTACCACTAGTAGCCTTACTTATAAATGAACAATTTGTTAAAAGGTTATAAACTTACAAAACTGAACTTTGCTTATGATTGACTATTAAGAAAACTGTCTGAAACATGAGAAACCTGCTATTCTTCAGTATCTCTCAGACACTAGGAACTAACTTGAAATATAGAAAAGAAGTTGGTTCCATAAGATTTGTTTAAAACCTCAGTGGTTTAATATTAATTCTCTGGACTAAGACACAAACTGAATGGGTCTAACATGACTATAAAAGTAAGGTATTTTTGAAGACTGCACCTCAGTCAGGTTTTCAGGCAGGCAGAGAATGCTGTGACCCTGAAAATTTATGACAGCCAATAAAACCACCAGCAGTCAGGAAACAAATACACAGAATGTAAACTAGTATGTAAACTCACAAAACAATTGTGAGGTGTAGCAATTGCATCAAGCTTCCTTCTCCATCTTCCTTCAGGGAGTATTTAAATTGCTTGATAATTTATGCTAAAGCTCTGCCTTTATCCAGCTGGAGAGTGTATCTTTCTCACATGCCAAAACCTCTACTCCAGAATCCACATTTCTTGCACAGCAGCCTAGCAATGGGCGTGCACCCTTTATGTACTAAACCACCTGTATATACCTTGCTACAAGCCACAGGAGTCCCCAAATGCCAGCTCAGTGACACAATCCGTGTGTTGTGTGCAATTTCAGTGGTGTCCTGCCTTGCTTTCTCCTGATACCACTTTGCAAGACTTGACAGTGACCAAGGATTCCTTCCAAAAGGATCCCAGAACACACAAGGATTTGACAGGCACCAGATCTATAAAGCATTTCCATAACACAAGCATCAGGTTTGTCTGCTACAGCAGCATCTCTTGTAGGGGACACAGAGTCCCTCTGAATCACAACCCTGTCAGTAACAGAGCACCAGATCTTCCTGAGAAGGGACTGAGCAGTGCTGTTTGTCACAAGGGTAACAGAGCGATTCTGTAGTATGAAGCAACATGAAAGAAAGGTTCTGACTTGCTACAAAGGAAGTTTAAACAAATGCCAAGATTGACCACTGTGTAACAGAATTGTCAAGTTATAGGACAGAGCATGGTTTCTACTACTGTTGCCACTTTTACAGAGAGTCTAATACTTTATCCATATCCCAGCATAGCCTAGGATATGACCAACATGATGAGCATCCATAAAAAAGCATTTATTTCAATATAAAGAGAATCAGAAGATCCCTTTTCAAGCAGACTGTGTTTAACAGAGCAGAGGACAAGACAGAGCTGCTATAGGAACTCACCTGTCTGTGTAAGCTCTCCCATTTCACACAGGGAATGACTGGGGAAGCGAGGCAAGCTGCTCAGGGAACCCTCCATTTGGGCTGCAGACCCTTTGGACATATGCTTAATGAAGGCTTCAAGCTGAGGATGAGAAGGTTTCCTAGAGAGGTGAAAAACCAAAATGAGAAAACTTCCAAAAGCGTATGGGAAAGCAGCTCAAGAGTGTCAAATATTCCAAGTATGTCAGCTCAGAAATTTCATGGCGTGAGGTTATTTCCCACTGAGACAACATCTGCTCTTACTCAGGACTTTTGCAAGTATGGAAAAGAAATCTAACTACTTACTATCTACCAAAGAACTATAGGGAAACAGATGTCATGTTAAAATTATGAATACCTTTCAGTAAGTAATTCAGAACAATTTCTGGAGGTCGCTTTGAATTCAGTCACTAATACTGTTATGAATTAAACTGAAAAAGAAAAGATCTTAAAAAATCCTTAAAAAAACCTCCAAACCTCTCTCCAGTTTCTGAAGTACCAATGCTCTTTAACAGCACAGCCGAAGGCAGTAACAAACTAAAGGGGTTCAAATACAGTATTTTAAGTAGATGATCTTGAAGGAATTCTCAGATTTCGTAATGTACAACGCTGACCACAATCTCAGCTTTTATTTGTACTTCTTTCAGCCTCAAATCAAATAGCACGTGTAGTCTCGATTAAGTGGGACTGGAAAGCAGTACCCAGTGGCCCCATTAAAACTGGAATCATTGTTTGGGGTACTGCACTTTTATCCAGGAAGAAAGAGGCCAACACTGCTGGATACTTACACAGGTAAGATACCCCTGCCATGGAAGTAATGAATGCAGCTGGAAAAGAGATATTCACAAAAATATCTGAGTTAATTCACTAAAACAGAGTTCAAGTCAGTGAAAGAATGCTTAGATCTCCCACACTGCACTGAAAATTTCAAATACACCACAGACTCAGCTCACTGTCGTGCTGCTGTGCAGAAAGCTACAGGTACAAAAAAGCCCACAATGTAACCCAAAGGTAATCTGAACCTTTAAAAAATAAATATGTGATCATGTTCCTACAGCAGAAATGCATTACATGAGTGAGGACTTCTTTGTTAAATGTCAACGGTTATCAAAGGTCACACAGTCACCTCTTTAATTTTGTGCAGAACTAAATCAGAAACTATTTGGCAATCCAACTCTGCCCCAGATGATTCTTGTCTTAATAGGATGTTCAGCTTGAATACATTTAATATATTTTCATGTTGCTTAAAAAACATGTACATAAAATAAATTTTGTCAGGGATCTCTTACACAACTCTGAGACGTGTGTTTACTGCTCATATTTACCTTTGTTAGAATGATAAACTATTTTTGATACAAAAACCTCAGGTCTTAAAAAGAAACCTGAGTTGCAGGACCCACCAGAGGGAGCAATAACACCACTAAAGCAGGAATGAGAGCCTCGAATCAAAGTTTACTGGGACAAAGACATCCATGCTTACTTAGAAGAGCCAACTGAGAAACTCTCATACATGAGAGGACCTCTTGCAGAGCTCTGCTCACAGCCTGCATATACAGGAGGGCTCATAAGAATCAGCGTCTGTCAATAGAAAGGTAGCTCATATCATTTTATAAAACTTGAATTTTCCAGTATTTAATTTCTCTTCAGGAAAAAAAACCCTGGCAGGAAAACGTTACAATAATGCCACAACTGCCAGTAAGAAAAAAATGCAAAATGAGACAAAAAGCATAATGAGATTAAAAATCAGACTAATTTTTTCATTTTTACTTCAAATTAAAGGAAAACCAGCCAATTTATGATATTTTAAATCCACAGGTTCTTCTGTATATTGTAATTTTAACAGGGCAAATGAAGATTATTATTTGCAAAGCAGAGAAATGAACAAAGCCTGGTTTACATTTCTCAAGCAGTGGGGGCTTCCTGTTGTACAATCATACATTAGAAGCTTACTCCAGCTCTAGATGAAAATTTCCAACAGAACATTTTGTACATTGCACTATTTTCACAGCCCAGCAGTGAAATCTAAAAATGGAAGAATTAAGTTGAAAAAATTAAATTACACCCATTAGCAAATGGCTTTTTAAGCTTATTACAGAGGTAGCAGGCTGAACCACCAATTTTCTAAATTTTGAACTTTACAAAATTCTGCACATGAATAAACTGACAATCAAAATTTTCCTTAAACTCTGTTCACTTAATTAACAAGTTCTGCAAATACATGTGAAAGAAAACTAAAAGAACTGCATTATCCATTCTGCTTCTTTTGCTGCTTTGCTTACAAAAGCCTGAAAGAATTCTAATGGAATCAAACCTGTGCTGATAAAACTGCCAGCAATCACTTGTGGGAAGAAAGAAAGGAAAGAAGAAAGAAAAGTATTTATCTGTACTTTGCAAAAGGATTTTTCTGAAAAAATAGCAGGCAAAATAAATTGACTTTCAAGATAAAATTACAAAAGGGATAATAATTGGTGAATTTATATTCCAGTGTATTAGTACAGTGTATTAATAATATTAGATATGGCGATGCAAGTTACTTAACTTTGAATTACACTGTATTTAAAGTGAGCACAAGATAAGCACATGCCTGCAGAAGTTCATTGTGAAATATGACTGTTGGACATCTTTCTGAGTAGAAATTCAAAGCTTACTTCTTGTTAAATACATATCCCTGTACAACTGGGCGAACAAACACCCATTTTTCTCAGCAGCAGGATTTGCAGCGGCACTCAGGCTCCCAGCTGACAAAGCATTCCCTCCTCCCGCCCCAAGACTTGGCTTTTATTTAGAATATGAATCCTCCTGTTGAATTGGCCAATTTACAGATGCTCCGGGAGATGGAGTATCCAGGCAACACAGCTGAGGCTGCTGGGGCTGTTGGAGCAGGAAGCAAAGGAAATTGCTCAGTTGTACAGTTGAAAAGACTGAATTTCCTTAAAATTTTATTTCCATAAAAGTAATCAGAAAATAAAAATGGACTAAAGAGATATCCTTCTGTAATTTTCCTGGCATTACAATGGCAAGCTACCATATTTGCAAAAGATACTAGTATAAAAAATATTTCAAATTTTGTCAGAAAATGGAACAGCTTTTCACTTAAACCCACTAACAATAGCCACACTTCCCAATTTTAACATTTGGTTCCCCTATTTAAAATCTGTTAATTTGCCTTTTAATTATTTTATTAGTGTACAACAGAATAAATTTTATCTGTAACAAAACTGAGGATGCTTCTTTT
The DNA here is from genome assembly GCA_013397755.1 of Cnemophilus loriae. Classification (NCBI taxonomy): domain Eukaryota; kingdom Metazoa; phylum Chordata; class Aves; order Passeriformes; family Corvidae; genus Cnemophilus; species Cnemophilus loriae. The sequence continues at coordinate 16,331 of VZTF01005586.1, forward strand.
CCCTGAAATAATTAATTCAGCTGATCTTTTTGTTATTTACAAACTAACCACTGGGATAATAGATCTCAGATTTAATACTCTGGTTTTCATGCACTAGCATTAAAATGGACCAACATTTAAATCCTTAATCGACATTTAAATATCTTATTTGCAAAGGTCTTAAAATGCTTTAATGCTGAAATATCACCTCTTTATTGCTACATTGTAACCAGTGTACATGGAAAGAAATATTGCACAACTATTTGAACTATATTATGTATTTCTGCCAGGAACAGGGCTGGCGTCCTTCAATAACATTTCCTTTTTCCTTGAGGAGTTGATACAAAAATGCATGGCAAAAGCTGAAAGGACTAGGCTTCTCACAAGGAGTTGCAGAGACATCAGTGCATCACTCAGTGAGTAAACATAATCACATCAGGCTTCAGACACACAAACATGACTTTTCTGTAATCATACAACACAAGATTCTGCCTGCAAACTGTACCAAGAGCAAGTCCCTTTCTCTTTATTTAAAAAGCAAAAAATTATTTTAGAACTTCAAGCAAAAATAACATGTGTTTTCTGTGGAGTTCAAGTAGGCAAAAAGAAGTGTGAGATCAAAGGACTACACTGTGTCCTTTTTAGAAAACAAATGAATGGAAAGAGCCACTAAACCCAACCATAGATCACTGTAGTCTACAAAAGAGATCCTAAGGCAGTAGTAGTACTGTTGGGGATTATTTATTCATAAAGGTCTCACAGCTTTTACATTTTTATAACAAACTCCACAGTGCTCCCCTGGCAGGGGCTTGGAATGAGAGGATCTGTGAGGTCCCTTCCAGCCAAAACCATTCCATGGCTCTGTAATTCTGTCTACTTCACCGCTGACTCTTTAAAGTCAGCAGAGGCCTCAGGAGACCTTTCTTCACCTGATTCTGGTCTGGATCCTACTTTGACCTCACTCCAAGTCAAATCCACACCCCCTTTAGCATGGTACTTGTCTCATCTCCTACCTCCCAGCTCATTTTTGTGGCAGTTTCAAAACGTGCATATTGAACCTAAAATTCCAGTATTTGTTACTAAGCTTCTTATGATTAACATCAACACCTCTCAAAATGTCCTCAAGTATATGCTAATTAACCCAGCTTATTATCAAATTATAGCAGTTCTGAAATCATTCTAGCATCTTCCAAAAAGCATTTCTTCTCTCTCACATACAAACTCAGTGAAGAAACACTGCATGTTTTTCACTTTTGATACTACAAATGTGAGCTACATAAGGAAAAAAATGTGTGGAATCAATTTATTTCCCCCATAAGCAAACACTACAATGAAAGGATTTCCATTCAAGTAATTTTCTTTAGGAAAAAAGTATGTGTTATTTAGTTCCCTTTGGAAATTTGCATCTGGAACAATAAAAATTATAACAATACTATTAATTGAAGTTTTAGATGGAAGAAATCGCCAAAGCATTTAATCCATTTGCTTATATTCATTCCACACAATCCATAATTCACAAAACCCAAGTGTGACCTCAGGGCTATTTTGCATATCCATTAAAAGTCCATGGGGCTGTGGCATAATCTGCTTAATTAATAAATTCCATCAGCTGAATGCCAAGTCAAATAAAGAGCAGCCTGCATATGAGCAGCTTGCTTATCTGATATTGTAAATCCAGAAAGCTTAAACAAGCTAGACTTTCCATCAGACATCTCAACTCAACTGTACAGCAGCCAGAAACCCTCAGTTCAAAGGCAGTGCTTACAGACCCTGTCATACTCCCTATATAAATACATTTACAATCAAGTACCAAATTTACCTCACAAAGGAATATAAGCCTGACAGCCAAACACAGCAAATAGCTTCCTGATGCTGAAATAATGAATGTTCCATTCAAAACAATGGCTGAATTCTAGCTTTATTCAGTAAGGTCAGCTTTAACACATCTGGACAGAATGGTGCAGAACCAACTCCTTTAATCTTTCTGCTGCCCTAAATTAGGAGAGGAGATGCTATTTTACATAAATTTTGTTCCTGAGGAGACAAGGTCCTTCAGTGGCTGTGAGTGTCAAAGGATGTGTCATTTACACACTGATCCTCTAATGCTTCATAAATCAGTGAGAGCCACGGGTATCCTCCCTCGGGTATCCTCCCTCTGGCCTCCTCAGAGCTTGAGTGTGCCCTCTCAACTCCTCCACTTGGTCATTCTGTGTCAAAGCCACACTACTTCCTTGCCTTTTATGGATAGTTTTTCTGACTCCAGGGCCTTCATGTTGTACTCCCTGCCTGAAACTGAAGTGCAAACAGCTATAAAAGCTTTTCTGACAAATACAAAACTGAGGTCTCACGTGGCACACTAATATTGAGAAACACAGCTACCCATCCAACACTGTCACTTGCAGTTAACATCTTTTCAATAAAGCTTTCTTACATACATTCTAACATGACAAATATTAAGAAAGATCAGAAGATCAGATGTGGGAAGAGATGGGATGGAGTTGAGCTGCGGGCTGTGGGACACCCCTGCAGAAGCACATGGCAGCACAAAAGAGCACATGGCAGCACAAAGAACAAAGCGCCGCACAGAGAGGCTTGTCTGGGCTTGTCCTTCTGGGGAGGAGGTGTCACGCGGCAGACCCCTGCAAGAAAAGAGCCTGCCGGAAGCTGACAGGCAGGTGAACAGCACATGATCACCCCATGGAAGGGCATTGAGAGGGCATGTTTGCTGATGTGGCAGCGTGGGATAGGTCATTACCATGTAAGGAAATAATGTGCTTGAAAAATGTATAAAACCAGCTCGTTCCTTTGAATAAACGATTCAGATTCCTTGCCAGTCTGAGAGTTTGTGGCTCTGTCATTCTCAAAATGGCGCCCTGCAACAGGGAACAAAAGGCAACTTGTGGTTGCTCTGGTGAGGACGACTCAGCTGAAATTTACAGGGGGGCTGAAAGAAAGCCCGGAAGCTGAAAGGAAGCTTGTAACGCAAATCAGCCTTTTCCGCAGGATAGAAGGTAGCCGGGAATTATGGGGAATGGTGTTTCCCAGGAACAAAAGAACATCACAGAGAAGTTGAAAGAGATTTTGCAGAAACAGAGCAGGAAAGTTGAATCTACAGATTTCAAAGACTGTGATCCAACTTTGAATAGTACCAATGTTNTTGCCAGTCTGAGAGTTTGTGGCTCTGTCATTCTCAAAATGGCGCCCTGCAACAGGGAACAAAAGGCAACTTGTGGTTGCTCTGGTGAGGACGACTCAGCTGAAATTTACAGGGGGGCTGAAAGAAAGCCCGGAAGCTGAAAGGAAGCTTGTAACGCAAATCAGCCTTTTCCGCAGGATAGAAGGTAGCCGGGAATTATGGGGAATGGTGTTTCCCAGGAACAAAAGAACATCACAGAGAAGTTGAAAGAGATTTTGCAGAAACAGAGCAGGAAAGTTGAATCTACAGATTTCAAAGACTGTGATCCAACTTTGAATAGTACCAATGTTTTTGACCCTCAGACATGGGATGCTTTAGGAGACGCTTTGTGGAACCACGTTAGGCGAGGCAGCAGAGCGCTGGCAGAGCTTTTGTGTTCGCGGTGGACTGTGTGCGCTTCGCGCATGGCGCATCCGACACCCAGTAACCGGAAAAAGAAGGATGCTCATGGCGCCACGACAACAGCGCCCGCTCCGTCGGCACCGGCTCCTTCAGTGCCTGCTCTGTCAGTGCCGGCTTATGCCACACAAGCTCCTCCCGCACCAGCTCCTGCCGCGCCAGCTTCTGCCATGCCCACTTCTGCCACACCCGCTTATGCTGTGCCCACTCCAGTCGCACCAGCTCTCGCAGCACCCGTTCCTTCCGCTCCGCCAAACAAAACACAAGACTTTGATTGTAATTTCTTGGGGCCCTGGGAGGAGAACTGGAGGATGGTCCCTGGTCCCCCCATCCGTTAGACCCGGGAAAAGAGCCTGATATTCCCCCCTCCAGATCGGTGGGCGGCGATGAGAAAACAGGCTGCTGCGGAAGGAGATGCCAACTTACTGCACGCTTTCCCGGTGATTTACCAGCCCAACCAACTGCCTAGATGGGGAAGCTTGCCTTATGGTGTCATAAAAGAGCTGCGCCGCTCAGCCGTAGACAATGGCATCAGTGCCCCATTCACCACTAGCCTTCTGGAAACGGCAGTGAACTCATACGATCTGGCACCACAAGACTTTAGGCAAATAGCATGGCTTATGCTAACGAGTATACAATTCTCTGTATGGATGTCGGAGTGGAAAGAGCTTTGCACTGTTCAAGCTATGGACAATCTACGGCAACCCCTAGGGCACATTTTGTGACCGATCGCTACCGAAGCTCTTATAGGGAAGGGCCAATATGCGCTGACCACGATACAAGCTCGGCTGCCCGCAGAAGCCCTTCACCAGTCAAAGGAGCTCACTTTGCGGGCTTTTCGTAAAGTGTCACACGGTGGTCTCACTACAACCTCATTTGTTAATGTAAGACAGGAAGCTGATGAACCTTTTATTAAGTTTCTAGATAAGTTAAAAGCTGCCCTAGATAAGCAAATAGACAACACCACTGCATGAGAACCATTACTGAAGCAGTTAGCAGTGGAAAACGCAAACCCCAACTCCCAAAAGGTTTCACTGCCCCTGCGAGCCCCCAGTGTCGTGGAAATGCTAAAAGCTTGTCAGGGAATCGGCACTGGCAGTCATAACATGACTTTGCTTTTGGAGGCTTTTGCTACGATGACTGTTTGCTCCAGAACGAGTGTTTGTTTCTCTTGCGGGAAGCCAGATCATATGAGACGTGAGTGCCCCCGGAACAAAAGAAGTTCCGGGGAATCAAGCGTTAGCATGCATTGCCAGAAAGGACAGTACCATATGAAACAATGCCGATCTAGCTACAGTAAAGAGGGGGGGCTGCTCCCACTTACATCTATGGGCCCTCCAGGAAATTGCCAGCGGAGCGCAGCAGAGAACCGCGCATGGATAGCAAGTCAAGCCCCGCTGCATTCATCCCTGCAAACTCTATGTGAGCCCAGACAGCAGCCAGCACCAGCATGGACCTGGCCTCCACCGTCACAGTAATTCTTCAGGACAGCGATGTGCACTGTTTGCCTTCAGATGTCCGGGGCCTGCTGGGCAGGGGGGGGAAGTGCAGGAGAGCGGCGGCAGCGAGTGCACGGCGGTGAGCACATGGCCAAGCCGCGCCGTGCCAACAAGTACATGGCACAGCTGGGGGACGGCAGCAGACCCTGAGCTGGCAAAACAGCAGCTCCAGCGGGATGCATGTGTCTGTCTCCATGTGGGCAGTGAGGAGGCAACCCAGGGAGCCCACCAGCACCGGCAGAGGCAGCACCAGCAGGGGCAGCACCACATCCCTGCTCCCTGTGCACGGCGGGATTTGCCCAGGGTGGCCCTTCCGCCATCTTGAATGCCAGTGGAGCCCTGCAAGCCTCCCCAGTGCAGGTGTCTGACCCGTGCCACTCCCGCTACAGCCAGGGCTCTCATCTCCTGCTGACCCTCATGAACTGATACTGTGCTGGAGAAAAGACCTGGGTGGACAGGTGGCCCCTTACTCTAGTGGGGGGTGCTGCAGCATTTTCAGCGGCTTGTGCGGGAGCGGCTCCAGGCTAAGCATGTTGTTCCTGCAGCTGGTCCGTGGAGTCCTCCTAATTTTGTTATTCAGATGGCGATTGCTGCATGATCATGGGGAGTTCGGTGATGTTATTATGCCTATGGGAACCCTACAGCCAGGGCTGCCATGTCCTGTAATGTTGCCACTGTCCTGGACCCTCACTGATAAGACTGCCTTTTTTGCCATACCACTTTGTGACCCTGTCAATTTTTATCTTATAAATGCCCCTTACCAGCCGTATGCTTTGTTGGCCCAATGGAATGATGCTCAAAAACACCCTCTCATTATTTTAGAGTGGATTTTTTTTGCCGCATCAATTTGGAAAAACCATTGTTTCCCACATTGAACTGACTTCACTGTCAATACAGAGAGGTCGACAGCGCCTGCTGCAACTTGATGGCACTGATCCATCTGTTATTTACTTACCCATAACCCAAGATTATTTAGATTGGCTGCAGCAACACTCTAACTGCTTTTCAGGTTGCCCTACAAGGATTTTCTCGTCAATTAAACATTCATATGCCTTCTCATACTTGGTTGAACAGCCTATCGCAGTTGAATTTTATGGAAAAATCTCAGTGTTCCCCAGTTCCAATTGCCAATGCCTGCACAGTGTTTACAGATGGCTCTGGAAAGACTGGGTGATCTGTAATAGTGTGGCAAATAAATGGGAAATGGCTGCAAGATACAGAAGTAGTCCATGGTTCCTCTCAACTGGTGGAATTAGCAGCTGTGGTTAGGGCTTTTGAAATATTTCAGGATGAGCTTAACAGTGTTACTGACTCTGCTTATGTTGCAGGTATAGTGACAAGAATAGAAGAAGCTTATATCGAAGAAGTACCTAACCCTTTGTTTTTTTCTTTATTACTACGTTTGCATTTTGCAGTGCAGTTGCGTACGAAAAGGCATTATATTTTACATGTACAGTCCCACACCAATCTTCCTGGCCCCATCTCTGAAGGTAATGTCCATGCAGACCAGTTAGCTGGAGCTGTTGTTGTGCTGGATACTTTTTCTCAGGCACGTCTGTCACATAGGTTTTTCATCAGAGTGCAGCAGCTCTTCGAAAACAATTTCATCTTACATACGAGCAAGCACGGCAAATTGTGCAAGCCTGTGCTGACTGTCGACAGGTGGCACCCTTACCTGCCCTCAGAGTTAATCCCCGGGGACTTCAAGCTCTAGCAATCTGGCAGACTGATGTTACACATATCCCCAAATTTGGTAAATTGAAATACGTCCACATTACGATTGATACCTTTTCCACGTGTATTTTGGCCTCTGCCCATACAGGCGAGTGTGCAAAAGATGTCCAGCATCATTTTTTGTCTGCTTTTGCAGCCTTTGGAATACCTGCCTCCATAAAAACTGATAATGGGCTGGCCAATGCATCCAAGCAGATGGCCGACTTTTTTCATTTGTGGGGGGTTCACCATGTCACAGGTATTCCACAGTCCCCTACAGGTCAAGCAATTGTTGAACAGGCCCATAGCACCCTCAAGTCCATGTTGTTAAAACAAAAAAGAGGGAGTGCAGGAATGGGATACACTCCCCACGAAAGGCTGCAAAAAGCCTTATACGTTCTCGATTTTTTAAATCGCATTCAGAACGACCAAACCCCCATCCAACAACATTTTGGTGAATCCTGGGCTCACTTCAGAAAAGCTAAGGTACTTGTCAGGAATCTTGAAAGTGGAAAATGGGAAGGCCCTTTTCTGTTGATAAGCTGGGGGCGAGGATATGCTTGTGTTTCCACAGATTCCAATCCAAGATGGGTACCTGCAAAAGTGGTCTGACCAGCCTTGGATACTCCAGCTTCATAATCAGCTTGTGCAGAAGAGAAACTCCTCTGAAGTCATGTTCCTAACTGACATTAATAAAGTTTTTAGGCAATTTTGTAGGTATTTTAGGGAAACCCTCTCAGTCAAGGCTTGAGGCCCTGGCCAAGCCCTAGCCCTGGCTGACTGGGAATTATATCGTCAGACCCAGGTGTTTTTGTACTGCAAGTGTAATCAAGTCACTTTGACTTGCCAATTTGATCTTAGAAAAGCTGGACCCTCATTCAAGGTAAACTTGGAAGTCTTGCCCAGGAAAGGCTCTCCAAAGTCTTTACTGTGAAATGAGATTCCCCAGCAATTGCAGACTCTGGATGATGGTAAAATTTTAGACAATTATAAATTTCTCAAAGTTCTATCTGTTTAATCACTGTCTCCATTCATGAGAAGGAGATGCGTGCAGTTACCAGTTACTGGGTGTTTTCATGTATCCCCCTGTTTATAGGAAACGTGTTCTAATGTTAGAAACGTTTTCTTTCATGATTCTTGTTTGAATAAAACAAAAAAAGAGGGAGATGTGGGAAGAGATGGGATGGAGTTGAGCTGCGGGCTGTGGGACACCCCTGCAGAAGCACATGGCAGCACAAAGAACAAAGGAGCGCATGGCTGCACAGAGAGGCTTGTCTGGGCTTGTCCTTGGGGGAAGGAGGTGTCACGCGGCAGACCCCTGCAAGAAAAGAGCCTGCCGGAAGCTGACAGGCAGGTGAACAGCACATGATCACCCCATAGAAGGGCATTGAGAGGGCGTGTTTGCTGACGTGGCAGCATGGGATAGGTCATTACCATGTAAGGAAATAATGTGCTTGAAAAATGTATAAAACCAGCTCGTTCCTTTGAATAAACAATTCAGATTCCCTGCCAGTCTGGGTCCGTGCCTCTGTCATTCACAATCAGAGCCTTTAGGAACTCCAATGGAAATCTGGATCATATTTCTCTACGTAGTATTTCATGCTGAAAATAATCTCAGCCCTTATAGGCAGGTCATTAAAAATGTTATCATAGCTATTAGCAAACAATTAATTTTCCATCTGGTTAGAAAAATTAATTGTCCATTCCACTCTATGGCAGAGATAATGGAAGTTTGGTCTCCTCTCTGCAGTCTCAGGAATGTACATCTCATTTCAGGAAGCCGCTCAGTTTGCAGTGGGCACAGAGTGCTTCTGGGGTTAGGTACCTCTCAAGGAAATCCAACTTCTCCTGGAGGATGTTGGACCAGACCCCTGGATGACACTTCTTGACAAAACAGGCATTTTGGAGGAAGCTGAAGTGTGAACACAGAAAAGCAGCAGCCAATGTCCGGCCTCTTGGGCTGCCAGTGCACATCGCTGGCTCGTGCCCAGTTTTTCATCCACCAGAGCCTCCAAGTCCTCTGCAGGGCTATTCTCAGTGATTCCTCCCAGTCTGTACCCATGTCTGGGATTGTCTTGAGCCAGGTGAACCTCTTGAACTTCTTGACCCTCTTTAGTTTCTCATGGACCGGCTGCTCAAGCTGGACACAAATTTCTTGTCACTGCAAACTTGCTGAGGGTGCACTCAATTCCACTGTCCATGTTAGTAATGAAGGTATTGAAGAGCACTGGTCGCAGAGCCCTGAGGGACACCACTCATCACTGGCCTCCACCTAGACACAGAGCTACTGATCACCTCTGCATCCATTCAGCCAATTCCTCATCCACTGAAGAGTCCACCCTTCCAACCCACATCTCTCCAGTTTGGAGTTAAGGATGCCATGTGGGACCACACTGAAAGCCTTACAGAACTCCAGGTAGATGACATTGGTCAGTCTTCCCTTGACCACCATCTCAGTCACCCCAACATAGAAGGCCACCAGACTGGTCAGGCATATTTGCCCTGAGTAAAGCTGTGCTGGCTATCTTGGATCATCTCTTCGTCTTGCACTTGCCTAAAAATTCCTTCCATGAAGATCTGCTTCATGATCCTCCCAGGCACTGAGGTGAAATGCACTTTCAGTGCGGCATTAACACTTCCAGCACAACAGAGTAAAGCCAATTGTGAATAAAGAAATAATGTTCTTACTTTTCTGGTGTGGAATTAAAGACAAAGGAGATTCCATGGCATTCTGGAAAAAGGTATTTATGGTCCATCTACACTGCTTTGTGTACCTACTGTACCTCTTTTCCTGATTAATGTATGCAGGAACACAACACACAGCCGACACCTGACACTGCTGAGGGGACAGCAGCATGAAGGGGTAGATTTGCCCAAAGGTTTTGCTAACATATCTTGGTATTTTTCTTTTAATTTTAAGTATTCAGTAGGTTCACTGGTAAGTCCTCTGTTGGAAAAATCATCATCATCATCATCATCCTACTTAAAAGTACTTACATGTAATCAAACAACCCATGGCAAAGGTTGGGAAATTACATCATCACTGTTTTTTTCTACTACTGTACACTATAATTCATCTGTGTCAGTGAGTTGAATCTAAACAAAAAAGGAAGGTTCTGCCACAAAGAAGCAATTAAGATCATATTTGCAGCTCAAAGTGATTCAGGTGTGAAAACAGTTTTCAGCAACCTACAAAGACATGATGTTAGACAAAAGCACTATACTGAAACAGAAAGGAAAATGATGTTTTAGTGGCAGTTAGACACAAATAACTTACATGTGACAGTTCTAAACAGTGAGAGGTAACTCCAGGAAAGGGGTAGTTTTCAAGGAGCAAAGAGTAGCACTTTCTGTTAACTTGTATTTTAATAGTTAAATGTACAACTCCCTTTTTTTCCTGAATTTTGACACAAATCATTAAGGGAAAACTCTGATAGCCTATATTTCTGAAGAGTAAAAGAAAAAATAATATAAAATACAAATATCAATTTTCTTGTAATAGTGCTGGACTGCCTGAGAGCTTTTTGTATTCAGATGAAGGGAAGCATGCTGAGCTGAAACGGAAGAGACCATCTCAAACAATGCACTTACATTTTCAAAATGTAGAAACTTATCTAAGAGAAATGGCAGCCTAAATATCCAACTAAATAGCTTTTGCTTTTTAAAGAAATATGAAGCATTTACTCTGGTCTGAACTGGTAACATGTTCTTGTTCCAAAGAAAATACTGTGCACCAGTGATACAGGAGTTGGTTTTTTAAACCACAGCAATATACAATGGTCAGAAGTCACAATGTACTTCAGGCTGCACAAATTGTTTCCTGAAGAGGAAAAAAATTATTCTCAAGCAAAAAAAGAGCTTAGTAAAGACAAACTCCAAGAATTTTACCTGCTGGGCACCAACATACAGTCGATGTTAGGTCTCTTTGTCTTTGGAATGGCATATAGAGGATACCTATCGCCGTGTCGAATCAGCACTTGAACTGACACCAGTTTAAAATAATGAGGGGCATGACCTAAAGTGAAGAAAGGGAAAACAAACAAAACAAAACAAAAAAAAAAACAAAACAAAAAAAAAAGGAAAAAAAAAAAGAGAGAGAAAAAAATGTTACCTGCATACACTTTATTTAATAAAAAAAAGCAGGTATAATTAGCTTGATAGCTTTGGTATTGCAATGAAAGAAAACACCCCTAAGAAATTACAACTTACCAACCCAAGAAAGATTTTACTTCAGATTGCAAGACAAGTTATACAAGACTGAGGTTCTTAGCACATCTCCACAGTACATCTGAAGTCCACCAACCACAGAAAACATTATTCAAGCACTGAACTCTGTCAATGCAATAAGGTTATTCCACTTTTGTAATGCCTCTCTTCTGGTCCCCATCATAATGATGGATTTTGCAGCATGTCTAATCTGGATCTTTTTGATATACTAGTTTGTGATTTATTTGATAAGCATTAGTAGGATATGCTAATGAAGGACTTCATTCAAGCTTGCTGCAGCCACTGTTGCAAATATGCCTTCTAGCTGACCATGTCTAATGGTTTGGAATTCCAAAATTAATTACTTCGGTAGGGATTTTCTTCCAGAATTCTAAGTTAACTGTTTGAAATGCAGCTGACTTGTAACAAGAATTAGAACTCAAATATTAAATATCTATACCTCTCCCAAGCCTTTAGGTTTTAGACCTATAGCTGACCATTGGCTAGAAACAGAATAATTTCCAAAAATCAAGACAACAAAGAGGATACAAAGGGAAGGAAAGAGCAGCAGCATGTTTTGAATGATATCATGTAATTCAGTGAGCAGCTGGCATTTGCTGCACCTTCTCCAAGCAGCAATGAAATGACAATGCACAGAGTAATCATTTCTAATAACAGCACATAGAAACAAGCAACTAACCTGAGGTCTGCCCTCCCAAAGCTTACCTTCCATGCTGTGCTCAGTGATGGTGGGAATATTGCAGTAAACATGAGCTTCATAAACAGGGTCTATGGCAGGAGGCTCCGTCAGCAAATCAGGCATTATTCTCTTCCGGCTCTTAGGATTCAACCCATCGTCCCTGACAGGGCTTACTGGGATTAAATGCACTGAAAGATACAAAACATACACCATACACATTTAGGAGACTTTAGGGACATATAGGATTATGACTTTTTTATTTTTAAGTGATTATGCACAAAGACTATGGTTTCATGAAAGGATGGCTCTCAATAGTACACAACAATTTCATTGTCATTTTTTTCCTGATTCACATAGCCCAGAAGAGCTCTCTGGCTAAGTCAATGCTTGGTTAAGACTTCAGAAGCAGACCTGGATGTAGAACAACTCTGAGTTTTGCACTCTTCTTGAAGCTGCTTTTTCTATCAGTCTCTCAGCATGAATCACAGAAAAAGGGCCACAATAGGTCCAGCTGTCTCTCATCATTTTAACTTAAAAACGGACATTGAAGGACATCAGCAAAAGACACAGCACAGTTATGAAAAGAGTAGTACAAACCACTGGGAAAACAAAGTAGTCAGGATTGAAGGACTGGATTATTCATCATTTTCCTCACTAATCCCAGCCCTTACATTGCCACCTTGTCAACCTTAAACAGTCTGGCTTATCTAAAAAAAACAAAAGCACACAAAATATATTTCTTGAAATGAAACTGAGACTACCCAAAAAATGTGAAACACAAAGAAATGCAGTAAACACACACAGAGAAGAAACTAACAGAAATACCACCACTAAGTTGTCTGACATGTAGATGAAAGTTGAAGCATATCTAAATGTAAGGCCAGAGTTGTAATGACCCTGCCTTGATGTGAAAGCATCAGTTAATTTATGAGTCTTACCAGACTACACTTGTAATAACAAATGCCTCTATTCTATTCTATTCTATTCTATTCTATTCTATTCTATTCTATTCTATTCTATTCTATTCTATTCTATTCTATTCTATTCTATTCTATTCCATTCCATTCCATTCCATTCCATTCTCTGGGATTTTAATCAGAAGCTTTAGAGGTGGAAAAGAGGAGGAAAAGTGTTCATATTTTTACCCCATTAGTCTTCTATCTTGAAAGACAAAAAAAAAAAAAAAAGAGAAGAAAGAAAGAAGAGATGAGAGAACAAATTTCAAAGCAAAACTTTACTAATTCTTCTGTGTCTGTTCCTCAGTTCCATCTTGACTCCCAGTTCCAATTTCAGAGGTGAATTTGTTCCACAGTAAATAGTTGTAGACCAGGAAAACCAGTGAAGACAGCAAACCAAAGCAAAACACACGTAGATTTTAAGAACACGTAGACAGTAATAAACCACAGGCTCTTCATTCTTACACTACATTACTCTCCAAATATTTTTATGTGGTTACTCTTTGTCTGCCAAAACTAGAACCCAAGCATTTTCCATAGCCTTGCTAGTGCTGTTGGCAAGGCCAATACCTGCCAAGTGCAGTGACTTCAAACTTTTCATTAAGCTGTTTCAGATTTTGCTTTCAGCTATGTCTGGTGTGCATATTAAACTGTAATTCTGACTTTGGACACTTTAATTGTGGAGGTCAGCTGCCATTTCAGCCTTTATCTACCAGATTCGCTTTTTAGCTCCTTGTTTAGACTCATATTGTTGTGAGATATTGCAAACCCCTACCCAAGAAACTGGCAGTAACACAAAGCCTTGGCAATATCTATCAGAGGTTGGGAACTCTGGGCTTTGCAGTACATTTGTATTTGGGATATAAATCCCAAACCCAAGGATGTCTTATAACAGTGACTGGACTCTGCAAATAAACAGCACTACAGACAGCACTTGTCCGCAGTACAAATGGCAAATTACAGGTACGTTGTATTGGCCAAGTTTCCAAGCCAGAAAAGGTTACAGGCAACAACTCTCAGCTTTCTGCAACAATTCCCTCTAGGGCAACCCACAAACAACACTGCTACTGCTCCCTTCATGTCACAGACACAGAGCTGGCTGAAGTACTCAAGAGGTCATGTAGCTCAAGTCAGCTTAGACACAGAAGTGTTTCAGCAGACAAGGGAAACCATACCCCATTAGCAAAAACTCCAAGTTAACTCTGATCCTAAATTTTGGTTGGGAGATTTAAAAGCAAAATAAAGATCCTAATTTTTTAATCTTAAGGCAGTTTTAACCACAAAAACCGTGACCAGATCCCATTTTTGTACTGAGACTATTAAGGGCAGAAGCCAACAGATGCATACATCAGCTTATTAAAAACAAGTGTCTATGATTCCTGAGGCCAAAAACCTTGTTTGCAGAAAGCGAGTCTCATTTCTAATCAAACTAGTTGAATAAATACCATAACAATGCCAGACAAATTTTAGAGTAAGGAAAAGCAGAAAATCTTACAGAGAAGCATCTACTCTCTTTAAAATATTAAAAATAAAACTGAATATTAAGAATAACATTGAATACTAAGAATAAAATTGAACACTAAGAATAAAATTCAATATTAAAAATAACACCTGCAGGAATGCCAGAATACACGTTTGCAATTTAAAAAGCAACTGAAAGAACACTTTTAAAGGAGACAAGAAAGTCAGTACAGCAGCTATGGGTACAACTTAAGAAAATTTTGTGGACTGGAAATGGGCTCAGAGATTAGAAATATCAATAGTTCATGTAACAGCTGGTAAATCTTGTCCTTATTGTACAGTGAATATGCTTGACTTATACAAGGGAGAAGAAAAGACACAAGATAAGCAGTATTTGCTTTTAACACACTGGAAATAACACATATTGGGTGAAAATAATGACCATCAATCAAACTACCTATGCAAACACATAGGTCTTCTTTTTAATGCAGCTAAATAGAAAAAAGGAATTACACGAACTGGGCACCAGTCTCTGCAGTCTCCTGGAAATCTCCACCACATGCATATACATGAAAATAACAAGTATTTCAGAGCTGGGAGAATGGGGATGGGAGGGATGAGGAGGACAACAGGGAAGAATGACAACACAAGACCAAAGAGAGATGAATCCCAGCTGGAGCTGCCTTTTCGTTGCTCAGCACAGTCACCCTGAAGAGCCCACCCAGCCACACTGGTCCTCCTCATCCCTTGTTAAAACTCCTCAGAATTTGGAACATTCCTGCCATTTCAGAGCTTTGGGATGAGGATCCCAAGTAACACATCCTCTCTTTGTATTTCTGGCTGCTGAAACAAGAGGTATTTTCCATGCTCTTAGTTGTTTCTCAATTATTTCCTCATCTCCTACCATTCCCAGGACATTGTTGGTGCCTCATGTATTTATGACGTTCTCGCCATTCTCCCTCCCTTCTCATTTCAAGTACTTGGCCTTCATGCTCCCTTGCATTTATCCCACTTCCTGGCTCTCCAGTCCTGCTTTGCACACCTCATCCTCTCCAACTCCCTTTGCATAGAAGGCTCAATTTAGTCCTTCGTTTTTATACTCCCTGTACCACACAGAGCAGTTCTCTAAAGCTCTTCGAAGAGCTGACTGTCTCCCTGTATCCAAGTATTTCCCTACTGAAAGTCCTCCTCTGCAGTATCAATCCCACCTCCGTCTCTCACATGGGTTTTCTGGTCTGTTTGTAACGGGCAAACCTACAATCAGTATTGCACAGATACGGCTCAGAGAGGAAAGGGAAAAAATAAATAAAAATAAATTTTAAAAAGCCCCTCATATGAAGCTGAAATTCGTCCTTTTTTCTATACACAGTTCTGCTCTTCCAGCTGTAAATCATTACTAGGTCAGAATACTGCTACACAGTTTTGTCAGAAATACAATTAAGA
>VZTF01005587.1:0-24803 GCA_013397755.1 Cnemophilus loriae
GTGCCTCAGGGGAAACCCCGGGGTGCCAAGCTCGCCTTTCCCTGCCCTGCTCAGAGCCGGGCTGCCACTGCCCCGTCCCCGCCACTTCTTTGCCGCTGCTCCGAGTTTCGCTGCACTGCAGCCCCGCACCCCCTGCCTGCTGAGATGTCCTGTGATTCCAGCCACAGCTGTGGGGCTTCTNCTGTGATTCAAGCCACAGCTGTGGGGCTTCTGACACATCTCGTCCACCACCCCGGGATTTTTGCTCATTCCTG
The DNA here is from genome assembly GCA_013397755.1 of Cnemophilus loriae. Classification (NCBI taxonomy): domain Eukaryota; kingdom Metazoa; phylum Chordata; class Aves; order Passeriformes; family Corvidae; genus Cnemophilus; species Cnemophilus loriae. Next base: position 255 of record VZTF01005587.1, read on the forward strand.
CCATCCCAGCTTGCTGCTTCCGAGGGTCCTGCTGGGGCACGGGGATTGGCTGCCCCTGGAGGGCTCGTAAAACAAACCTTTCCTCCACCCCGTCCCGTCTCGGTGCGGCCGCCATCGCCGTGTGGTGCCCGAGCTGGCGCCACAGCGCCCCCTGCAGCCGCGGGGGAGTCCTCGCACCCGCCCTGCCACCGGGAGCCAGCAGCGCCCCTGCCGGCTGTGCCCGGAACTGCAGCAGAGGGGAAGGTGCCTGCGGCCGAGAAGGGGTCACCGCGTTTCTGGTTCTGGTTGCTGTTAATTGCCGTAGTTACTGCTGTTTGTTCGCCTCGTCATGCACGCTAGAAAAGAACTGTTATTCCTGTTCTCGTATCTTTGCCTGAAATCCCCTCAATTTCAAAATTACAGTAATTTGGAGGGAAAGGAGTTACATTTTCCATTCCAAGGGAGGCTCCTGCCTTCCTTAGCAGACACCCGTCTTTCAAACCAAGACACAAGGTGAATCAGTCCAAATTGATAATTGATCCAGACTTACTACTGCTGTGCACTTACTGAAACTTTTAATTCCAGGTAGCTCTTGATCTGTACAAGACTGCTACACAAAGTTTTATTCTGGGTCTCCCATACTTCTCAGAATTAACTCAGAGCTGAAATTCAGAGAAAGAGAGTCTATTTTATTCAGCCTTTGAGTGAACTTGAAGCTTCAGGCAGCGCATCCATCTCCAGTCACGTGTGTACAGGTATGATTATTTAATTTCTAGTGTGTTTTTAAAATCAGCTTTCAAGTACTGAGGGTAATGGGACTGTTTAGATTTGACATATGTAATAGAAAATCTTTTCTAAAGCTCTGTCCAAAAAATCCACAAATAAATGAGATCTCTCTTAAAAGAGGTCTTCTCTTATATATATCTCCCCTGTATAATCTTCAACCCTGCTTTATTTTTCCTAGCTTTCCTTCCAAAGTGCAGTCCTTTTTTCTTATGGCCCACAGCATTCTTTAGAAAAAGGATTTAGAGTATTTTGCCTATTCATCTGACTCTGTTTTTTCTGAAGTTTAAAATGAACTAAAATTCCCTCAATTTCCTACTAAGAAAGCGGGTTTTTTTACTGTTCCTCATTAGTTTCAAAACTAAACTCATTTCTGCCTTTCTCTAATGTCTGAAATATCAATCACACATACATTTCAATTTTTTTATGCATAGAAATATGATAGCAGCTTGCTCCATTAGTGGGATCTGCGGCTTAACTGCTTAGCAAGATTAAAATCTTAGGTGACTTTTTCAAGTAGCAAAGTGGAATTACAGTACCAGAAAAACTACTTAAGTGTTCTGAAAACATTTTAATTATTCATATTAATTTAATAAGAAATTAGATTGTTTTCCAAGTCAGAACTCTATCAACTTGAACATGTTCTTGTCTGTAAGCAAGTGCTAGGAACCTAACTAGAAGTGGAGATAAAATCACAGCTAGTGGAAATAAAAAATGTCTTGGACAATTATCATAAATCACTTCAGAATCAGTTGCAAGCAGGAATCAGCTGCAAATAAGGCACACAAGAAGCACAATGCAGCTGCCATTCGTCCAGTTCCATGTAAAGCTGGCCATGTTAGATTAAGCAGCTAAGTAGTTAATAGGGTTATTAATTTGTTCCAAAGTGCCCAAAGCGGGCCATGTTAACACCCAGCTGATACAGGGAAACCAGGAGCTACGAGACATGAATAACTTCAAATGGCACAACCATTTACAGAGGTAAATGGAACTCAAGGAACTTTTAGAAATTGAGTGAATATCTTTAAAGATGAGAATAGGTCTATTATTACATACTGCATTTTTTGCTAATGGTAAAGGCTGTGTGAATGCCTATTTATTAGCAAGAGCAGCAAGACCATGACATTCTTCTATTATCTCTGATTTGATTATAATTTCTTTTCTATCACACAGACTGCTGTTATAGTAAGCCAGTGTACACAACACTGGATGCTTATCCTTTAGCAACAGAATGATGTTAGCCGGTAGCATTACTAACACTAGAAATTCCCACTGAAAATCACCTGCAGTCCTGAAAAGCACAGCTGAATAATGAAAGTGTATATGGAGCATTTAAACGATGAGTGAAGATAACGCAGCGGATTCAATTTATCCTTTCCAATATTTATTCTCCAGTTTGGCTAAATACAACTCTAATAAAAAATGCAACCGTTAATAAAGAATTCGATTTCAAATTTTGCTGGTTGCTTGACTTTTAAAAACTCCCTATGATTATATACTTTAAAATTTCTACTTGGCTGTGCTGAAAGCCTGGGAGTTCTGAAATATTTTAAGGAAGAATTTCAGCACAAAATTACAAAGTTAATTAGTATCCTTAAAATTCACAGAATCATACAGAATGGGTGAGGTTGGAAGGGACCACAAGTGAGTCATATGGTCCAACCTCTCACTATTATTAGCAACTTAAAAAAATTATAATTCAACTTCAAGAAATCCTTCTGGTAGCTGGCTTGTGATGCAGAGCTCTGAAAATTGCAGTGGTTCATGTAAGGATGTGTGGAAGGCGAGTGGCTGGTCCTGTAAGGGGGGGTGGTCAAGGGCCTTTTCAATGGAAAAATTTTCAAAAAAAGAGGAAGTCATAAACAACAACACAGACACAAACCTTGCAGTCCAATGATAAGGGAGAAAGGAAAAACAAACCTCGTCAATCACACTAACTGTTAAGAGTATGCAGAGTGTCATTCTATGATTTTATGACCTCTGGTCTCTGCAGCAGCCTCTTCACATCACTCTGGATAAGCTTCTATTTCAGATGAAAAGAGCTATTTCCCTTACTTACATCTTGTGCTTGTTTACTCTATTGACAATGTATTGCATGTGTTCTGTATTAGAAACTGCTTTTTCCAGTCTTTATCTTGCACAGATGGACAGATAGAAAATTATGGCATTTTTTAAGTGTATTGTCACAGGTCTAGCAGTCAACTGATTGAAGTTTCAAATAATAGAGTACCACCTGTTGAAAAGTCCAGATGACAAGTACATTGCTTGTAATCTTTCATATTTCCCTTCTGCTGTGTTCATATTCAACTGCAGCCCACAGATGTTTATAACGTCTAGCAATGTGTTACATTTACAATAACGTCTAGCAATGTGTTACATTTACAATCAAATATCAAAAGGTTGATTAATTGAAAAATAAAATCAGTGAAGAAAACTTCTGAGCAATTCTTGGACAAATAGCAAATTATTTTTGTGTACAGCTGTCGTGGGTAAAAGTTTAAAAATTTGGAGAGAATTTCAAATAATGGAATTTATCAATATACAAATTGATAATCCAATTCTGGCATTGAAAGATAAAATGAACAAGCACTTTTGGAGAACAACCCTTGCTCCTGGGAAACATCTTCTTTACTCTCTTCCTGGTCCACCATCTCCTACTGCAGGTTATCTCATCCCTTTGGGGCAGCAGTGGGTACTAAGAATTGGGTATGGCAGAAACACTCTAATCATGGTAAGATCACACTAACAAATACAACTATCCATAAATAGATCTGGGTTGAAATGCCCGTGCACACTGGTGACTGAGCACTCTATTTGAGGACCACAGAAATGGGTTCCTTAGCAGAAGTCCTGCTTGAGTCATACATCAGTTCTTAGCCACTGCACTAAATTCCCAGGTGAGCTTCAGACAAGAGGAGACACTTGCCCATGGAGGAGTGAAGCAGCCTAAGGACATGCACTCAGCAGTGAATTGGAGAGGCTCAAGGTATTAAGTGCTGTAAATGGAGAGACAGTCTTTGAAGTACAGCACAATAAATGAACAAAAAGTCACAAGAACACTAAGGAAGGAACAAAAAGTCAAGTAAAATGATAAAGCAACTCAAAATTTGCTTTCACTGATCCTAAGAGGAAAGAAGGAATTATATGGCTATAAATACTTGGAAACAGTAATGCTAAGTTTTTTCTGGCCAGAAGATTAGATAGCAAAATGTTCTGATTGCCTTAGAGTTAGAAGGGCTGGCAAGACAATCTGTCTAGTCTTGAGATGAAAGCTGAGATAATTATTAAGACTGTTTTGTCTATGGCATGTACCGACTAAACTGTAATATTTGAAATTTCTTTTTGCTTATGTCCTGGAAGTTTTATTTAAAATACCCGAAACAAACAAACAAAGAAAACAACAAACAAACAAAACCAACAAACAGCCTTTCTGTGGAATGCTGTATATCAAAACTCTTTCTGAATACCTCAGTTGCATTTAGTTTCATTATGGTGTTGTGTAGCATTGCCACTAAAACATCAGACAACAATAGAAGTGTTGCAACACTTTAACACCAAGATCAGTTTGAATAACAAAGCATTTAAGTAGAAAACATCAAATTCTGATTTGTAACCAGAGGATTCTGACTGAAAATGCTATAATTTTTGCATAATGAATTTTATTGTTATAGGACTGTATCTGTTAGCAATACTGGATAAGTAAAGTTACAGATGTCTAAGCTGCTCTCCTTAGCAAAACACAGAACTATCTTGCTTTCAACGGTTTTACAGTGTGATGTGTAAAGTATAAATAAACATATTTATTTCTCCTCTACTAGTGCTAATCTACATACATCCATGCAAAATATTAATCAATACAGAACACGCTACAGCATTTTAAAAATAGTGCATAAAATAAATGCAAGAAAATGCTGTAAATCATGGTTCCTTTATCAAATAAATGCTCTATAGCATCCAAACTGAGCCATAAAATCGTACTATCACTAAAAGTGATGTGTTTACCCAAAGTATACTTCTAAAATTTAGCACTGAAATAAAATGTGTTTCCTGGGAAACCTGTATGAAATGCACTAACTTAAACATTTGTTTACTAAATAGGAGCAAAGAAAACAGATGTGTGTATATTTGGTTTCTTACATGCAGCAAGTGGAATTGATCAACAAAATATTTCTGAGTCAGACTTTTTATATTCTAAGCTGAATGTAAAATCATTTGCTTTATGTCTGTTGCATATTTACATTGAATTATATCAGTGCTATTTAGGAGCATGAAAAACCCATGCAATAATTGATATCAAGTGAAAACATAGAAATAAAATAAGAGAATGTTAGACTCCTCTAGCTATTCAATTGTGAGTAGATTATATAGAGACAGACAAATAAAAGATAAAAGGCAGATCGTTATTTATTTTATAATCTGTATTACTGGCTAGCTTCTTGCTTATCATTTCCATGCTTTACCTGCACTGGCTTTTGCACAAAGGTTCGTTAGAGATACCGGTTTTATGCAAAGTCACTTCTAAAAGAGGCGTGCTGAACACAGAACAGTCAAGCAGTACTGCTGGACTTTTTATTTGTGTGTAAAATCACTAGCAAAAGCCACTAGCTCAGTGCTAACAAGCTAACATATTGCGTTAAGATTGACAAGTGGAACTGAACTAAAGTATACACTTTCTTTTTCCTTTGAAGAAGATTCTCAAACAGGTAAAAACCCCACAATGACCAAAAAACCCAATTCAATTCCCCAAAAAACCCCCAACACCAAACAAACAAAAAAACCCCCACCAACACCACATCCCTTTAAATTTATAAAAACACTTGAAAGACTTGTCCTGTGTATCAGATATCAGAGCTATCCTGGCTAGCCCAGTACTAAAACCCTGAAGATTATTCTGGGTTGTTGGATGCGAAAAGAACATAAAATAACTATGGCACTTGGAAAGACAAAAGAGGCTTTCTCATTTTGGAGTGATTGTCTGATCATTTAAAGAATCATCAGTTGTTCAGATTTGATGTTCCAATTGTAGAAATGTTGAGCACCTTTCCAAATTTATTAATTTATTAAATTCCTGCGTCACGGAAAATCTTGAGATGCACCCTGATATTTTCAGCACCAAAACACCATTGGAGAGATCTCATCTTGCCAGAAGACATCCTTTTTTTTTTCACTATTTTGGATTTCTACCTAGCGATCAAATTTTGTGTGTTTTCCCCAGCCTCCTGTAAGGGAAGATGAATGTGTGACTCATATTTCTTTGAGCGGAAGAGGAATACATTTCAGATGTATTTTCTGCTTGTTTGTTTGTTTGTTTCCTTCCAGACAAGTATAAATTTTGAATAGTGCTCATTCATTCTTTATATGGCATAAGAAGGATCTATTGATTAGACAGAACCAAGCTGAGGACTCACACACTGTACAGGCTTAGATGAACAAGAAGGCATATACAGTACAATTCTTGAGTAAAACAGCCTCTCTAGGACTTGGAGAGAGTAGCTCACTCATTCTTTTCTCCCAGTTGATGGGTTGTTTTCACACCAGAGAATTGCTGTGTCATGAAAGTAACATAACACTTGATATTATATTAATACCTGCTATTAATACTTGCTATCCTAAAACTTCCAAAAAAGGTAGAAGGGGAAAAATTTTCATATTCATTCCCACAGTAACTCCTAAGACTAGAACATATATTGTTTATCACTCTTGTAAAATCTCACAGAAATGCAAAAATTAATGATCCTGATTCTTAAAATCCTGTTTTAAAAAATCCTTAAATGACTGGTTGTCAGCTTCCAATAAATATAACCTGTGGAATAAGAAATCTAATTAAAAAAATACCCTTCCCAACTCAGTTGTCTTGTTGTTCATAGCCTTATCTTCTTTATCTCTGTCTGCCATTAAATTGTAATCTTTTTGCAGCATTGAGAATGTATTTGTAGGTGTTTATAGAGTGCCAAAAGGAATAAAGTACCATTTTAGAATTAAACTCCAGGAAAAATCAGCTACTGACGAAGAGATCAAACTCAAAGTTGCCATGAAGAATTAGTGAAACACAGCACACAGAGCATTCAGAATGCCATTTCTTCTTATAGGTCTGATGTACCAGTGTTTCTTTGTCAACAGAGTTCTCCATGGCTATGAATTATGAAGCACATTGATATATAGAAATAAATACTTTGCTTAGAAATACACATAAAGTTTTATTCTCTGACAATGAGAAAAATCAGATGCTCCCATCAACTAACTTCTAAAATTGGCAACATAGTGATCATAGAATTATTTTCATTTTCAGTAGGGCTGTTCTAAGGGTATCTCTGGTTCAGAATGTCAGATTATATTTAAAATCAAACTGAACACAGTAGAAGGAAGCTTTGGTTGTCTAAAACATTACAGATGTATCTATCAAAATCTATTCTACCTTCTGCCCTGAACACTCAGACTAAAAAGCATGGAGGAGATGGAAGGGAAAGATGAAAAAGGGAACAACGTAAAAGAAGCTAACCTATCATCAAAAGAGAACTAACAATCGGGAGACATCTATAAATAAAAGTGACTGAGAGTCAAGAATGTGCCTCTTGTCTTGTGAAGTCAAATTTTAATGTAGACTGCAGGGGACATAATTTTTCACTGCAGGAAATTTGAAGCACATAATTACGTTTTCAGTCAGTTAAGTTATTTAAACTACTCTTTGATGCCATTTACTGTGTGGATATGCACGTAAGGCCTCTTTCTGTGGTATGCATCAGACAAACAAGTGTGCTTTTGAGTGCATTATAGCTTAATAAAAAATTCTGCAGTTTCAGAGTGTTTATAAACCTGTCTCTGTCTGCTGGCATGCAGTGATATGAACAGAAGTTTGCATCCCAAGTGTGTTTAGGAGGAGACCTTAGGATGACCAATCCCTCAACAGGAAAACGTAACCTGAAATTTCTAGAAAACATGGAATTATTAGCCCCATAAAACCAGATTATTTTCACAGTTTCAAAAATGTTCTTTCTTTATGTAAAAATATCCCACTAAAAATCAGTAACTTTTAATACGTTATATTAACCTTCCAGTCACATTACTTTTTTCTTCTCATACTGGGCAGAAAGAAAACCCTTTATAATCAGAGTCTGCAGTTGTGGTAACTGATAAGAATATATTACAACAGTTTCATTCCTCTATTTTCAAAAAAAAAAAAAAGTCCATTTTACCAATCCAGGTAAAAATTCTGATCATGAACCATATTCCATGGTCTTGGAATAGACAGTTAATACGAACCTACTGAGTTTGAGCTGGGTCAAGATCAGTCAACTTCAGAGGGGAAAAGAGACTTCAAAAATACATAAAAGATATGCTGCTGAATTTGTTTCCATTAAAAAGAATGTTTTAAATCTATTTCTACTTCATCATCTCACATTAATATAATGGTAGTATTACCTGATCCCAGGGCTTGAAATAGCTCCATTACATTTAAACTATTATCCACATATGATTATTTCAGATTCCCTGTAAGAAGATTAGAGCTGAATATTACTGGTTTTAACTAGCAAAAGTACTTGATATGCATAATGAATATTTTGGCTGTACTTACAACTGAAAAAACTATGCCCAAAGAAAGAAACTTCTGACTCGCTGAAATGTTTTGACAGTCAGTTTTTTAGTATTGTAGCCTCAAATTTTCATACTCAAATAAACCAAAGCAATAATCTGCAAAAAGAAGAGGGGGAAGTTTCTTGAGTCATTCTAATGCTTTTGCTTTATAGTGCCGAGTCAAATATGTCTGTAAAGTGCCAGAGGAACTGAAAATTGTAAGGTTAATAAGATATTTTTACTGCAATCGTTTCTGATTTTATACAGCATATAAACTCAACAAGTTGAGCAGAGAGAGAGACAGAGTTGTCTAAGTAAGAAAGAGGCAACTACTTAAAGAACACAATGGAAGTGTAAGTGAAGGACCAATTTGGATATCAAACCTGCATTTCAAAGAGATTTTTCTTCTGCCTTTTCTGTTTGTACAAGCCTAATAATGCTTTAGTGACATCTTCATTGCACATAAAACCAATGTATAAAAATAGTAACACAGGAAATAGAAGGAAAAGAAAATAGGATTCAAGGTTGATCTCATTCATTTCTATTCGTTGTCACACAATAAAACAAGTTACAATTGGAAACTAAACAACTAATTTTTCAAAATAACTGAGACAGTGAATTAATAATGAAATATTCCCCTTATCATCAATGATTTGTAGATGCCAGCAAAAGAAAATCTCTTAAATTTTGCCAAGCTATTTCTTTTCATTTTTATAATTGTAGGTCTCAATTGCTCTTTTTGTTTTATTACCATTCTATTTCTTTGTTTTCAATTTTAGTATCAAATACTCATCCTACATTTTGTCAGTGTCACACCCTGATCTAGCCCTGTCACACACAGATCTTTGTAAGTATGACTATACTGATTCCTGACTGTGTAAATAGAATAAAGTCAGGGAGACACGCTAACACTTTAGCACTGATCATCTGCACCACATTCCACATTTCCTCATCCTGTTTTTTGCTATAACTGGCAGTATGCATAGGCTCAGCATCCATACATCATTCAAGAAACATGAGAACTGTCTGTAGTGGGAGTATGAACCCGACCTCACCATTGCTACCACTGTTATTACTTGAAGAGCGTACACATACATTTATCTCCTCGGACCACATGCACTATTTGGGGTCCAGAGGAGGCCAGAAGCTATGTGCTGGTATTACAGATGCATCTTCCGTGCAAGAAGAATATCAGCATAGACCCAGATCAAGACATCAAGAGATCATCAGTATGCACTCCTGTTTATCATGACTGGTGAATCAAGAAGCTGCAAGTTCAGTTTTAAGAACCTCAGATTCATGATGCATTTTAACATTTTCTCTGACATGCTTAAGGTGCAGTTCTGGTTACCAGCAAAATCAAATTCCCGAGGCAGTGAAGAGACTTTACTAGAGGCAGATTCCTGTCCCACAGTGCCAGCAGTGAAGGCAATCCAAGAACCTTGTATGATTAGGCATGAAGGCCCAATTCAACACAGAGAAGTGTTCAAGGAAGATGATGAAATGGCCATTTGACAGTACTTAAACAGAAGGGAAGCAAAATTTTAATCGATTTAACAATGTAGATCGTTATCTTGAAGACCATGGTAGTCTTGATGATAAAATTGTTTATTCATTCAAAACTGTCTGCTTGGTCACTCTTCTGCTACAAACAAGAAATTACTTCAGTGACATCTGAACCAAAAGGAGCTAGTATGGATCATTCTCAGAAAAGTAAGGATCTAAAGGACTCTGCTCCTGTACCGATTAACTAATTCAGATACTGATTTAAAAGTGCTATAGACAGATGAGATAATGAGATAATGAGATGAAAATTGGGGACTGAAACCTGTTAGCAAAATACTAAACTGGAAAGAAACCAGCATTTTTGATTAGGGACCAAGTCAACAGGTAGCAACCTTAGATGTCTAAATAACAGAAAAGTCCATCAGGCATGCAGCAGAGACCAATTATATAGCATCTAATTCGGCATTTATCTTTTTTCAAACGGTAGATAAATATCCTCTCAGAAATGCCAGTGCAGTTGTCATATGCTTATTTTGATAATATGAATATTGTTCTCATGTCTGTGGAATTCACCATTAAATGACTAAAACATTAGAACACAAATCAAATGAACCTGACATATAGTTACATTTAAATATTTTTGTACTTAAATCCAGTGGCTGGAATTAGTAGTAGCTCTCCTTTTCACATGTATAAAGTGACTAGTACTTTGCTTGTAAATTTAAGAGAAATACCATAGACAACTGATTTATCAGTCAGTTTAAAATACGTGCTAGAAACTGGCTTCTTCAACCCAACGAATTGCTGTCCATGAGAACTCTTAGGATGTGCATCGCATCAATGCGATGTTACTGAATGTGGGAAAGCAGTGTTCAGTGAAAGATGCTTGTGGAAATATTCTATCAAATCCTCAAGTAATGGTTATATCAGTGTACTATCTAATTTATCAAGGTTGAGGGCAGATCCAGCTGTTGACATGAACCTTTTAAACAGTGGTGTTCGAGTTCCTGCTCTGTCTAATTCATGTAACATATCAGATGCCTGAATACAGAAAGTCTCTCAAATCTAGTTCGTTTGCCTAACAGCTCTTCTTTACTGTGCATTTAACAATAAATGTTGTCCATCATTATGAATTGTGGTTTCAAATGGGAAAAAAAATAATGCTAGTCCAAAGTAATTTACAGTGTTGATTCAGCAAGGTTTCCAAACAGTTTTTGCATTTTTTTCAATTTAGAGACACTCACAACTAAAAAAATATGCTGAACTTACTGAAGAAGGATCCTAAATTCCAACTGCTGCATTTCCCTAAAGCTAAGTTTTGTATACACCCTGGGATGTAAGATATTTGTGTGATGCTTAACTCCAAGTCACCAAAGTTTTGAAAACTCTTTAATAATAAAAATTAATTTCCTAAATTAATATGCTTTTCACATAACTTGTTATATTTTGATACATGTAAATATCCATTTTATAGTAACAATAATTGGAACATCAGAGAAGAAAGTTCACTGTACTTATCTAATAATTTGAGTTTAAATGACAAAGAAACAGCAATGATAATAGAATCAAGCACCTAACTTTGAGACCATGATAAAGTTTCATGCAATAATTAGCTTCACATAGATGCTATTTTCTCGCCTTTTAAATGGTTTTCTGTAATAAAAGAAATACAAAAATATTTTCATCTAATTTAGAACAGTACCAAATAAAAGCCACCAAATATCTTATTTACGCATATAACCACACAATTTATGCATATATTCACATATCATGAAATATCAGTATTTACAAAATTTAATTATTGAATCTTTACTCATATTCCTTAATTTCTTCAATGAAACTTATAGAATGATAGTTTTGCTATGAGAAAAACATCCTTATACTCTCTTCAAACTATCAGGGTTTACAAAAAAACAAATTCCACATCTCTTCTTTCTCATCAGCTAGATATTATAATGGGAGATTTTATAAGTAAGTTTTAAAGTAAAACATATTGCAATGTTGAGAAATATAATGGTATTGAAATCTTAAAAAGATGCTTGCAAATTTGAAAAGGTGCAATGACAAGAGAATGATATCACACATGACATCAAAAAGTCCTCTCAGCTTTTGCAAATTATTTGTACATTTCATTTGCCATAAGGGCTTTTATTTTTCCAATTGCTTCCCATAGAAATTTATAGAGAAAATTAGCATTGCCGTGTCAGACCAAGATAGATGATAATTATTAAATCAAGTAGGTGACTAAAGCTACCTGAATATAAAGTATCAAAGATGTGTATAATATTTCATATATTATATTCATAATAATATAATATTTCATATTCTGCTGTACAAGAATAATGATGTTGCAAAAATGGTCATAGGTTCCAGGAACCATAATTATTAGGATATTGAAAATTCAGGATTGTTTGGTTTGGTTTTGATTTTGATTTTAAGAGGTCCAACACCATATAGAATCTTCTTTTCTTTTTTCCTTTTTATTTTCTTTTTTTTCCCCTTTCCTTTTATCTCTCAGCCTACATAATGGCCATAATGACAGTCTCCAGGCACTGAAGCAGTAATTTCACACAGGAAATACATGCAGAGTATTAGATCATCCTTTCTTATAGATTTTAGATTTTCCGAAGCTTCATTTCCTCTGGTTGCTGTATCTACATCATCCTGTAAGACAGTTTTAGAAGATAAAGTCACTGAGAACAAAAGCAAGTTTCTCCTAAATCTGTAATGATGTAACTACTTTCAGCTCAAGCAAGTTATTGAATCTGTAGAATGAAGAGTTTGGAAAGTTATTTGAGATGTCATATAAAGGGCTATTTATGAAAACATTTAGTTGCTTCTAGTCTGGCTCTTTCGGTAACCATGTCTGAATTCTAAAAAAACCCTAAACAGCAGGAATTCTAAAGATAATCATCCTGATTCTTTCACTGCTGCCACTCAAGAAATGAAGCTGAGCTTTTCTTCAGAGGGGTGGGGTTGGAAATTCCTTTGCTATGGGTGATCCAATTGAACATCAATACTAATTTTTTCATTCATATGATATGAACACAAACTCATAGGTCACAGGAACTGTGAAAGCTTTATTAAAATATCAAGATGGAGATAAAAACAGTAAGTAAACACAAGCTTTGTTGATTCCAGTTCTTAAGGTTTGTCAATTCCACTTCTGTCAGTAGATATTAAATTACTAAGTCACTAATAGACAGTGCATAGAGTAAAACAATTGATATTTAGAAGATGGATAAAAAGATTAAATGTTATTGCGCTGCTCTCTCTTCCTCAAAAAGACTTATTATACCAGAGGAAGCAGTCAATAATGAGCCACCCAACAATTTTAGCCTTTTAAACCAAATCAAAAGATTGATTCCTTTTGGATCAAAACAAATGTTTAAAATTAGTCTGAATTAGATAAGAGGAAAAAATGAAAGTTTCTGTTTCATTAAGTACCTGAAGATGAACTATCAGATTAGTACTCTGTACTGCATTGATCACAAAAGTAATCTATAAGACAATGAATCAAATATTACAGCTAAAATTCCAAGCTTAGAGATACAAACTCCACAGACACACAACCCTCCAGAAAACACGACAAAGAAATCACATATAATAACCATATCTTCTGCCAACTGAGGGCTCTCGTGAAGGTTTGATTTAAACTACTATAGTACATACCGGCCGCTCTAGGGAGCATGTAATTATAGCTCTCTGCTACATCTTATACTATAAAACAAAGTGATTGCTAATATGTAACAGCAGTAATATTTAGTCTGCATCTCTGTGCTTATAATGTGACTTCAAATTAAAAAACGAATCCTATGAGAACCTCTGTGTTTAGAAAATATTGAGGGAGATCTTACTATTTATATACTCCCTCTGCTAAAACAGATTCGAACAATTCCTCTGTTACATTTGTCATTTTAACACATAGTTCTTCAGCTGAAGTGTTTCAAAGAAAACCTCAGTATGAGATTAACTTCAGCTATTCCATTCTGTCTATATAGACAGGACATACAAACATTAAAATGTAAGGATTTAAATGCCATCCTTTTTATCTGTGAACTACATTTTCCTTATTATTCCATGGTTTTAAAAAATTGTGCATGGTGCATCTGTGCATTTATGCATTCGTAGAGACACTTTTTAAGATGGACAAGGGAATTGCTTACTTGACTGTAAAGATGGGCTGGAAGGACAGGCTGAATCAAGGACCATGAAAAAAGAAATGTGTTAAAAGTGTTAAATGCGTTAAAAAAGGAACTGAATTAAGTTCAGTGTCAAACTAGTTATTATGAAATTATTAGTTTTCTGCTTTTCTTTAAGCTTATTTGAGGACCTTCTTCATTAAGCTCCTTCATTATAAATTATTCTGTTCTGTGAAGACTGATGCACCAGTGCTTTTTGTTTGTTTATTTATTGTAGTTTTGTTGGGTTGCTTTTTTCCTTTTTTTTTTCTTGTAATAGACTTGATTCTACTATTGACACTTTAAAAAATGCATATGAATAATCATAGCTACACTTTCACTTCTATGATCTAAATTTAGGATGATTCCTAACTTAATTTGTTAATAATGGAAGCAAGAATTTTCCTAGTGAAGAAAATGGCAAGACAGTTGATTAATTAAAGCTGTTAAGAAATGAGAAACAGCAAATGCTAGAAAACTGGCCCAACATGTCTTACAATAGTAGGACACGTTGTAAGCAGAAGCAAGAGTAGAAATAGAAAAGTTTCTCATCATTAGAGATGTTCTGGAAATGTTCTGAGAATTAAATGCAGCTTGGAGGACTCATAGAATGGGAGAGGAAAAGTTACCTGGACTTATGGCAGCATGAGCAGACTGCTGGGAATACAGGGAACTCGGCAGACAAACTGATCAGCAAAACAGGGTGAAACCATTGCTGAACTATGGTGGCTGTACTGGTGGAATTCATGACTAGCAAGCAAGTTCCATAACATTCCCAGGGAAAATAAAGTCAGACATTGTGATCAAAGAATTGTGGAATCATTAAGATTGGAAAAAGACCTCGGAGATCATCAAGTCCAACCTTAGATCAAACTCCACCACATCAACTGAACCACAGCAGTAAGTGTCATGTCCAGTCCAGTGGCAGTCCATATGCAGAAAAAAGAGACATTTTTAGCCAAATATATCACGTACATCACATGCAGGAAGGATGCTGATGTTATAGAGAGAGCATTAAAACAGAAACAAGGAAAACCAAACCAAACCAAACCAAAAGCCCCATCAAACATACAAAATAATAATAAAAATTAAATGTATACTCTAGCATTCCTGTCAGATATTTGAGGAGCACAGTGCTTTTCTAAAGTTTTTCTTTATTTCTTCTCCACAGTGGCAAGTAAAAAGATGAAGATATTCCTATAATATAAAGTACCTGTGGGTTTTCATCCACGATCAGTTGATTTATTCAAAATAAATGAAGATAAAATAAGCAAAAACTATTCAATCCTTCACTAAATTTTTGAATGCTACAGTTAACCCAAAGTCTTTTACATAAAATAAATGTTTTTATTTATTTAGGTTAATTTAGTTACTAGAGCTTTTTCAGCAAGACATAACACTAGGTTATTTGCTTATTTAAAACTCCTTATAACTGTTTAAATATCTTTTCTTCTGCACTGCCAAATGAATTAGACAACACTAGTCTGTAAAATTTATAATAACTATGGATAAATCATAACCAAAGAGAAATGAAGTTCTGTAATTATTAGTAATTCTGATTTGGTGTTCAGGTGATAAAAGATGTTTTGCCAGTTAAAAAAAATGCTGATAAATTACTGCCTTCACAACATCTTCAACAAATGTGCTCATGAATAGATCAGTTTTTGTTCTTCTGTGTAGATGGATACCATAGTTAAGCAAGCATACAGAATTCCACTACTTAAGAGTCTACACATGATGCATTTTTGCAAATCAGCTTCAATCCATGCACACAGAAAACAGATATAATATTCTTCTATATCATCCATCCACAAAAGTTGCACAGCTATGTGCTTTCATGCACAGAGCTTGATTTTTTTCAACACTATCTTTTCCATTTAAACTACCTCTAAGCTTTTGGAGCCCTGAGACAGAATTTTATGAACACGCAAAAGTGTGCTATGACGAGAGAGGGTGTATTTGGGTTTTTTAATAAAAGGTGATGTTTTTCTTCCCTACAATTACACTGCAGTGAAAACCAACAGATAATATTAAAAGGGGAAGAGAGAGTCCTTAATAACTGATCTGGTCGTATTATTCTAAGATGGAATCTTCTAGACATAATTATTCTTGTGTCTATTCTTCTACATATACACACATGCCCCTCTTCCCCAAACATAAGCACATGTATGTTCACATTTGCCAGAGTTTAAAATTATTTATAATACATCTCCTATATACAGGAAATTGTCCAAAAGTATCCTCAGGTATTCAGCTGAATGAAAGTAAGTCTGATATTTAGTGACAGGTTTACAATACAGGAAGGTTGTTACGTGCTCTCTTTACTAAGGGGCACACCAACAAACACTTTTTTTTTACAAAACTAGCCACTGGTACACTCAGGATTTCACTTCACCATATAGATTTTAATTTTCTCTTGTAAAATTGTCATATTTATAACCACTCAATGGTTCTTTGAACAATTTAGCTTTTTCTCTTCAGCATATAAGAAATACATGCACTACATAGCATGTCAGGAAAAGAAGTCCAAGAAGTCTTTGGTCAATTCAGCAGCAGGATAAGCACTTAAAATTATGGTATTCCAGACTTACATCCTGGGGCTGTAACATAATTATTGCCCCAATAATGGAGAAATATGGAAAGGTTCAGACATAACAGGAAAAAACCAAGTCTCTTTAGGCCTTCTCTACAGTAAAATGTCTAAGCCATGTTTCAGCTCCAATTTGCTATTAGGGTAACCACGCTTTTGTTCCTCTCTAGTGTGGTAGGACTTGTCTGCTGTACTTTTTTTCCTCAGCTGATGTTGCTTTAGAAAAATATCTGTCAAGATACTTGAATTCAGTCAAGCAGACAGTTTCTGAAAGATTGTATTTTAACAGGAGACCAGCAGAGAATGAATGACCTCGTCAAATTCCAAAGACAAAAGGAGATTGCTCACTCAGTTTGTAATTAATCTGTGACTTGCCACAAGGTCATGTAGACGCTACAGTGACATTTGAATTCAAAGAGAGACTAAAAAGTCTATAAAACAGAAATCTTTCACTTACAAAAAACAACTCTGATTAACAAATGCCTAGAACAATGGACTGGGAGAGTAATTTTGGGAAGGGCATCACTACATGCTTGTTTTGTCCTGGTACTCTTCCCTACTTAGTCGGTGTTGGAGGCAGTACCAGAGTACTCCTTTGCTCCAACAATATGCTCAGGGAGAAGACTCTTTGAAGAACAGATCTGAGAATAAACATAGGAAGGAAGTGGAGGAAGGAGCTGAGCTGCTCTCCACAGAGCTTTGAAGAGAAGTCTGGTGGGACTAGAACATGAAAAGAAAAAAATGGGCTTAGCAGAATCTGAAAATCTCCAACTCGTTAAGAGTCTGGAAAGAATAAAAAAGGCTGCGTAACAGATTTTGAGTTAATTTTAACAAACCTATCCACTGTAGTGGATAGGAGAGCTGTCAAAGTTTCTGACAAACTTGAGATGTTAGAACAGATGCTACAATGCCTGCACCCAAAAGGGAGGAACCTTACCAGAAAGCCCGAAACAAGAATCTTAACAGTTACTATCAGTAACATAAAAGGTGCTGTAAAAAAATAAACAGTGTTGGGTAGGAAGATAAGAAAATTCTTCAGAACAAGTTTTATCACTCACTAAGAGAAATAGTTCTAATGTAAAAAAGATGCCCAGTCATGATTTTCCTTATGTCTTGCATGAATTGTGTGCCTCTCTCTCTCTGCTTATACAAGTCCAGAACACAAGGAGTGATAAATATAATAAACAACAAGTGTGTCTACTTCTTCTGGGTCCTATGCAGCTGTAATCGCTTTGTTAATGACTTACACAACCAACCCATCTCTGCCATTGTGTGCTTCAGTGAAGGAGAATTGATAGACTTTGATGACAAGATATGAACTGTGATAGCTGGGAAAAAGCAAAACTGAAAACTGCAAAAGCATATAGACTATGTTGTGAATAAAACTTGTTCATTCACATGAGCTGGATACTAAGTTTGTTAAATAAAGCCAAACTTAAGTGAAAATTGATTCATTCAGTTCACTGGTTATCAAAATTTAGGCCAGTTTGAAGTCTCTCCTTAACACATAAAATGCTTGGATTAAATTGTTTGTATTGGCTAATCAAGCAATGAAGACCAAAAGGCATTGGTCCAAAGTAATAAGCTGCACTGACAGACAGGAACAGTATCTGGAAACTTTTCAAATTCAAGGGAAAAAGTCAGGGGTGACTATTACAATCAGCAGTTCTTTTGAAGAGGTACCTGCAATCATATTGAGAAAGAATTAGAGACAGAACAAAGACTTTACACATCTCACAAGCATACAGAAGTCAAAGACAGGTCAGGCTGTGATTAGTTGCTGTAGAGGGATCACAGAGATTAAAAAAAGTGTAAAATTGTCTGGCCTTAGATCTTAAGGCACTCTCGCTAGCAGTTGGAAATATCAGCTCATCTGTATGATTCGCTTTCATTAGGTAGAGCAGAAAGCATCAAACAAAAAGTCGAGGCTGTCGACCCACATTAAAAGCTAATTTTAGGAGATATTAGTGTGAATCAGATCCAGGGGTATGAGTAACAGTGACAGAAGGGAGTTTTCACAGTTTAGGTATTCAAGAGGACAGAAATAAAAGTTGTTTCATTACACTCCTAAGAAGAACTCTGCTATGAAGATGAAAACTCTTGACAGCTAGCAATAAACAATAAAATCAGAAACGTAGATATGTCTGAAGAAACTACATTACTAAGATCACCAGATGCAAAAAATACATAGACTCCCTATACTTCTGAACATAGATAAGAGTATTTCCCCTTTTTTGCACTATCAGTAGTTCATTGTGCTGGTTGAAATGAACCGGTGTCGTAGTGCTAGGGAAACATTTTTATACCTGGCAAACAAACTGTAGTTTTAAGTCTTTCCTACCATTTAAGACGCATTTGGAATGTACTGCAACTACATATGAACTAAACTTCAAACAAGTTTTTCTCAGAACCACAGAAAATTTAACTGCATAGAGTCAAGTAGCAAGTGCCGAGCTCAAGTACAAAGTTCATCTCAGAAAACACTTAGGTAACCTAAACCACGATGAGGTTCATCATATGCCAAGGGAGACGAAACCCCCTCCAGAGACTTGGTGATTTTATTTAAGAAGATTAAATTGCTTTTTCGATAGAATTGCATCATGCAGTAACTACACAGACACAAATCAATTACATAAAAGAAGGAATATCTGCTGGAGGGAATAGCGTGTGATGAAAATTTTAGTCATATTGTGAATATATGGCTAGATCTACCTAACTACTGTCTTTAGATCTCAATTAACTTTTCAGCTGAAGTGCAAAGATAAAAGTTCTGTTCTCAGGATGCATGAGATCTCTGGATGCTAAATAACAACATTAATCAGAACAGGAAAAGTTCAGTCGTGAGGCATGATTTCCTAGAACTATTGTTATTTTTTTTCCTTTATAATATATTAAACTAATGTCATTACTACTATTTATTACCTGTGAAGCCATGGTAATAAACAGCTATAGGAGAAAAGCTTTCAAACTCCCAAAAGATAACATATCTATAAAGGAAAAACATTTTTTCCCAGAAAAGCAGAATTAGAATCCCATTTTCTTCCAAAATATTGCAAGATTCAAATTTTAGTTCAAGTATAAAAAAAATTTACCCTTGATGTGTCTTCCATTAAAAAGTAGAATGACTTGTCAGTACTAAAGAATAACCATGCATATGCAAACTGCCAAAAGGTGATATTTCAGCCACATTCTGTTGCATACAACCATGCAGCTCTTAATCTTGTTGTGGCTGTTTGACAAACACCAGCCTCATGTCACTGAGCTGGTTAAGAATCCCTGTATTTTCAATGCTGTGAATAGGACTCTTTAATGGCATAGTCATCATAATAATAAGCAACACACCACACCTAAAACAAGGTCAATTCCTCTAGGAAAAACATGTCCAACTTAGCAGTCATCTCATGTTCTATTATTTCATCCTGTCAAACAGTGCCTGCAGGAGACTAATGCCTACAGTTTCAGGTGCAAATAGCATGCTACTGAGGAGTGCTGCTTTGTCAGTATAAAAATGCTTTGAGGAAGGAAATTGATTTTGAAATATGACAAGATTTTGGCAGCCCACCTGGCAAGCTGTAGAAGGCCCCATCCTGGGAAGCTATCAGGAAAGTGGAAATTCAGGGTCTTCAGCTTCTAGCATCTTACACTCCTAGGTTACTTGAGTCTTTTAAAAATGTGTATATTCAGGAGCTGAGGAAGAGTGTTTCCTGAGTCTCTAAGCACTGGCTAACTGCCAGAACATCCATTTTACAGGTAAGAATATAAGTACCTCTGAAATTTCAGTCTGAATCCTCCAAGCTCATGGTTCCTGGCTCACAGCACTATGCCAGATAACCTACTAAGAGTCTGAGCAACCTCAGATCAAGGAATAGGAGTGCTACCTTTCTGAGACTAAACCGACCTGATAGACTGGATAACTCACAGACACCCACAGAGCCAGGCTGGCACATGGATCCATCCACAGTGAATGAGAGCTTAAAATGACACCACAAAGTTCCTTAACAGCACTAATGAAAAAAATCCAGCAGTACAACCCTCTTTGCAAAACAGAGTCTGCCTGCACAGTTTCACTTAACCCTTTGCTGAACCTGTTACACTGGACACCTTCTACATGGCCTCTGTATGATTCTCTTCTCCAATGATACTGAAATTTGAAAATGGTAATCTCTTAGAAAGTATCCTGCTTTTTCTTTTGATAGATTTTTTACTCTCCAGATGGATAAATTTAGTAGAAGAAAATCCTGAATTTATCTAAACTGTATGAACTTTTAAACCCTAGAAGATTTCTCACTTTGAAAAGCACTGAAACCTTAGTGGGTTTGTTTTCAGTTTTTCAGACAGATGTGAATAGGTATGTAAGATTAAAGTCTGCTCCAGATGACAGGATGACTTATCTCTGGTGACATTTTTCTTTTATAAATACTGTAATGTTTCCTTTCCGTTTACTGTTACCATCTTGACACTATTAGCTATAGTCTGAACAGTTACTTATAACAGTTTTGAGGAATATCTATAAGTCATCAGGAGGAAAACACTCTTATGAGCTATGCTGTTGAAGCTCTGGACACGTTTATGGGACTTACTGAGGTAACCCAAATCTGTGAATGAACTAAAAAATTAGAGCAGGATATAGATGTATGGTACCAACTAAATTTTGTTGCTGCTGAAGATCAAAATATGAACTTATAAATAAATAAACGTTCTCGAAGGTTTACTAAATAAATTGTTTGGGACCTGTGAGTCACATCTATGTGCAAGACTCATTTTGTTTATGAATCTGTGTTTGATTATTGATATTGACCCTTATCAATATCCCCACATATCTTCTAGAAGTTTACCAGTTTCTCTAAATACTGCTCAGAAAGCGCTCAGATTTTCAGTTCTCATTATCCTTAGGAGACTATCCACAAAAAATGAGACAGATTTTAGTAGGAGAAGTAAAGAGACAAGACAGCAAACTCTAACAACAGCATCAAACGGTTCTGACTGATTCACCTCAAGAAATTCTTTAAGGAGCATTAAAACGATTTTAAAGTGGGTTGCAAAGCGTTATATTGCACGAGTAATTAGAAATGTATTCCCATTTCTTAAAACTTTGCTCATGAAATATACATCTCTTTTAGAAAATTGCTTTTTGTTTAGCATATTTCTCAATAACAGTTGGGTACTCTGAGATGCATCTCAAGTACTTAGCAGCAGGAAGTTGAAAGCTGCCAACAGCAAACCAGCCTGAACCCTAGTGATACCAAACCACACACCTCAGAGACAATGCCAGCGTGGATCTTTCTTTCAGACATGTAAGCCATCACTATCTAGTATCCTAAAGAACAGAGAGCAGAAAAAAGCCTAGCTCCAGTAGAAAAACTTGTAATCATGTCAAAAGAGGAAAAATAGTTTGAACTTTCATTTACTAAATGAAAAAAACCACAAATCAACAAACAAATGACATAGAGACAGAAAAACCCCAGTGAACACCTCGCAGAAAAACCCAAACCCGCACTTAAGAGTTGAATGGCAACAAATTTAGGACCTCTAGAATGGCAATAAATTTAGGACCTTTAGAAGGGAATCTGCACTTAGTTTTAAAAGTACAATACTAGTGCTGTGAAATGATTAAGAACTGTGGTCCACATCTGGATGTCTAGACATATCTGTCCTTTCGTGCAACTGGGTGAACATTAGGACAAAAGTTCCAATTTTCCCTGTCAAAAATAAAATCACAGAAGAATCCAGTTGTTGCTGAAGGGTGTGAAAGAGCTGTCCAAGGCTTCTCTGGTATTTCTTTCTGACATCAGAAAGTAACCAGATCCAGATTATTCAGAAGGAAAGTCCTGCTTTACACTTGTAAAGTCGTACTTGGAACTCTATGAAGCTATGCACTGTGAGCATATATACAAACACACACATTTACTTTTTCGTTTTCTAGAAACAGCAATTAACTGTTGAGAGTTGGCTTGCTGCTAAGCAAGCTCACTTTTGTCGGCAGTGCTTACAAGTCTACCATTTGCCAGAAAAGTTGAGGCTTTTTGCTGTACTTCATTAGCCAGATCCTGGATGCTATTATGCTCAAG
The DNA here is from genome assembly GCA_013397755.1 of Cnemophilus loriae. Lineage (NCBI taxonomy): Eukaryota > Metazoa > Chordata > Aves > Passeriformes > Corvidae > Cnemophilus > Cnemophilus loriae. The sequence goes on from VZTF01005587.1 coordinate 22,934, forward strand.
TAGCAAAATTACATTTAGGGAATCTTTCCTTCCTCCAGTAACCATATATAAAGTACTTAATTGATCCAATAATCTGAAAGCTACTTCTCTACTCTACTAGTAAGACAGACATGAAGGAATTCATACACCTGAATTTTATTATCCATTCCATTGAACATTCAGTTATTAAAAATAGCATAGTATTAGTAAGATCCATCTACTGAAATGCCCATAATTTGTAGTGACAGAATTTTTCAGATGCCCTATGGCCCATTGTATTAATTTATAAATAGATGTGTTTTAACTCCCGCATAGCAATGTGCCCCCCAAATTCCTTTGTGAGCAATTAGAAAGGCCATAATGTATGATAAGCAATCTTATTCTTTAATTGTTTAGATCAAGATGCATCATTGGTCTCTACATTTCTATCCAGAGCAGAGATCTGTAGGCCTTGGCCCTCTGCTCTTGCAGGGCCCTTTCCCTGATTTTTTTCTAGTAAGTATGTATATGTATGTACGTGTATATATGTATATATATATATATATACTTGTGCATGTCTTATGAGTTGCTTTCTTTTACTGTGGTAAAAGAATTATATCAGGTAATTTACATATTTCAATGTGAAAATTCTATTTTTTTTTTAAGATAAATGAGAGAAAATGCAGCCAAACAAATAGGGGCTAGAGAAAATCGTATTGGTTTTATATTATTAAATATAAATTATGTACTTACAAGCCAGTTTGCACTATATTCCACCAGTGCTAAACATTCAAATCTCAATCACAGATGATCTTCATGTCTCAGAATTTAGATCCAAGTCAGAATAACAGAGTGAATGAAGTTGTCACAGCCCTCTGGACACTGTGTACTCCACCCTCCTACTCAACCTAGAACAGGTTTCCCAGGATATGATCCAGGTTTAAATGAATCCTCACCAAGGAGAAAAATCACCTTGTTTTGCCTACTGGTTTTGGACACAATTACTTGCACAGACTTCATTTTACTCTTTTTTAAATAAACAGGCTGGGCCCAGATCAAAAGAGGCAACAAATTTTTTCTGAATTCTACATTTATTTGAGATTTATACCTAGACTCCTGTGTTGGTATATAGAATACAATTTTCAAATTTCAGACATTGCTTCATGTGCCAAATGAAATTTCTGACAGTTTACAAGTGCTTCAAATAATTGGTGTAGAAATATTTACAAATATTTCTAAAACAACCTGTCAAGATATTTTTTAAAAAGCTTTTTAAGGCTTTTCAGAACTTATGTTTGTTCCTAGCTCTTTGTAGTTTTCATATAACCCAAATTAAAAAAATAAAACCTATTAAAAAAAAAAGTAGAAAGCATAGAGGAGAAATTATCATTCCAAATTTGTCATCTCAAATACAGTTTTTCATGAGGAATCTGTTGAAAAACAGAGACAAAAAAATTATTTAGAATTCTCAAGTCTTAGTGATATGAAAACAAGAAATATGTCTCATACAAAAGTGCTGACAATAAAGGAAGCTTTTTCTTGCAGCAAATTTAAATGGCTTAAAAAAAAGAATAGAGGGAGAGATTTTATTCTGCGGCTTTTCTTAATTAGCAGATCTTGTCTTACAAACAAACCAAAAACATCTAGAAGGCAGATTTAAGAACTTGTGTCTATGGCACAGTAGATTGTTAGTACTGATTCATACCCAAAGTCTGTAAAGGAGCTATTGCTACAGCTTTCATCTCCAGTGTCCCTCTGGTAATTCTGAGAAAGGTGTGTTACTTGGGAATCTGCATCCTTCTAGTCCATAAATTTGATAGGAGGGTTTGTTCAGTGCCCTGGAAACCAGTTATGCTGCTACCCAGCATCAGGTATCTCTTGCTATATGACTGGGAAAGCAGCATGAGATAAA
>VZTF01005587.1:24841-35719 GCA_013397755.1 Cnemophilus loriae
CAACAAAAAAAAACAACCCCCCCCCCCCCCCCCCACTCTAAACCCTGAAGAAAACCCCAAAACAACAACAAAAAACCAAGAATTAACAGCTTTTTAAAAATCTAGATTACAAAATATTTTTGCTGATCATAGAATCACAGAATATCCTGATTTGGAAGGAACCCACAGGGATCAAAGTCCATCTCCGATCCCTCCAGAAAGCAGCCCCAAGAATCACACTGTGTGCTCAGAGTGACTGAGATGTACTGCTTAAATTTATTTCTGAAGGAGGTTACTCAGTAATGGTGTTGTATTCAAATCAAAGTGACAATCATTGCTGTGGAGAAAAGAAGATACAACTGAAACTAAAGCAGAATTGGATGAGACAAAGAAGGAAATTATGATGTGGCAAATGAAACAGATTACCCATAATTATGAGGAAAATAATGATAAAAATGGAAAGTTATTGAATGAAGAGTACTCAAGATGTTAAATTCCTAAGCCTAGAGGCAATTGGAGATAGCTTTTCTTTCTGATAGGCTGTTTACAGCATCTCAAATATAATCCTAACCTGGTTCCTTTCCAAGTGTCCCTTTCCAAACAGGTCTTGCTCATCCTCAGTCCAGTCTTTACATTTGCCTCCTGTTGGTTTGTTTAAAGCACTGTAGTAATTTCAGCAATTGATGAAGTGAGTCTTTAGCAGCTGATTATGAGAGCAGTTAGTAAGAAGTGTAAGAAACCTTTATAGACACAGAGACTGAAATCTAAAGGATGCAATTCAGCATCTTACGTAAAAGAATAAAAACGTCCATAAAATTTAAAGCACATTTCTAGAACCCATAGTTCAAGAGATTTCTAAGAAATAGTGCTTAATAATTTGCTTCAGTGTGATGAATTGTCTTTAAGTATCAGAAAAAGCATGACATAAGTAGTAGTTTTCATGCAATTTAATCAAAACAGCGCAAAACAACTTATAAACTTTTGCAACACAAAATACAGATACTATAATTAGAGCTAGAGCTATAAATATATAGATACTTCTGATTAAGGGAAAAGAAAGTATGAATTTATAGAGCAGTTGCATACAGATAGTATAGCTGATGTGCAATAGTACTTTTTCTTTCCCGTGTCACAATGACTTTACCCTGGTAGTGTAGTTTGGGTTGGAAGGGACCTTAAAGGACATCTAGCTCCTACACCATCTCAAATTTTGTGAAATCCAATACTTTCTGGGTGTTTTGATGCAGAACATATTGCCTAAAAACACCACCTCTGTGAGAATGGCAGATATAGACACCTGCCCATCAGAAGAAAAATGCTTCTGAAGGAGAGCCACTTAATTAGTGTGTCTTTCGTTCACGAAGAAGACGGTAGGTATCTTACAAACCTAGATTTTCTTTCCATGCTCTGCATCTGATTGAGCGCATTCTAGCTCTAACTGGTGTTACCAGCCTAGAAAGCAACATGTCAAGGCTTATGTGCTCAGTGCAATTATCTAGTGAAGAGTAGGGGAGGGATGAGGCACAGCTGGCTTTATTTTCGAGAATGAAAGTTAGATCTTAGGTGAACTGGTAGAGAAATATAATAAAAATATCTTCCACATTTCACTTCCAAAGAAAGAATGGGAGAAACATTTAACCTGAAATAGTTTCTCAGTTCTTCTCTATTAATAGCTATTGGCTCAAAATGCAATCAGCAGCTGGTAAGAAGGTGGCTGCATTTTGTCAGTAGTGCTGTGTGTTATCCTGAAAAACAGAGTTAGCTACCGAAAGCTGAATCTCATGTCCCTGTGCTCTTTTAGCATTTTACAAAGGGTTACTTTTCAAAGGCCATATTTAGGTTCTAGCTCATCATGCCTCATTTAACCCAGGAAACATGAGCAGAGAAACCTGTCCTGGACTTCAAAACTTAACTTCCGGAAAACCTCAGCTGCTAATTTCATGTAATGGAATCAATCCTGGCAGGAAATAGGGCAGAGTTTTATACTGGGCTGCTTATTTCTCACTTTTGCACTGGGATATTGAAAGGAAAATTGCTATCATATTGCACGTGCACAAGCGGTACTTTCTCAAAATTTTGATAATATGAAGTACCATGGAAGTACCGCTCCTTAAACTGTTCAGTAAGTCAAACTTGTGCAAACTTTCCTATTCAAGAAACCCCCCAACCCTGCAGTTCAGTTTAAATAATGGCTGCTTTTGGCTTCTCACTGGAAATAGGTCACTGTTACATAAACACACCATTTTAATATAAATTCTATATAAGTTTGATTATTTTTTGAATGTAAACTCTTCATTTGAAAGCTTCGTTGGATATGTGGTGTGTTTTCAACATCCAGATCATGAACAAAGCCTTGTGGAGTTAACAAAATATAGCTATTGATAGCAAGAATTAGAATTATAACAGATGATAGGAACTTTAAGTAGATATGATAAAGAAAGGAAGAGCCAGTGCTGAAGGAAGTATAGCAAACTATACAGACTTTCTCTACAAATATAGAGGAGGAGAAGGATCTGAAAACTCTTGATAAATGCTGAAGTATCATCCAGAGTAATTAACAGTGGTAAAACTAGAATGCATAGAAAATTTAGAATAATTTCATTTAATTTATACTTAATATAATGTAGGGGATTAGTGAGAATAACTTACAGTACTGTATGCCATTCTGCTCACCTTATTAGAGAGCAACACACAGTTCAGTGTAATTAAAATGAGAGTAACACAGAACTATTCAAAGTAGTTGCATAAGACTTTCTAAATTTTGAAAAAGAAAATTAGATTTCAAACCAGGAAACAAACACTTTTAAGAGAGCAGAAATGGCACCTCTGGTACAGAGGTGTTAAACGAAAAAAAGAACTGCACTGAACAAGAAAGCAAACAATGGAACAATTACCCTTGAAACTTGGGGTCACTTTTTATGAACAGAAATTGAACAGACATTCTAGAATAGAGAAGGCCAAATTAGGAACTGTTCTTTGCTTTAGATTTGGATCTCAGTAATTTAACGACACTTGACAATTATTATGAGGCTACAGCTAAATTTTAAGGAAGAGCAATTGCATGACAGATGTCATAATACTTTGTACTTATGAAGTCTTTTGGGTTTTGTTCATCCATGGAACATCTGCAACAAAAATTGTGCTCCTGCGTTGCTTTTTGTGGCAACTTCATTTCCTTCAACATTGCAGTCTGTCAGAGACTGAAATGTTAAGGTTCATGGCTTAAGCATTGTTATGAAGGACTTTTGCCCATTACGGCAGAACTGTATAAAGAAGCTGCAATCACCAAAACCCACCTCACCCTGAAGATGCCTTCTAGGGGGAACTTTGGACTGTGAGTTAAGTCACCTAAGGGAACTTGAGGTAAGATAAAGGTGACACTGTGGTTCAGTTATCTCAGATCTAGGGAGAAGAATGTATCCACAAGAAGTCCAAACCCAGCAGCTGTCCTGAAAATCAGCTCTGGCTGGGTTCACCCTGGTAGAGGCTGTAGCACACAGGCTCATCTGCTGAGGCCACATTTGCACACGCTCCCTCACTAGCAGGGTGGGAGGAGAAGAGGTGTGTGGCATAATCTCTGGTCAGAGGGAGTGAACACTCATCCTCCCTTTCACAAACTGGATCAGCTTCCCCACACCAGGAAGACCGCATCACATCAGTGGGACATTCACGTGAGAGGAAGCTGGAAGGCACCAAAATCCATCAAAGACCCCTGAATCGCTCCCCAGACTCATTCCTGAGGACCTGCACGTGATGCAAAGTGATGCAATAGATCCAGAGTCTACTGCGAGAGACAGTGTAAGACTTCCCCCCGTGCCTACCTGTGGGAGGTACCTAGGCGTTCCCACCTGGCCTGAGCAGATATTAATCCATCAGATTCTGTGCTTTTCAGTGGACCCTCACGACCAGGACCACCTGGAGAGGGTCATCAGGATGCTAGTGGGATCCACGGAGTGGTGATATTTTCTACTTAATCTCTCTCTGTCACTCTCTTTCTCTCCCTCCACCTCTTTTCTATGTCTTTCTCTTTCTCTATCTCTCTGTCTCTCTGTCTCTCTCTATCTCCATCTCTCTCTCTCATTTACTGTTAAATAAAAACCATGCTATTGACTTTGGCATATGGTCTTGCTTGCACCTTAATTTGGGCAGGGGCATCATTCTAAAAATTTTTCATAACCAGATCATAACACTGTCACATGGTGCTGTACTCTTCAAAGCACATATTCTACATACATGACTCAAATATCATATTGTTAGATTTTCCCTGCATCCTGATTTCTCTATATGCTTCTTTCATACTACAATATCTGATTTGTGAACCTTTAACTCTTCCATCATTATTCTATATTCTTTCCATCCTTGTTCTGACTGTAATCAAAGTGAAGATTTCATTTTTCTGTAGATTAATGTAGACTTTGATAGGAAATATTCACAAGCATTTATGGAGAGATTCCTGACGTTAACACAGAAAGCTTATTAAATCAATTTATGTTTTCAAATGATTGTTTAGAACACATGAAATAAAATTAATCTGAAAATGTTCTTTTGTATGAAGAAAAGACTGGGTTTTTTTTTATTTTTATACAAGGTACTGAGAGCTAAAACAAGGTTTTACTTATGTGAAAGTAAATTTGTCCCTTCTGTCTATTAAAATAGTGAAGTACTATCCAGTGTGTATACTTTTACAGTTTCATAAGTTTTCAGAAAACACCAGGACTTCGGTAAGAAGTGTAAGAACATATATGGCCCTGTTTCCCATATGATCCTCAGAGAGAAGCTCCTGATGTATGGGCTGGATGAGCACACAATGAGGTGCATTGAAAACTGACTGAACAGCTGGTCACCTGGTGGTGATCAGCAGCTCAAAGTCCAGCTGAGGGTCAGTGACTAGTGATGTGCTCCCTAGGCCAGTACTGAGTCCAATTGTTTTCACTACCTTCATTAGTAAACTGGATGATGGGGAAGAGTGTACCTTCAGCAAGATTTCTTATGGCACCTGACTGGTAAGTGTGGCTGATAGAGTAGAAGGTTGTTCTGCCATCCACAGAGGCTTTGACAGTCTGGAAGGGCAGGGAGCCTATGAACTTAAACAAGGGAAGAGCAAAGTCTTGGGAAGAACAACCACAGATACAAATGTGTGCTAGGCACTTACCCAGCTGGAAAGCAGCTTTACAGAAAAGGGTCTGGGAATCATGGTGGACACCAGGCCCGATACGAGCCTTCAACATGCCCTTGTTGGAAAGCATGTGAATGGTGTACTGGGTTCTCATTTAGTGAGACACAATTTGGTTAAAAATAGTCCAAACACGGACTTGGGAAAGCAAAAGTCTTTGTAATAAATCTTACTAAACCTTCTGAAGGGCAGGGTGAAAACCGAGGACATAATTTACCAACACTTCAAGAAAGCTTTCAGTGCAACCTAACACAAAAAAGACTGATCTTCAAGGTAAGCAGATCTGATGTGAAGAAGCAAACTATTTAAATACAAAACTGATTGAGAACTGAAAGCAAGTAGTCCTGAAGAGTAAAAACACATGAGAATTTATTGGCGATGGTTACAATCAACTGACACAAAACTGAGGGATTAATTTTATTTTTGATCCAGAAATTAAAAGTAACTGAGCAAGAAAATAGAAAATGAACATGACATAATATCAAAAAATAAACTCCACGAGCTCTAATGAGTAGAACAGACCAAAATCTGTTGCAACAGATTACACCTAATGCAGTTTTATGTGAGCAGGAATGAAAGTGCACCACATTGACATATGTGCACATGTATGTACACACCTGCGTGTGTGTACATAAAATTCTGTGTTGCATATGCTACTTGCCTCACTGCATGTTTTTTCCACCATTAATTTGTTTGAGGTAACAGTTTTCAGAACTCAATTCTTAGTCTGGCTATGTTCATTCACAGAGACAGCAAGGGATATATTTTATTCGTTCCCTTCATGGCACTGTGCATTCCACAGATTTTTTGGCATTACCCTGAAAGTTCTGTATATGGCAGAAGATCCACCTTGCCCCTGTGTTACCAGTTTCCTGAGTGCTTATACAAACTCGGTACGAGTCTACATTTGGCCAGCAGGGAAGGAAAGTCATGCCCCTAAATTTTCTCAGGCTTTCAGAACACCCCATATTTCTTTTGGAAACCTGTTGCAAATGGATTCTATGGCAGATGTCATAGGAATGCTATAGCGGTTAAGAGGTATAATTGTTCAGGTACTAGCAAATATTTCCTCCTGTTCAAAATGCTGTTACGTGAGCTGTTATTACCATAAACAACCAATAACTGCCCTTATCTAAAGTATCAGATTAAAAATTGGCCCATTTTTCCTCACAAATGCAAACCCAGAATATCCTATTAGCCAAACAACAAGCATCAGCCATCCTTACTAATAAGGAGACAAGAAAAATGCATTAAATGTACAAGAATTATTAATTAGTTATTACCTTGCCATTACACCTTAAATGATTAAACTTAACATACTTTAATTTAAGCATTTAATATATCATGGCAAAGTTCCTGTCATGCCTTCAGTAATCCAAAAAAATTACTATTCAGGTATTCAGCTGTATCTTATATATGTGTGTGTGCATATGCATTTTTTTCTTTGAAAAAAAATACGAGGCTCCGTAGAATTCCTTCCTGCATTATTACATTTTTCCCTCTAACATATACTAGACTTGGTAAATACTTTGGCAAAATTTCCTCTTAACCTCAAGAAGAAAATTTGCTGCACTTTCAGAAATGTCCATGATTTTCTACTTACACTCTGACTTTCTTTTATGCATTTTACTGTATTTCAGTAACACAGCCCTGTTCTGTCATGCAGTCTCATCTCTTTTAGTGGGAAATGATTGCTTTTTCTTTTCTCTCTCATCTCAAATAACTTTGTATGCTAGCCTCAGGAGGTAAAGCCATTAGCCTTAATCACTCTTTGTTGATTAATCTGTTATAACTTCCTCAGCAAGTTATGTGAACAAGTAAAACTTACTAAATCAACAAAAGAACGCAATAGATTATGAAACAAGATATTTACATTCAAATATTATTTTGAGCATTGCAATTGCTGAACTGCAAATATGTGGAGAATATGAGCAGGATCATTTACCTCACTGGACAAACAGGAAAAAGAATGATGTTAGGAAGCTTATGCATCATGAAAGCATTGAAGTGCTTTTTAAAAATTCAGATCTGTTTCTTCCATTTATTATCAATGTGAGTCTGCATTTTATCATTCAAGGCAATCTGTCCAGCATTGTCTGCTTGCCTAACTGATAGATAACCATCGATTTAGCAAGAGGTGAAACTCCCTTCTTTTCTCAGGTGAGTCAACATGTGTCTTCCAAAAGAGGGTGCCCTCAGCTATGGAACCATTCATTTAATTCCAAACCACATATATTAGCTAAGATGCTTTCCACAAATGTCTGTTCAGAAGAAATGCCTTTAGCTCATCGTTCACTTGTCATTGACAGTAGACATGGCAATAGCTACTTTAAGAGCCATTATTTTTCTTCTAAAGATATAAGACAATTCAGTCCAAAGACAGGATGTAGCTTTTCTATTCTGATGTACAGCATTCTGTTCCTCAGTGTGTTGACTTTGGCATGGCCTGGTTTTTGGTAGCCGTGGAGGGCCACAGAGGTAGCTTCTGTGAGAAGCTGCTAGATGCTTCCACTGTGTCCGACAGAGCCAGTCCCTGATGGCTCCGAAGATGGACATGCTGCTGGCCCAATTAGAGAGGTTGGTAATGCCTCTGTGATGACATATTTAAGAAGAAAATTAAAATAGCGCACATGCATTTTTTTTCCAGGGGTGGGTGAGGCACCGCCGCTGGGGCCCACCCCCGGCGTGGCGAGTGGCGATGCGCCGCCGTGGCCGCCACCATCTCGGTGCAGCCCACGGTGAGCCTTGCCTGCCTGACCGCCCCTAGCCAGCCACGCTGCGGGCAGAAGGGCAGGGGCAGTGGCGACTTCTCCTTTCTGGCATCCTGCATGAAAAGAGGCGTTAAATAGTGCCGGCACCACGGCGGCTGCTACTGCCTGCACAATGGCAGCAGAAGAATCACGAGCAATTCCCTGACATAGAATTTAGATGAAATCAACCTCTCAGCGCTATGGGGTCTTGCAGGAATCTTTGAATCAGTAGAACTTGTTGGCAGTGGTACCTACAAGCAACAAATTTTCTTCTAGTCAGTGAAGAAGAAGAAGTGAGGACATGTGAGAGAAAACAACATGACGATACCAAGGTCAGTGGGAAAAAAAGGGAGGGAGAGGAGGTGCTTCAAGTGNACGGCGGCTGCTACTGCCTGCACAATGGCAGCAGAAGAATCACGAGCAATTCCCTGACATAGAATTTAGATGAAATCAACCTCTCAGCGCTATGGGGTCTTGCAGGAATCTTTGAATCAGTAGAACTTGTTGGCAGTGGTACCTACAAGCAACAAATTTTCTTCTAGTCAGTGAAGAAGAAGAAGTGAGGACATGTGAGAGAAAACAACATGACGATACCAAGGTCAGTGGGAAAAAAAGGGAGGGAGAGGAGGTGCTTCAAGTGTCAGAGCCGAGATTCCTCTGCAAGCAGTGGTGAGGACTACGGTGAAACAAACTGTCCCCCTGTAATGCATGAAGTCCGCGGGGGATGCAGAGATCCACTCACAGCCCATGGGAGAAGTGCTGATGCCAGAACAGGCGAATGCCAGAGAAAGCTGTGATCCAGTGGGAGACCCGAATAGAGAGAGAGCCCCTGCTTCCAGAGATAGAGAGAGAGGGCCCTTGCTTCCCAACTAGAGCAGCCTATCCTTAGAGGACTGCACCCCGTGGACAAACGACCTACACCACAACAGTTTTGGGAAGACTGTTTGCCTGTGGGAGGGATCCCATGGTATAGCAGAGGAGAATCTCCTCTCCCTGACCAAACAGAAAAAGATCTTGAGTGACGAACTGACCAAAACCCCCTCGTCCTGTATTCCTGGGCTGTTGGTGGGAAGAAAGGAGGGGCTAGGGGGGAAAAGGCTTATTTTACTTCTCATTATTCTCCTCTGACTCTGTTAAAGATAAATTTACCTTTCTCCCAATTCTTATTAAAACTCATGAGTCCTTTGTTAATTTTTTTCCCTCTCCTCTGCCCAACTGTAGCAGAAGAAGGTGAGTGAACAACTTTCGTGGGTGCCTGGCGTTTGGCCCATGTCAAACCACGACATTCAGTGTCTGTTTATATTTGCATAGTATAGAAGGCTGATACAGGCAGTGTTAAGGTCATTAATAATGCAACAAATCACGCCCAGTCAGAAAGTGTCTGGCTGCTCAGTGACATTAACAAGACAATTCAAAGAGGATGATCCTCACCTTTACTTCTTTGCTTGCACTCCTGCTTTGATGTCATCCTTGAGGAGCTGTCTGATTCACTGGGCTGGAGATGCCCTCAGCTGTCCCTCTGGCCTGTCCACATCCGTGGGAAACTCGCACTGATCCCACTGTCCTTGCCTCGAGGAAGCAGCTAGTCCACTTTGGAACACAACACAAATGCAGTCTTAAAGACAAATATGTTGACTGCTTACATACTGACACTTTGTTTATAAGCCTTTCTTCCTGTGCTCTTTGGCATATGATGTAATAAATTCTTCCAAGTATCAATAAATTCATCTTCTTCATAGAGATGTCATATCACACAATATGACATACCAATATTCACACATATGGATAGAGAAACAAAATTTGTCTAGATTCACAAACAGAGTTGAGTGTTTATAGTTCAAATCCGTGTCCTCAAAACCAACGCACTGCTACTCTTGTCTCTTTGAAAGACAGAACATTACCATAAATTTGCATATTCACTCAGTTTTACCTAAATGTTTACATCTGGGCAGCATATCTAGCTGTTTTCTGGCTGTGCTGATGAGTTCTATGCCTAAGCCCTACTAGAAATCAAAATGTGTCATGTTCCCGTATTCCTGAAAATCTAATCTAACAATCTCGCATTTCCTAAAATATATTGTGAAGACATGGAGAGCTCCCACCTGCACAACCCACACTCAGGCAGGGTGAGACTGATGCCATACCTGTACTTTACTGAAGACTGAAGGAAAACTGGTATAAACTCCAGCTATCCCTAAAGGAATGTGAATGAAATGTCTCAACTCCCAAGATAATGCCGTAATTCAGTAATCACGTATTTTTGAGTTCATCTTTCTTGAATCTGTCCTTGTTTGGTTAATCCCCTTGCATGAATAAAAACTATAATTTGGTTTTGAACAATATTAAAAATTGAGGATAACAAATTGAACAATTCCCTTTGTGGGACTGACAAGAAGTGATTTATCTACAGCCACTCAGAAAGCCCATAACTTTTTATAAATAAAATAAGATCCTCTGAATAACATGGCAGAAAATTCTTTCTGTTGATTTCATTTCTAGCTGCCAGTAGAAGCAATCATTTCATATTTATGAAACTATTCATGGTAAATTTCAGTCATGGTAGCCTTCATCTTTCATTTGCTTAAGTGCCTTTTCTCATCTGCTGTGAATGAAGTGAAAATATTCTCTCTTCTTCCATTTTGTCTCATTTGAAGGCATGTAAATCTTCAGTCTTTCAGTTCACCCTCAAAAGAAATTCCCTTGGTAGAAGACAACACCTCTGATATCAAGGTTGTTTGCTTGTCCTTGCTTTTTTTTTTTTTTTGGAGTTGTTTCCTCTAAGGCAACTTTTTCTTTAATGAATTTTATATTTAAATTCAATTTCTTCCTCATTAGGCCCTCACCACCAAGAAGACCAGACAGAGAGAACAATGAGACATCGTTCAGACCCTCAGAAGGGTGATATGTTTCTACTTAACCCCATCACACTCTCCATGTCCCCCTCATCCCCCACACACATCCCTCCCCTCCCTCCCT
>VZTF01005587.1:35832-82982 GCA_013397755.1 Cnemophilus loriae
TCTCTCTCTCTTTCTCTCTCTCTTTCTCTCTCTCTTTCTCTTTCTCTCTTTCTCTTTCTCTCTTTCTCTCTTTCTCTCTTTCTCTCTTTCTCTCTTTCCTTCTTTCCTTCTTTCCTTCTTTCCTTCTTTCCTTCTTTCTCTTTATCTCTCTCTTTCTCTCTCTTTCTTTCAAAATTCATCACATACATTCTTTGTGCTTTTGACAAGACAAAGGTATGTCTGCATACAGCTATGTGTCTTCCTCTTACAGGATCACAACGTAGATGTTACCCGATGGCTTCATTTTCCATTTTTTTTCCTTGGAAATACCAGTTGTAAAAGTGCAATAGTTCTGGCTGTACTTTACCAGTGAAACTCTTCATAACCTGCTGAAAGACTTCTGCTTGACTGTGACGGGGTGTTTCAGCCCCTGATACAGCCAAAACTTATTTCCTGGTCACATATCACTAAGTCAGACCGTGAATTATCTTGGCTGAAAACACCCTTAGCCAGCAGTGAATATCCTGCCTTATGCTTGAGAAAGGATAACCTAAAGTTAGTGACTGCAGAACACAAGCCCTTCTACAACTATAAAAGGCTACTATGATTTTTTATAAAACCAGAAGTCTCTTATACACTTTCGGAGTGTGTAGAGAGTTCTCCTCAGCATGGAGACATTCATGTCAAGTTACTTCCCTGAGAGGGGAATGAGAGGAATTAGGAGATTCTCTGCAAACCACTATCATTTGTTGGTAAGTGACATTGGCTCCTAATCTACGACATTTCTTCGCTACCTGTAATATAGGTCCCTTTATCATGGACTGTATTTTATCTACTAGTAATGTTTATTTTGTTTATCCTGGGTAGTAAGTAAGACTGTTTAAGTCTTGAGTCTGTTTTCCTTGGTCTCCTCAATAAATATTTCATGTTATAGGAGGCCTGGTCAGTCATTATGAAGATCTTGTGAACGAGAGTGGGTTTTGGGGTGCTGGCTGCCTCGATAAAGCTGCTGTTTACTGCCAGAAAAATGTCAAACGCAGGGACTTGTCCGAGCTCCCCTCTTCATTTATAACATTGACCTATTCCTATTTTCATCTTCACTGATTTCTTCTGGAGAGGAAAGCAGAATTCTGTTTCTTGGAGAATTACATATTTAACAACTCCTTTTTTTTCCTTTAAATCATTAAATTAAACTTCTTATTCCTAATTACAGCAATAATTTGTTGTGTATGAAATGAAAATAATGAACAAACGAAAGTACTGATCAAACTGGATGTGTTCCTTTTATTTCGGTTTAGATAAACTGTTACTATCTCAACAAAGCACAGATACAGAATTAATTATTTTCAAGACTGGTTGGAATAAAATGGATCCCAGAAAATGTTTGTATTTACACCAAACTACATATTTCTCACATTATTCCACCAAAATATTTTCAGGTCTATATTCTTCCTGTGAAAGCAGATGTATTAGATGAGAATTATAATCATTCATATTACAGGTTCTGAAAACTTGCTTCATAATAACTTAATATTATAGGTAACTTAAATAATGGCTTAATGTGAGGTACTATTACTCACTGTTTTCCTATATAGTTTTACTACTTATGTCCTGTAACCACGCTATTTTTTTTGAATTATATTCAAATAAATAAACTGAAAAAAAGTTACACATTGGAGATATCAAACAGCATCTGGTACAGTATCTAAGAGAAATAGGACATGTTTCAATTTATCCTCAAGCTCTTGAAGTAATCTTCTTTGCAAAACAATTTTTTTACGTGGGCCACTTTGTTCAAGTCTGATGATAAAAACGCAAGCTGTCCATGCTATATCCATTTTGAGCTGTCCACAAAAAAACCCGTAAATGATCAACAAATGAAAACTGTCCTTTGTAGTTCCATGCAGTAGAACCATTATTAATTTCTGACTTACAGGTAAAGGCAGAACACTATTCTGCCTGTGGATTGAATTTAGGATTTAAGCTGTTAAAATGACAGCAGAAAATGCTTTTAAGGCTAAGTTAAGAAAACCCAAACTACTCATATTTTATGCTTTGAGAAGGCTTCAACTCGAAGAATCCAGTTCAGCCACATACGAACCTCGATTTATGAAAAGTTTGCTTTTACACTTTGGCAAACATACCCTGGAGCCTTTCTTCCATCTTTCATATAAGTGAATGAGAAACAGAAACAAAAATTGTTTTTTTCCCTTATGTTGTCTTCCCACTGTTTGGACATGACGGTTTCCTCTTGAGTGCCTGGCAGCACAGACAAGAGTGCTTGCTGCCCACCTCTAAGCCCGGGGATGGACGCCCAGTGGACACACACCCACCTGGGGACACCACTGGCCCAACTGGTTTCGTGTGCGCCACTTCTGTGCCTGCCCCTTGCTGCCGCTCACAGTTGCTTCTGTGCTTCTCCAAAACAAAAATTGTTGCTACGGAAACCGTGATAGAGCCGTCTATCGCAGGAGCTGCGTTCCCGCTTGCAAAGGTGACATCAGCTTCTCCGAGCGGCTCAAGTACCCCTCTGCCTGACCCCAGTGCAGCTGCAGAAGCAGTGCCGCCCGGGCGGGTGACGTCCCCACCCACAGGTCTCACACTCCCAGCCACCCCAGGCCTGTGTGGGCAGGGCTCTGGCTTGGCAGGCCATGGCTGCCATGGCTAGGCCACGGCTGCACTCAAGTGGCCACCCGCCGGGCCAGGGGTGAAGTGGCACAATGTCAGCCCTGGTCCTGGACCCAGGACCACTCCCCTGCCCCATCTCCCGGCCATTGTCACGCCAACTGCAGGGGCCACCTCAGCCACAGCTCTCAGAGCAGCTGTTCCCTGCCTTCCATCAAGGGGGGTGTCTCCTCCCCGCTGGCAGTGCTGTCCCATGAATTCAGCCAAAGTTTTGGGAGACTCCCATGCCTTAAAATCCACGAAAAAATGCCACAAAATCCCTTCCCTGGTCTAAAAAGAAACCAAGACTCCCCTCAGAGAGGGGAAGCAGACTGGTCTGCTTCAACGTGCTGAGGCTCGGGACCTGCCTTTCCACAGATGGGACACCATCCGTGGTCACCACAATGTAGGAAGTGGGGGCCCGTACCCTGCTTTCTGCCATGGCGCGAGCCAAGCCTCCCTTGGCCGTTCCAAAAAACCTGTCCCATTTATGCCCAGGCATCCCTAGGAAAATCCCACATTCAAAATCTGCGTGTGCTAAGCACAAAAAAACCTCTGGAAGGTCATTTGCTCTTCTCCACCAGTAAACAAGTTCAGTCAGTGGCACACACACACATGCCATGCCTCCCCTCCAGCCGAGCTGAGGAGGGTTAGAAAAGCAGCAAAAGAAAAAACCTTTGAGAAACCCCTCCAAAATCAAGTCCCCCTCCACACCATGCTGGTCTAGAATACTGGAATTGATAGCAAATACTGACCTTACGCAGATACACAATACACACACAGATACACAATACACACTACACAACAAAAAGAGCTGCCTTTACTTTACGTCCTGTGGGGTCCTGGGACCATGCTTCCTTACCCCTCAGTTGCAGGGGAATTCTTAGGGTTGCCTGCAGGAAAGAATTCCTTGCAAGATGTATCCAATCCGATCCGGAGGAAAGCTGCCAGGTCCTGTCCCATCTGGGGTGCCACAAAAACTCATGACTTAAGGAACCTATAAATGAAACAACACACACTTCTGAGATAACATCAGTATAGGAGTTAATATAAGGCTGGCCTTTATTGGAGGCCTCCAGGGGCAGACATGGAAAACGTCCACAAAAGTCCACCCACATGGGGTGAATACAGTTTTCATAAGCTTAACAAATTAGCATATTTGACAAAAATCACCAGTTAGGAGCACAAGTGGTGATGCAATTCCTCCCCTTCTAAATCCTCCCCCTTCAGATAGGCCTAAACTTTGTTGATGAAAACGTGTCTTGAAGCGCTGCTTTTCAGCCTTTTTTCCCAGAAAGAACCAAGATAGGATAGGGGCTTTGGAATGTATTTTGTCTTTCTGCCTAGAAAAATACTGAAGCTAAGTTATAGTAATAGGCTACAAAGCTACAAGTATAAGTGTAGAGAATAAAGAGAACACATAAAACAAAAAAGACAAAAATCATTAGGCATTAATATCCATCTGCTTTACATTCCTTAAATTTGCAGCAGAGAATTTCCTCATCTAGTCTTTTCAACAGTAGGACTTAACTCGTTTTAACTTTCAAAAGTGACCTCTCCATGCAGAACATTGAACCAGTGATCCTTCCCCCATATGGAAAACACAATAAATTGTCATTACCTGCCTTTTACTGTTCTCTGTAGAGAGAAAATTTGCAACACTTCTGTTCCGTTCTTACAGTTCTGTCTTTCCAAGGTTCTTACGGGGGTTTTGTTATCATTCTTTCAAAAGCATAAATGAAATAAACTTCATCATCATAATTAATCTATTGATATATAGATGTAATAAACAATTGTAAATTACTACCTGAGGTGCATAATTTTTAGAGTGTTTGATTTGTCTGGGCATTCATCATGTAACCAGATGATAACAGCTATATAGAAAACAATATTGTTTCCCATTCAACTATGGAGCACCATAATAATGTCAGATGACCTATTTACAAGGGGTTTTCTGATATATTTTAATGAATAGAAGAAAATTTTAATTATAATACTGATTGCATAATAAAGACATTTTAAAATATATCTTTCATCAACAGGAATTTAATCAGATAGTATAAACAAACATTCATCAAACTATGTGTTAGTTGAAATATTCCATGAAATGGTATTTGGTGCTCTAGTAAGCATTTAAAAACACATTTAGAAACCAATAAACTGAATTAAAATATTATTAGTTGTGGCATTTCCTGCCAAAAGAAAACAACTTTCAGATGCATGTTCACTGTAAGTAGATGATCTGACATCAGGAAAACACCATGCTAAGGAAAAACCCTTCAGTTCTATCAAGGAGCTAAAACGCATTTCTGCTAAAGTCCACCTTTTACATTTTCTTAAGAAAGGGTCTTCAGAGAAATCTCTGTGTTGCTATATGGTAAATGTAGACTTTACTGTTTCCAGTATGTACAGGGTAGATTTACCAAGGAATGCTGTCTATGGACCTTGCTTTCTAAAAGAAAGTCCCACATGTCCTTATTCTTTGACACCTCAGAATATTTGTTGCATTGCTTCTAAAGACAGAGAAGGAACTTGGGGAAATATAGTAAAAGTTTTCACGAGGAAATACGTAATTTTGTGGAAAATTCTGGCATGACTCAAGCAATGTCATATTTTTTTATTGATTCTCTTTTATTTGCTAAGCACTGTGCAGACACTGCACAGAGTGAAATGCATTTCACAAAGAATCATTTGGATGTGTTTGCAGATTGCAAAGAAAAATCTTTGGTGCGAGGGAATATTTACAGTTATTGAAACAAATTTCAGCTCTGTAAGGTGCCGCCCAGCGCAAAGTTTGAAGGTATTCCACAGGCTGGTAATTATAGTACCTTGGAGAGGGACAGCAGGGGATGGTGTGGAGGGGCATAATTGGGACAAAACAGTTATGTAAATAGAATATAATAAGAGCTCGACTGTACGTTTTCTTGTTCCAGTTATAAGCACACAGCTAACAAAAGATTCAGTCCCAAGCTATTTACATAGGTTTAATTACATTTCAATCAAAGGCAATTAGCGGTTCAGGACTCGGACCCCTGCCATTTGGTAATTAGCACTTTGCAACATCCTGCCGGAAAACACCTCAGGTAGCCTGAAAGAGGCGGAGTTGTCTGAACAATGCCTCCACCTTGCGATGCAGCCCTAAAGGGGCTGGAATTGCACTGGATACCCTGCGTAGGACCAAGCCAGGAGCAAGAGCACGGACACAACAGGAGCTTGTTCCACACTCTCAGTCTTGCAAACACACATTGCATGTTCTTAATGTGGCCGACACACAGGGGGCCACAGTATTCTCTGTCAGCCTCTATGTTTCTCCCGAAAATTCAGGCTGTCTGAATTCCTGCACACCTGAAAAAGAGGAAGTGAGCTTTATTCTATGAGGCTTTTAAGTACGTTCTTCCTCTTGGCTGAATGCATTGCCACCAAAATTCACAAAATACAGTTCTCAGCAGAAAGTTGCCAAAATACGCTAAACGGTTTAGAAATTATAAATGTGTTTTAAATACAGCCACTGAGAGTTATGAGTTAATCTCAGAATAGGTAAACAGTAAAGTTTCAGGACAATAGCCTTATTTTATGGCACTAGCTTAACCTTGAATGTAATAGTCTCAAGCAGTTTTGAGTAATTTTTGTTGCAAAACAAAATCACTTCATGTTGAGCTTTTCAAATATTTGAAAGCAAGCTAGTCTTGAACATGTGCAATGTTGATTAAGTGATATAGCACTTATCAAAATAAGTCCCAAAGTTTATGTTTTTAGCAAGTGTATTTACTTTATTATATTTAACATATAATGCAGAAGTGGTCAGTTTCCAAGGACAAATTAAATAATGCTTAGTTAATCCATGAAAATATGATAAATTTAAATCAGTCTTTTTTAAAAAAGGTGCTAATAAAAATATGTTTTTGTTAACATGTCAGGAGTCATCCATTTCAAAATATTTTGAATTTCCTATTTCTGAAAAGGGCAATCCATTGACTTCTTGAGGGTTTCTCCTTTAGCTAGGCCTATCTGAAGCGTAGTCATATACCTAATTAGAGATAAAATCCCTTGAAAGCCCAAATATTATTTCTATTTAAATTTATCTGATGCTGCACTATAAAACTACATCTATTATATCTATGAAATCTGGTTCTAGGGTTTTCTTTCTCGTTCTTGTCCAGAAGAAACACCTTTTTACCAGGTAAGATGGATACAGGAAGTATCCATATCCAATTCATTTTCAGAGTAACTGTTATCCTGAAAGAGAGGGGAAATTGCTAAGCAATCTTTTCTTTCTTTCTTTCCCTTTTTCTTTTTTTTCTTTTTTTTTTTTCATTTATTATTTGAATATCTGCATAGTGCTTCAGGCTTACTGAATGTTTCCATTGTCTTTTGCCATTTTACTCTCTGGTGATTCACATTCTTTTAAAATTAATTAGACTGTGAAATAAGATGTCTTTTATCTCTGAGGCAGAAACACAAAACTTGCTTTGCTCATATAATCTGTATAATATGGAAATATGTCTGAAAAATTCTGTTTCCCTAACACTGTCAGGCAACACAGCTCATTTCACTCTCAACTTGCACTGCATCAGTGGATTTTGTAATGGATTTCTTTGGGCATGGATAGGGAAACTGCATTTTCCCCAACTCTTCAAATGGAAAAAAAATATATGCATTACAAAACCAGATACAAAGCTCAAATTTGTCCTTACGGGACTAAAATAGATATAGTTTAATCAGTCACAATCTTGTGACTAATTGTACTCCACAGAGGAGGAAATGTAACTTGAGAGAGCTGCACTTCTGAGACCTGTGAGCTGCAAACTGGAATGATCATTATTCCTTAATATTGCCTAGTACTCACTTTGTTAGTTGGCCTGTCTCTAGAGACCAGTACATAAGCAAATAAGAAAAGATAAAAAATATAGCATAGAAATGCTGATATTTTGACAAATGTAATTTAGA
Organism: Cnemophilus loriae; assembly: GCA_013397755.1. NCBI lineage: Eukaryota > Metazoa > Chordata > Aves > Passeriformes > Corvidae > Cnemophilus > Cnemophilus loriae. The sequence goes on from VZTF01005587.1 coordinate 43,423, forward strand.
TTAAATTATTCTTTACAGTGAATTATAAAATCTTAATGCTCTGTAGACTTGGTAAATTGTTTGCTACCATCTTTGCCAATCATCATTCTAAGGGAAGGCTAGAAATATGACAACACATTGGAAGAGCAGTGAAGCATTTGCTGCTTTTCCAGCTACCAGCTAGCAAGGTTCTTTTGCTGAGGTACGATTATGTTATTTGTTGTTACTTGACAAACTAAAATACTTAATCAGAAAATTACTACACCTAAGATCTCAAGTGCATTTTAGTGTCTTCTACAAATTTCAGACAGAAGCCTGCTTCCTCCTGCCTCTGCCTCTATTCCTTTCCAAAAAGCCATACCACACCTGTGTTGCAGACTTCCCAGAAATCTGCCTGGTCTGTAGTTTCAGACTACTTAGAACTGAGGATGAGAGAAAAAGCTTTCATGGGTAATGTCCTGCCAAGAATCATGTCTCTTATATATCAGTTGGTAGCAGCTGTGGCAGAACGGCATGAGGAGAGATTTAATTCCTGATAGGCCATTTAGTACTTTATGGGTCATAACAAACATCTTAAATTCCATCTGGAGACCATGAGGCAGCCACTGTAAATACCACAGAAGTACATCAACACTCCCAGTAAAATATCCTCTTTTACCTCTCAATAGTAAGTGACTATTTTGTACCACATCTGTGTCAGCTCCTAACAGACACCAACCTACAACACAATGAAAAGTGTTTTTTGCAGTCAAAGGAAGTGACTCCCTCTCCTTGGGGAAAGCAAACAAACCCAAATAAAAAAATCCCCAACACTAACAACAAAAAACCAACTACAATTAAAAAAAAAAAAAAAAAGCAAAACACAAAAGCAAACCAAGCCAAAACCAAACCAAAAACCAAATAAAAACAAACCACAGAAAAATTCATAACATGAGAGAGAAACCTGAGAGACTATTGGTAAAACTGCTGACTTCCACAATGTGACCTTAACATAATAATTATGTAGAACCTATGCCACCACTAATGATATTAATGAGAAATGACAAATGCCTCCATCTTTGGTCACTGAATACACACCCTCTGCTGTCCAAGTTTTATCTAGGTTGTGTTTTTTCTTACCTTATGGTGGCTTGTGAATTGTGTCAAAGAGAACCAAGACAGATAGTTCTACATCACTGGAGCAAGGAAAATGTTTCTGATGTCTGTTGTTAAATACCCTGCAGCAACTGATAGGGAGACATGTTTGTTATCCAAATCTTAGAACTGGCTGCTGCCATCTATAAAGTACTGTATGCTCCCTGATTTGGATCATTTCTGTTTTATTTCTTTATTCAAGAAATTTTCAGTTTAAGTCCTCATGAGTCATCCGAGACTCTCATACTGGTTCTGAAACATAGTTACTCTATTTCAGGTCTTTATCATGATTTTATGATCCTATTGTACCAATACTTGTCTTATTGATCAATGAGCAGTATGTATGAACAAATATAAATGGAGACAAAATGTTTAGAGGAAAAACTTTGTGGTGTTAATTTTGTGTTGTGACTAAATAATGTCAAATTTTTATGCAGTTAGTTAAGCGAGTATCTTTTTCAAAACAAAGGGTACCCATGATTTTAATTATTCTGAAAAAAAGAATCTTACAGAGGTTGTTTGGGGTTTTTTTAACTTACTAATTTGCTTTATCTTATCAAAATATATAATTCCAGATCCTGCTTAATAATGCTTAAAAGTTTTTTTGATTTTTACTTAAGTCATCAATACAAAGGTCATTATGCTGCCAAAAATATGATCATCATATCTGTCCACAGCATTGCCGTTATTTAACTGCATTAGCATGCAGCTAGCAGTCTATAAAAAGAATTACTGGACAGCCATAGATATTAATTGAAACCATTGTTTCTGATAACAAAAAAATGTCTTTTTTTAAACTTCTTTGAAAAATATAAGAACACAGGATTTTTTGAAATCACTCAGTGACATAAAAGGTTCACTTTTTTTTCACTTCAGAAGATAGAGTACTTACCTGTTTAAATATATGGAAGTAAAATCATAAATCTTCAACTAAAAATTGTATTTTAAAATATTTTAAATATTACAGTAGTGTATGATCACCTGTAGTAAAAAAAAAAACCTCAGAGAAAGGGATGATGTTTAAGGAAAAGGTCTGTGAGGCCCTCTGCATTGATGTGGGTGTTAGTGACATGGGTTGATAGCTGTGTATTAGAACTTCCCTCTGGTTATTTAATGCAATTACAAGACTAGGCCTGCTCTGAAACAGAATCTTACGAAAATGTCTGTGGTTTGAAACACAGTATTGCAACATCCTTGCAAGCTTCACTTGTACACTCCAGGGTCTCTTATCCACCGCTCAAAATGCAGCTTTCATCTCTTACAATGATATGTAAATTACCACATTAGTAACAGCTGTGGGCACTGAAAATTCTAATCAAAGCCGGATACTAGGTGACAGATTCTTCTTGACAGGACAGGTTAATTACAGTACATTCAAATTCTTTACTGCATCTGCATGGAATGGAATTTTTTTTAACAAATCATTTTGATATAGTGCAATGTTATGTCCAACAAACAAACACATAGGGATTCCATTTTGCTCTTTGTTAATCAAGTCGGAATATCTAGGGTTTGTTTTGGTTTTTTATTTGATAAAATGATATTTGATAAAAAACATTTTAAGAAAACAGACGAAGGGCATTGTTCAAATCTCTAAAAGCATGAAAGAATTCAGTGACAAAACCAAAGTGAATAGAGAAGGGAAGAAAGGAGTTCCCATATTCACTACAACCATTGTCATTTCAATAATCGAACTTGCAATGATTTGCAGACATTGCATCAGGACAGATGAGGGAGTAATAAAGAACAGCTGGAGGTTTTGGCAGAGACAAGAAAATCCTGCAGCTGTGTTATCAGATAAAAGGTAAAATAGAACTCCAATTTTTACAAGATTGTAAATATTTTCCTCTTCCCACACCTTGCACACTTTGATTAATACTAAATAGTCTTTTAGTTTCCCATTTCTCTAAAGATGTTTGTACACAAAATATTTATCCATGTTAATGTTTCCATAGCAAATAGGAAAATGTTAGCATCTCTTCTAATTTTAAAAAGAGGCAATATATCCTTGCAATGTAAATTTTGTCAGGGAAAAGACTTCCTTAAACCCTCATACACTGAGCCTCAACTGCTCTGACTTCTAACTTGAGCTAGAAGTCTACCTTAATGAAAATGAACAAAAGCGACACCCCAAATTATTCCACTAAGTAAAACAAATCACACATTTTTAGGCCAGAAATTGAAACAGTGACAAGTCTACTATTTGACTTGGGAAATACTAACATATATCAAATGCAAGCTCTCACACATGTTTTTCCAAATGTTTTTCTGACTGCTTAACACCTGTAAATACTGATTACAGGACACAGAATCATTTACAGAGGAAGATACCTATTGAGATTTAGCCCAGTCTGCCTGCTCGAGATGGGTCAGCTAAAGCAGGTTGCCCAGGACAATTGGGTTCTGAATATCTCCACAGATGGAGATCCACCATGACCTGCCATGTAGGCTGGTCAGCAGATCTATTCAACAAGTCCTCATCTCAAAAGTGAGAGCCTTCATCTTCCACTGTATTTTTCACTTCACTAGGTGAAACTGCCATTTCAATAGGGAGGTTTATTGCATGAGAAGAACATTCCAACATTTGTAGGTTATCAAACGTTTTTCAGATATTGACACTGACAGGCCTGTGAAATACAAAATAGAACTATACTGTATATCTATATATTTATTCTGTTATGTTCAACATTTTTGTAATAGACTAATTGGAATATTTACTTTTGTCAATTTAGAATTAAATTACATTTCTTGAAAATACTGAGAAATAGGTTTATTTACTCTTCTCGTGTCTAGTAAAACTTCAAGAGGTAATGGAAGGTTTGCAATGCACTGGTTTAGCTGTAGAACTGTTACATAAAGGGAAGAAAAAAAATTCCCTTATAAACCTCAAATATGACCTAAATAAACCATCTCAAGTGGTGAAGTGTGATTCTTTTTATGGTCATATTGCTCTTGGTGGTGACAGTTAACAAAGTTGGCAATAGTACGCGTGGCTTTGCAATGAGGATATTTTTCTGCAAAGAATCAGACTGACATCTCTCTTCCCTTCTCCAAGAGTAGTGTTTGTAACATTCACTCAGTTAGAACCACTAACGTTGCAGACATAAAATACTTTGCCTTTAAGACCTGGAGAAGCACCAGCACATATATTACACACCTTCAGCAGCAACGTATACCAAACCATTAACTTGGTTTCTGGGGTTATATTTATAATATGGGTGAGTTTTCATTGCTGTTGTTTTAATAAAATGCTTTTTTTCCATTGAAACTAATTGTTCTTTGATTTTTCCAGATCAAATATTTCCACATTATTTAATGAATTTACTCATTAAGCCAAAATCACTCACCAAAAATTTTTACTCACTTGAAAAATGCAAGTGAAGACAATAAATGGAGAATATGAAACTCAAGGTAAACGCCTAACAAAGACCCAGTGTGCCAACATCAACACTCTACTTGCACTGATTTCCATCCTGGAGCCTGTACGAGACAGCAGGCTGTGACCTGCAAAAGGTGAAATGCAAGTACAAGAGCACACAAACCACTGGTGAGATGAAACAATGATCCTCCCTAATTTCATTTATAAGTTAATTAAAATAATACAATTATATAAATGGGAAGGAAGTCAGGCAAGAAAAAAGAAGGCAGCTGAGTAAAATATATGATACAAGTTTTAACAAATTTGTGCCATGCCATCACCTGTCTCTAAGCCCTATGGTTTACATAAACAGCAGTCAAACACCTGCCTAAACATCAATGAGGCTAAGATATAACAATTTTAAATACTTTTAAAATTTAAATCTAGTTATATGTACTCTTCACTTTTAGAGCATCCAAATACATTATCAGAATTATCATGATCTTAGTTGTGCTCACACCAAAAGCCTTTGATAAGGATCATCAACTACTAAATCCATTTCAGTATCAAACTATGTGCATCTTGCATTTGACTGCTCTCTAGTAAGTCTGGCTGAAAACACACTTCTTGGAATTTCTTAGAACATAATGTCCTGACTCCTCTGAAATTCTTAAAAAATGTTCCAAGGAACTAGACTTTTACTCACATTATTCCATTTTTCCCAGACACAACTAGGCTGTAGCATTAGACTATAGTTTACAACCAGAAAGCCAAAATATTTCCAGCAGATTTATCCACAGAAGAAACAGATGGGCTTGTCCATGGAAAAGAATGATAATAGGATGCCAGGTCAGCACTCACGAAGAAGGCTTTGATAGTCACTGGAGCACAGCAATACTTCAGCACACCAATAAAGAGAACTACTTTTTCCCATGCTAGAATGCTTCGACAGCGGAACATTAAAGAAATGGCAATCCTGGTCCCAGCAGAGAAACTGATCCTCAGAAACAACACCACATGCTCTTCTGCACTACTGCACAGCAGAATTAAAACAACTCCCAAAGCTCTTTGAAAACAAATCAAGTATTCTAGGCTGGACTGTAATAAGTAAAGTGTGTCCATGTCTTTGAGAAGTACTGCCACAGAAAGCTTGGTGAACAGTTTGTTCAAGGCATCAAATTTCAGAAGCAGAGGATCTGAGTGGTTGCAGACTGCACTCCTCATGCTCCCCACACAAAGTCTTTTCCTCTCAAGGCTGTCAGACTTCCTTCTGTTCAGACTGCTGTGAAGGGAGTCCTGCATAAGAAGAAGCAACACTTAGAATGAAAATGTGTTTTGAGAAAAAAAAAAAACTATTGAGAGGAGGAGCAAGCTCTTCCTTCTTTCCTTCCAGGGGAATGATGACAATGACAGCAACTGAATGGATAGTTAAATAACTAAAAGCACTGTCAGGAAAACCTAGCCAGATCTAAGCAATCCTATGAGTTTCACAAGTAGATAATACAGGAATAAGTTAATAAAATTACATTAAAACTGCTGTCATTTTTTAGTACTTAAATCCCAGATCTGACCTCTTGCAGCACCTATTTATCTGCATCCATCAGACTTGACAGAACACAGAATTGTGGATTCTGACCAATTAAAAAAAAAAAATCAAGGTTTAAATTTTTTCAGACCTGCTTCCAAATTCATAATAAATTAATACATGCATGTCAACACAGTAACTGCTACTTAAAAACCTAATGGCATTTTACTCATATATTTGTGCAAACAGTCAAAGAAATAAAAACATTGCAACTGTCCCTAGAATTTCAGTACATTTATTCCAAGTGCTGTGATCAAGAAAACGTCGTCTGCTAAGAACCACAGGTATTTTACGTGGCATTAAACTAAACAATTAGCTTTAGTCACTCAGATTTTCTAGAGTTAAGCTGTTTCATTCATTCTTTAATGGGATAAAGTAAACACACGTACTTAAAACCTTTAATCCCACCCTTGAGCTAGTTAAAAGTAGTTAAAAATTGAACATAGGTTCTATTCTATAGAAATACAGTTTCCATTTCCCTATTTATTCCTGACATAGAGTTATTCTAATCATCAAGTGCAGATTCTTTTGATGACTGCAAACTGCTCTGAATTTCAAGAGAATAAGTAATTGTTATTGTCAGCAAAAAACAGTTTGTTATATTCAGTAGGGCAAACTATGTTTCAAGTCATAATTTGGTGAATCTGTATCCATATACTGAATTGCAGAGTTGCACCACATTCATATTTGTAATTAAAAAGTAATTTTTAGATCATATTTTTTCTTAAAGTTTTAATCACTCTTCAGGAAACTTTCTGAATGATGACTTTTTGAGTCTAACTATCAATGTTTTTAATATCGAATACACATAATTGTGGTGTTTCTCTTCATATATGGTCACGGTTTACCCCAGCCGTTTTGGTTTATAATTGCATATAATCATTATTGCCTATTTCATTTCTCTGTACCTGGACAGTTCATTAAACTGGGGCTGTTAATTGCAATGCTGATGCTATGTAGCACAGAGATTTGCACGTTATTTTTTATAAGAGATGCAATAACTTGGCACTCATTTCAACTGATTCAAGTGACTCTAAGCTTTTCTTTGAGTTCACAGAAACCATATGGATTCCTACTCACGTAAAGAGAAAAACACAGTTTGCAAAATCTGCTTAGCTAGCTGACCAGCTCTTTCAACTTTGCATCAGTAAGAAGAAAAAAACTTAAAAATAGGTCAGATACTTATCCCAGTTACTACTTTCAGATCTCATACAATACTAATCCAAAAAAAAAGTCATTTGAAGCAAAATTAACACCTTATTTTAGAACAACATCATACTAGTAGCCCAGCTCAACTTCTTTTTAGTTGTATCTAGTATCACATTGAAACAAATTCACTTTGTTACATTTAATACAACTATTTTTCACTGGTATAGCCATAAAGCTCATCAAAGATTTCTCAGGGAAAAGAATGAGCATACTAACACTGCTATTAATGTAGAGCTAATGGGGTACCAGTTGCCTACTATATACAATTGTGATGAAATACTAACACATACATATGTTTTGAATTAATATTGTCACCAACCACTCCCTAAAGAAACTTTGTCAACAGCTGTCCTTGAAGATGCCCGACTGGAACTTTGGACTGTGAGAGACGCCACCCAGATAAGATAAAGGGGACATTAATGTTCGATCATCTCACGTCGAGGGAGAAACAAACAAGACTGAGGCAAAGAGATGCATCCACAAGAAAGCCAACCATGGCAGAGAATCATCCCTGGCTGGGTTTGGGGTGGGGGAGACCACAGCCCACAGAGGCCAGGTTTACACAGACTCCCCCCAAAACGAGGTGAGGAGGAGGAGGGTTTGGGTGCGTGGTGTAACCTCTGGTCAGAGGCACTGAACACCCATCCTCCGTCACACAAACCAGTCCAGCTGTGAAACCCCAGCCCTGGGAAGACCACATCCACGGGACATTCACGTGGGATCAGCTGAGAGGGTGTCAGAATCCATCAAAGACCCCCGAAGTGCTGCCCAGAGGCCTTGCACCACACGACTCCATGTGATGCAAAATGATTCAACAGACCCAGATTCTGCTGCAAGAGACCCTGTGCACCGGCTGGGTGGAGGTACCTGGGCATTCCCACCTGGCCTGAGCAGATATTAATCCACAGGATTCTATGCTTTTTGGGGGGACCTTCACCACCAAGAAGACCAGCTGGAGAGGATAATTGGGACACTGGTGGGATCCATGGTGTGATGATATTTTCTTTATTCTGTCTATATCACTCTTTCCTGTCCCCCTACCTCTCTTCTACTTTTTCTTTTCCTTTTTCTCTCTTTTCCTCTCTCTCTCTCTCATATTTACTATCAAATAAAACCCATACTATTGGCTTTGGCGTATGGTCTTGTTTACACCTTAATTTGTGCAGAGGCATTTCTAATAAGTTTAGAAACCAGACTATAACGACCATGGAGGTGCAAAGACCTGCAGTGATAGAATAAGGAAGGGGTAATGACTTTAAACTGAAAGAAGGTAGGCTTAGATTAGGAAGAAGTTATTTACTATGAGGGTGGTGAGGAACTGGTACAGGTTGCCCAGAGAAGCTGCGGATGCCACATCATTGGAAGTGTTCAAGGACAGGCTCGATGAGCCTTTGAGAGACCTGATCAAGTGGAAGGTGTCCTGCCCATGGCCAAGGGGTTGGAAATGATCTTTAAAGTCTCTTCCAACCCAAACCATTCTGTGATTCTATACCTGATTAAATTTGCTCAGTCTACCCTGTCTATTAGACAGATATCCAATCTTAGTTCCAGATGCACTTGGAGAACGAGATTCTCTGTGAAGCACTACACATGCTGAGCCAAACTGCAAACAGGTTGAAAGTGAAAAATAGGTGACCTAAGAGAACTGCAGAGGACTAGTTACTAAATGTGTCAAGTCAAGCAGCAGCAATGAGGGGAAAAACTACTTTCGTCTGGGAGCAGCAAGCAGCACTCAGAGCAGCACAGAAAAGACAGGAAAGAAGTTAGTAAATCAGTCAGGGCTAGACATCAAGAAAATGAAATTACTCCCATATTTTCCAGGAAATTTAATGCTGAATTACAACATGTTGGACCCCAGTGTCATGGAACAAGGAGGGCCAGCTGCCTTGCAAGGGATGGAGAGCCAGGAGTCAGCCATGGCAACAACATAGGCAGGGAGTGCGGCTCTGCCCTGTCTGCAGCTACCCTGCAGTTATTCCTCCTGGGAATCTCTCTCCAAGGTCACAAGTGGGAAGCGGCAGCCTTCAGCTGCCCTATCAATACCTGCCATATGACCTTCAGCCCCAAAAGTTAAACGTCCTGAAGAGAGGATGCACTCGGGGCCATGACAATTCCTGTGAAACTCCCAGTACAACAGTTCCAACCAGTCTGATGTCAACTGCATTAGTAAGGTACCAAGAACAAAAAAGGGATCAGAAGTGCTGCAAGCTCAGAATTCATTTCTACGTTTCATAATTATCAGCTGATCTTTTTTTATTACTTATCACAGAGCTACCTTCTGTCTCCTAAAGATGAGTTGGTGGATCCTCACCTGTAACCTCTTTAGAAAAAGACAAAAAAAGTCTTCAAAAAGTTTGAAAATCTTATCCATGGAAGTGCAGAAGAACTGTTTAGACTTCATCCTACACGAACTGAGTGAAAAATATTGTCTGGGCTACTCTGAATCATTCAAAACACCACTTTCACATGGGAAGGTAAATAGTACTTGACTTTTTGAATATAAATTTCCACCTGTTCACTACCAGATGTCATCATCCTCTGTGATGTTACAATAGGTTTGTTCAGAGCAATATTTGTTCAACATGTGAATACTATATGCAAAACATACATACAGAAGCAGAGCGTTAAATATTTTTATGTTCAAATTTTACCTAGCAATTTCTTTCCTTTTTCCATATTTCTAATCCTTACAAATAGTATCACTCCTTGTTATTACAGAGCAGGCATCCTGTGTGGTTAAAGTGTACAAACACATGCAAAATGTATAGCATTTTTACCTTTTAAATCATCTTTGCAACCCTGGAAGCTTAAGAAGCAGTTGTACTTCATTTACTTCCATAGTAGTGGGTTGGCTCACAAATTTCACCTTCAGTACAGACTTTGAGTAGCCTCTCTCCTCTAGTGGACTGAAATGTGTCTTTGTTAAACTTCAAACACAATAGCTCACTAATGAGGGTTGGAAGTCTAAAGGAAGAGTAGCTGATGCACTGAAACATATGTGAATTTTCAGACCTAAGTTAATGTCAGATGTCCTGCGCTGAACAGGAACAGTGGTAAATGCCACTATTTCCAACTGCTTTAGAGTATGATACATGTAGGAAAGTACAACGCAACTTAAGAGTTATGTTCATCTCTCAATACAGTTCTGGAAGCGCACCTGGTTCTTTCCTAATAATGCAAGACTGAAATCTGGAGAATCAGGCTGAGATTACACAGGCTTTGGAGAGGCTTCCTGAACTGACTGATGACCTGCATTGATCCTGGCTGTGAGGCTGTTGTAGGGGGAGCTTCCTGAGCACACAGCAGTTAATCTGAGAAGGCACAGGTGGGTGCTGCACTCTTCACTGTGCTGCACATACAGCTTCTCATCCACGCCTGTATTGTGCTGGGAATACCCCTTGGCCATAGGATGAAACTAGCTAGACATATGGAGGAGACTGTAGGCAGTTCCCACTTGGTATCACCTTCATTTCCTTGGCTTTATTGTAGAGTGAAGGTGTTTTCATGACCTCATGAATGCATTCTTTTTCCTAGCAATAGAAAATACATATTGGATTGCTCTCTTTCATTGGATTGTTTCTTTTTCAATAAAATCCTGCAAGATCTCTGAAGACCATGATGCTCAAGAATGCCCTGATGGAAAGCATCTGTATACTGTGCCATTCCCTGAAATGAAGTCTGTATGATGCTGCAAAGCTCAATTTCCAGCATCTGAAAGAATGTAAGATTATTATATTTTTTCTTCTACTGTTAGCTTAATTACACAGCATTTTAAAACAATTCGTTATACAGCCAGAGTATGTTTCTTACGATAACCATAACACCACCATACATACAGAAGTGTGGTACTAAGATCCATAATTCTAGCCCGATTCATTATGAACAGGGTTCAGACCCCTCAGCTTGAACCTAAAAGCTGGATGGCCTTCCCTGAGATGTAACTAGTTAGGTTTGATATAATGGGTCCAGATCTGCATGACCTTGGGGTTATATGTTATTCCAAAAGCAGTTTAAATGTTACTGCACTCCATTCAAAGCTTGTTTTTTCCAAGAGGGATTGTCACATGGCAGCTTCAAGTGTCTTCATACAAGCTCTGCAGATTTACTCTACTTCCTCTAATGCACCAGGTGGTACAAAGCCTAAGCAAAATCAAGAATTGAAAATCTATTAGAAGAAAGAAATAGCAGTCAACAATACAGAAGCTAGAATGTTATATTCATCCTGTAAAAGAGTTTGCGTTTATTTCCAGCTGATATTGTCTGATCTCTGTTTATCTTGGACCATTACTTACCTTCTCATTTTTAACTCTGGAATTAAATTATTAAAGTATTTTCAATTGTAAAAGAAAACAAGCAAACACATAGATTCTTGGTGCAATGATTTTTGCTCTGAAGCTGTTGTTTCCTAAAGTGCTATTTGCTGCTATTAACAGCAGTCACTTCCTAATACAATTCTATGATGCCATGCATAATGTAAAGTGCATACCTTCAGATTTCCACATTCAGTTCAGCAGCAAGTCACCACTCACAGCCAAATCACAGAAAGATTATGTACGTTTTACACATAAATCACAAGCGTAACAAATTAAATTTTCAACACGCTTTTGTTGGCAACTTCAAATGTAAAATATTTCTACCCATTTGATGAACTTGAGCTGTTTCAGATACAGCACCCTGAAATCTCTTTTGACATGCCATTCCAAACAGGCATGACCACCCAGCAAGGCAGAAAGCTCCCAATGGAGAAAAAGATGAGTGTATTTTTTGAACTAGCTGTGCACTCACACAACAGTAATTTCAGCTCTATATTTTTTTTTGAACTTGATTTGGAGAATGTGAAGAGAAAGCTTACTGAAGCTCATGATTGCTTCTCCATTGCTCATGGATTCCCACATACTGTCAAAGAAAATGTGGAATTCAACTTATTTATTAAAAGAACCAACATGTACTTCTCATCTTCTCATTTACATACATGCAGTTTAATAGCTTGTATCTTTCTGCAAGAAACTTTAGGTCACTTTACTATTATTGCACACATCCTCATTCCCTCTTTTAAAGCTATATTCTTCTTAAAGGTATATTCTCTTCTCTGGTTTCTCCTCATCATTCACCCCCCATGAATTCTTAAAAACTCATGGCTGCAGAAAATTCCCATCCAACCTATTTAATTTAACATTTTTAGCTAACCTAAAGCTTGTTAATGGGCTACTCTGCTCTGGCCACCACCTTCAATTCCTTAGTGATTTAAATTAACTGTTTTAAGAGTCCAGGCAACATGAAACTTCACATTCCTAACTCTATCCCAAAAATTTTCTTGTTTTATTATTTGTCATTTACCTATAAGCTTTTTTTAGGCCCTAAGCCATTCTTTCTTTTGTATATTTATTTCTAACATTAATAAAAGGTTTTGGGTTTAGTATGATCCTTTCCTAATTACATATTTCATATTTCTAATCTCTCTGTCCATGCTTGAGCTATGCTTTTTTTATTAATTCCTGGTACAAAATACTGACTTTGTGACATCCTTGTTCTCCTCCTTTTCTCTGAGTTATGCATTTGTTTACACAATCTGGCAGGTCTTGGTTGTATATAAACACTTAAAGATTCATTGCTGAATTAGGGTTATTTTCTCTGGAGTCTTTATTATACACTCATACAAGGATCTAACAAATAAACTGCAGTAGGTTTAGCTGTGTAAGCTTAAGATTTTACCAGCTCTAAAAAGTCCTGCTACCTGTGCTAGAATGAAGTAAAATGGTATGAATTTCAATAGTCACCATTTACCATCTCCTTTCATACTATTAGTAAAGCTGGTTGAAGCTGACACCAAAACATGTCCCACTTCTGTCATCTATGGTTTGTGATCTTCAGAGAAAAATAAGTGTTGAAAACTGAGAATCTCAAACTTCTTCAGTTTACCTCTCAGAACCTCTAAAATGGGAGTTTCTCTTTAGGGTTATCTTCCCACTGGAGTTTCTTCCCAGCATCTCAATGCCTAGTTTAGCTGATGTTGTATTTGGAGGTTTTATTTAGTTTCTCACTTCACATTCTGGCACAATCTTCATTTTATGTAGATCCATTGGATCCTTTTGATGCCTGTGACATTCAGCCCAAAAGCCTAAGTAAACTGCATTGTTCTATGGACTTCCTTCGTATTCTGACACAAGTTTGCTCATACTACATTCCAGAATGAATGTCTTTTCCCCTTTCCTTTCCAAAATACTTATTTTAGCTTAAATTCCACATTATCAAATCATGCCTTCTAATGCCTAAGAAAGGCAAACCAACCAAACCAAAACCTGTCCCTCTCCTTTCAAGTAGATAAAATTCCCATAATTTCAGCTTCTTTCTTGTTTTTGTTGGTTGGTTTTGTTGCAGGTTTTTTTTTTTGCTTTCTCTAGACAGCTTTAAAAGCCCTCATTTCCTTCTGAGATAGGTGCTCAGGCAAATCTGCCAATGTACAACATAGGAGTTCCTTGCCTATTCTTTACTTTTTGTGTCCATTCTGAAAAAAAATGCGCACTTCTAATTCCTTGTAAAATGCTTATAGTGAGTATTGTTATAGAAGAACATGAACATACAAAACTGAAAAGCACTCTGTTCTAATCTTTATTCATCTTAAAAGTAATTACTTGTCCATGTAGCTCAAAGGCAGTTTGCACATCTGAAGCCATGTATGTTCAGTGCACTACAGCATGTACATAAAGGTTACCCAATCTAAAAATGGAGTTAGACCCACATATGCAACTTGTATCCTTGTTTATCTTAGGTTACAGTTAAATCAAAATTGTATATTTTCATTATGCACCTTAAAGCATATCCATAACCATATCCTACATAGATATCTCAGTTATGCTTGAGAAAACTGAGATTTTACTATGTTATTAGCACCCCTTCCTTTTGAAATGTCTCCAATTTGCACTAATTTATGATCCATTTCCTTCTTTTTTTCATGTTGAGTAATACTTCAGCATAGAAATAAACCCACTGCTATGCTACTCAATGCCGGGGAAGAAAATTAGAGCCATACAGATTTACAGGAACCAACAAACATTTTAATTCTTCAAGTGGAATTGCTGATTTTCAGTCTCATAAAGGTTCTACCTCATCAAGAAATGTCTGCTGTTCATGAACATCAACAAATACATGTATTTGAACAAAAATGTGATGATGGATTGGACATGCATAAATTCTCTCTCAGAATGGAATTAATTCTTAGATTTGTTTGTTCAGCTTCATGTGTACCAAGAAGCAGGGAAGCATTCACTGTGGAAATGTGTTCAGTAATATTACTAATTTGAATAAATGTTTTTTTCCACTGTTAGAGACAGACATGTCTCCTAACATCAGGAAAATATTTTTTAAAATGTAGGTATGCATAAGGTGGATAAGGAGGACAGGAACATCTCCTCCAATTCAATTGTTGTAGCCCTTTTTAGTTTGAACTCTGCCACTCAGAACACGGGATTTGATTAAGATTCTAATGACAATCTCATTTTATTTCTTTATCTCTAATCTAACATTCAAAGCTGAATATTACCCATATATTCAGCTTCCCTGAGAAAGCAACAGGAGTTTTTTTAGATGCAATGTGAACAGCACCAAATAAAATACAATTTCGCTGATTCTGAGGTATATACTTAAGCACACTATTACAGCTACCAAGGAATTTTTCAATTTTTGATTTTAAAAAATGCATCCAGAGCTCTTCTCTTTCAACATTACAACAGTTTTGCTCATCAGGACTTTGCAGTTACTCTCCATTTGCCTTAAAACACAATGCAGAGTCTCAGAAAACTTTATCCCAACCTTTTGACACTTGCTCTGAATTTTGGTAAGATTTTAAGAATGCCAACAGATGATAAAAAAAGACTTATAACATGTCTTTATTACTTGAAAGGTTTATTTTTATACAGAATCACTATAATTAGGAAACTTAAATGCCATATTGTCAACGACATGTTTACTACTAATCAAAATGTGAAAGAGGAAACTCCTCACCACATGAGATGTCTTTCAGTGAGCTGGGATTGTGTTTTAGTGTTCTCTTTTTTTGCTTTATTTATAATTTGGTTTATTTCATGCAAATATCTCTCTTCTTGGGAACTCAGAACAGTCTCTTCTGGTTTCTCTCTCTCAGTGACTCATTTCTTTATCCCCACGAGTGAACACAGGTTAGAGAAAGTACTTAAAACCCGAGACCAAGAGAGGGTAGTACAATTAAAGAATAATTAAGAGTTATTTCCATCTCAGTAGATAATTTTGTTAGAAAAGTTTCCCCTAGGAAAGAACAGAAAGTAGTTTCAGGCAAAATCAATGAAAGGCATCAACAGCTATGTGACTTATATTTACTTACTGCCCTTCTAGAAAGTGATACTGCATGTGGAAGTCTCCAGTACAAGCTCTCTTATTTCCATGAAAACTAGCAATCACTCTCCTTAGAAGTTCATCACTAGTTTTCACAATTATCATTTGCTTAATAAAATTAAGTCAACTGAAATACTCTGTAGAGCCAGGGACAGGAAAAAATTTAGAACATGAAACCCAAATTAAGATCATAAATAACTGAAGAGCATTTTAGGCATAAAAGAACAATTTAAAATATTGCCTTTTCGTAGAAAGAGCATAAACAAATAATTTATTCATTTTTCACGCAGAGTGAAAATTATGGAAGTGTCGTTCTTGAAAACAAATTCTGAGTCAACTCTGAAGACAAAGTGAAAATTTTGCCGTAATGAAGCTCATTATATTCAGTTATTCTTTTCAACAGCGTAACTATATAACACCATGGAAGCACACCATTTTTTTCCCCAATGTAGTGGTGGCAAATACACCATTATAAGCAAATAAGAAAAATGCTTTTCTTTCATGGCGACCATCATATTAAAATATACGTAACTGTATATCTAGCTCTCACTGATAGTTCTAAAGTATTAAAAACCAATTTTACACATATATAATAGTGTAAGAAATGAATTATAAACACATACTACTTTTTAAATAAAGTTTTAAAAAAATACAAAAACCAAAATTGTCATCTGAAGTTATACAGCTCTGTGTTTTCATGTTCACAGCACCATGGAGAGTCAAGGGAACCTAACAAGGAATCTCTATAAACTTTTAAGATATTTGAGACTATCAGTCCAGATTCTACACTCCCTATCCATTCCTCATAATGTGGGGCACACTCTGAAGCACCCTCTCTCAGTTTTCAATCACAAACACATCAGAGATTCCAAACAAAACAGCTGGTGAAAATGCAGTACACAGTTAAAACGCAGTAGCATACGCTTAAAGAGCAGTCCATGCCAAATCTGGAGTTCACAAATCTAGTTCCTGAATATTTCCTTCTCATTAATTTTCTCATTAACTATTGTCATTAACTATTGTCATGGACTGCACAGAATAATTTTTAATGCAGTGCCATCCTGCAGTGAGTTAAAAATAAAGAATTCCCCACTAGATTTCATTACTTTGCTTGACAGGTTTGCTAGTTTACTTATTAAATGGACTAAGCATGAATGAACAACACTCTAGATAGAAAGGGAAAAATAGTGTCCCATCATCACATAGAGAACACCATTTCACAAGAGATATCCTGTATCACACACAGAACTTTTTTGGCTTTGACATTTCCTTTTTTCGGTTGAAAAGGGTCTGGGTTAAAAATAAACAAATGCAGAACAAAATAGGATGGAGCTATGAAAAGATGGCTGAGCATCTGTACACAATAGCTTACAATAAAAAAAAAAAAACGAAAGTGAGGAAAAAAACAGCAGCAGAGGTATTACAAGGTATGTTCATGTATAGATTGTTGGAAATTATTTTTAAAGTTAAAAGATAGGTTACTTTCTAGGATTAATACTGATTCACGGAAGCTGGTGCAAAATGCCAGCAAAATGCACAAAATATATTAATTGCAATGAGCCTACTTGTTGTTCGGTGGCCTCACAGACCAGATGAATGCATTTATCTTCCTTCGTAGGTATGAAAATAATAATGAAAAAGTTAAAAGCAATTAGAACAAAATGGTAATGGTACATTTGTGCCAGATTTAACACACTTTTTGTGTTACCACTGAGTCAGTTCCAAAAGTGGCTTTTTGAAGATACCGTCTGGAAGGTTGAAAAGGTAGCTGCGGTTCATTAGGTGAAGATGCAACTTACAAGGTTTTGCTACAAGTTATCCTGTTAAGAAATTCCATTTTCAGTAAACAACAATCATCTACTTATTTTGCAGTTCCTGTTGTCTGGGGTCATAGCATAAAATGGAGAATTTCCTTTGTTTCATTTCACTACTCCTGTACCTACAGCAGTAAATCCTAACGTGTTCCGTGGTTCCCAGAGGTGAAATCAGAGGCACTGGGCTAGGAAAGTGATGGAACAGAATATTCCTAATCTCCTCTGACAAAATGAGAGCTAGAAAAACATATTTTTTTTTCCAGTGACTTTGTTATCATCTGATGTTCTCCCCAGCAAAGATAATAATTTTGTAATGTTTTGATTAAGGATGGCAATAGATTGAAGGAGCTTGGAGTGCTTTAAAGGTAAATGTTATGTAGCTGCATATACACCTGAAAAAAAAGTATACACTTAACTGTTTTTTTTTAAATACCAGAAAAAAACCTTCCATCACCACCATATAAATGGCATTTGTAAAAGGCACATGTTAAGTGTATCAACAAATAATTTAAATTTATCCCTTCCTCTGCAGTTCTGCAAAACAGCTGAGCTTGCAGTTCAGTGGAGCAGAGAAACTATTACTTTTTGTAATGCCATCTTAGGAGACTAAGGTAATATAATAGAAAAAGGCAGGCTGTATTTAAAGGCAGCTGCATAAAAGCGGTCTCATTCAACTGTAGACAACTTATAAAGGCCATGATTGATAGAAATTCGGCTGTTTATTCTCCTTCATCAATAGAATCAAATTTCAATTGGACTCAGTAGTACATTTACATGCATAAAGCAGGTGATTACATGCTAAAAACTGCTTCTTATATGCAATTACCCCGTCTGTGTACAAAAGGGTCATTTTTACAAACTTTTTCTAAAGTTCATCAGCATTAGGCAAACATTATTTTTCTGACAATCAGACTGCAGCCGAATAAAGGAAAGAGCCCTTATTCTAATGACTGCTCCCACTCACTTTAAATCAGAATTTTTCCTCCCAGGCTAGTCCATACTGTATTTTTTGTTAGCAACTTCTCCGGCAGGGTATGCCCCATTTCCCCACCCCACTTCACACATCCCCTATTTTGATTATAGGGTTAATTAGTAGGCCAGAAAGTGCAATGCACAGATGCTTATGGCAGATGGTGCACCCGATATGGAGAAACCATAATTTCTGTAAATTATCGCTACAGAAAATTGCTCAGTATCATTCAGGACAATACTTTGTTCAGATATTCCAAAGTGATGCTTGAGAGGCAGTGATCTACTACCTTAAAAATAAAAAGGAGTACACATGGGTATCTCTGAGTTTGGGAAGCAAGGTCGAGAACTGAGGAAAGTCCCACCCCTAGGAATCAGGAAGTTCCCTGAGGACAAGCCAGGACATGAATCCTCTGGATGCGCCCATGACCACACAGGGCAGAGCTGAAGAATAGCTTTAGTTCTGTTCAGAAATATCTATGAATTTCTGTAATGCTTTGAAAAATAGCACATCATGCTAGGGATTCATCACTGTAATAACTAAGGGTATGGGAAGAAGCTTGTTTTCTCTGCAATATTTCACTTCAGTCAGCTGTTTTACCCCACAAAAGTGACCCCATTGTTTTTACTGAGATGTGGTGCCAAGGCAAATTTATTTGATGTGAGGCATTTGTCCATAAAAACTACCTCACAGACTTAAAACACAGTTATCACAATGCACAGTGGAAGTTTGGGGTGTGTTATATGTTGCCAGAATTAAGAATGCTGTCAGAACGCTAAGATGTCAAATGCTCATTGGTGTCATTCCAGTATAATGAGTTACTTGGGATAATGTGAACAAGTCACCTCAAGTACAAGGGCTTATTTTGATTCCTTTTCTATTTTGCAGCAGGATAGAAAATACTACACTGACTGGAAGTTTGCAAAAATTTTATCTCTGATCCAGGATATTCTAACCTCTATTTATTTTACCAGGTCTTCCCATGCCTTCCTAAACCCCATTAATTCCTGACTGGCATTCCCAAATTCATACATATCCATAATCAGCTTCAGCTTAGCCCAACTGGTCAGGGTGCTCCAGCAGCTCTCTTATTGCACTCATTTCATTCGTTTTTTACTTTTCCAGTCATCCATCCATCCAGACCACAGCAATACAAAGATATTGTGGGAGAGTGTCAATAGCCTTGAAAAAGTTGAGGAAAAATGTCATCCGCTGCTTTCTCCTCTTCCACAAATCCTGTCTAGTTAGCCTAGAAGACAATCATATTGGACCAGTACCATTTATTCTTGATGAATCCACGCTGACTCCTCCTAGTCACATTCTCTTTCAAATGCTCAAAAATGTGCTCCAAGAGGACAAACTATAATTTTCCCAGGGACCAGGAAGAGGCAGGCTTGTCTGTATTTTTCGTGTGTTTTGAGGATTGGAGACAATTTGTCCTTCTCCAGCTGCTGAGGGCATCTGATTTCCAGAACTTTTGAAAAATGATGAGGTGGTCATGCTTTCTCAGCACTCTCTGTCTGACAAACAAACCCCTACGATGGAAGGAAATGGGCAAGCATGATGTGCCCATGAAGCTCATGGAATGATGTGTGGTGTGACTGACTACAGCTGTTGCGAAGAATCTGACTGTATCCCAACACAA
This sequence comes from Cnemophilus loriae, assembly GCA_013397755.1. NCBI lineage: Eukaryota > Metazoa > Chordata > Aves > Passeriformes > Corvidae > Cnemophilus > Cnemophilus loriae. The sequence goes on from VZTF01005587.1 coordinate 63,484, forward strand.
ATGAGGCAGGTTGGATTCACCTGTTAGGAATCTGTACTAATACCAAATAGAGTTTTGGTGATTTCTAGGTAAGTCTTAGAACAAGGATGCTCACTTACTATTAACCATGACAGAAGTTGTCCTCAGTAACTGCCGTCATCACAATTTCATGATGATTTCTTTCCAGTAATTAGGATTTGGAAATTGACTAGGCTGAGCTGAAAATAAGGTCATTATAGTAGAGACCTTTCAATACACACACACACATATGTAGATACATTCCATATTCAATCAAAATCCATTGAATCATAGAATCACAGTTTGTTTACAAAAAATATTTATCATTTAAAACCAGCTTTCATCATGACCGATCAATGATATTCATTTTGTAGGTAAATAGTGTTGAATTTCTATTGACAGATACACTGGGAAATATTTTATGTCAACTTTTAGCAGAGTTACAAATTTCAGCTCAGTAAGAGTTGGGATACTCTCTCCTTGCTTTGAGCTAAAGAAACTTGCCATACTAAATTTGAACATACATTTTGAACCACACAATAATAAAAAAACACAGGGTGGAAAGATGAATATGGCATCTATAAATTGTTATTACACGTCAATAAATCAATACAAATGTGTTATATGGACAGTATCCCTAGGTGAGAAAGATTTTTCTTGTGACTCACAGGGTAAGTGTTGTCCTTGCATTCCATTAACAAAGTAGAATCAAAATGGCTTTCAGACAAGAACAAAGACTTGTACAGATGAGGGGAAAACACAAAGTCATTTAACTGGTTTTACAGGAATGACTAAGGGTCATGCACTTACAAAAGCCAGAGTTAGTGGATTTGCACAGGCACCAATACGCTTGAATTGTTCCAGCCCCTCCTTCAATGCCTCACAACCATCAAAGAAAGCTAATAAAAAAATAGAGAGAACAGGATCTCAATTCTACCGAGGCCTTCAGGTAGCAAATTATTACCACTAATAGCAGACTTAGGTGAAAACAGGTAATAGGAACAAAAGTGAAATAATTTAGGGATATGCCAACTACATATTCTCATTCTGAGATTGTTTTCAGACTAAGCATGCATCCCAGTGCAGGAAAACCCATAGTCCAGTCTACTTGTGGATACAAAAAATAAGGGAAGATCAACATCTTTGTGTTTTATTTCCAAACATATTAGAAAATGAGAGCATTAAAAGAGAGTAAAGGTAAAAGAAAACCGGTACATTTCTTTATATCATTAATATTCTGAACATTAAGACATTTAAAGACTGTTTTAAAAGGGAAAATGATTTTGTTCTTGACTGAGAGTGAAGGGATTGTAAAATTTTGAAATGAAATATATTATAAAAAGTTACAGACTATAATAGCTTAGTAGCTCTGTAGCAATATATGTGTGTTTATATATCTTTAAAACCTTACCAAGACATTTTCTATCAGCACATCCTCTGGACCTAAAACTCCAGAACCAGGATATAGATGGCTTTCTGGCAATAATTTTCAGTTAAACTTGGCTGTTAAGTGTTAGGTAATTAGTACTATAACTGTGATGAGCCAATTTCATTTTGATTTCTGTCCCAACACTGATTGTCAGAGGCAGGGCAGGGTTTGCACAAATGCCACTTGGGAGGCAACTAGGAGAAGATGGGAGAAAGCCCTGTCTCTGGGGAGACTTTGCCTGGCAACCATTTCACGTCTCACATGGGACAGGCAGGCAGCAGGAGACCATCAGGGACCCTGTACCCTCCAGAGAGGTTCTCCAATCAGATGGAAAAAGGTCTCCACCCGTAGACTGCAGTGGACCATCAGACTGGGCCAGTGGTCTCCTGTCAGCAGGCAGACCTCGGGAGGAGCCAGGGGCATAAAAGTAACTGCGTCACAAGGTCTGTTGGTCTTTTGGGTCTGGTCTTTCGGGTCTGGTCTTTCGGTCGTCTGCTTCTTGCCCTGCCCCTAGCCTGTTTTTGTCCTTTTTGCCCTGGCTCCCACCTGCTTTTTGGCTCTCCTGCCCTTGCTGGCTCTTGCTCACCCTCGTGTGTATCCTGCCTCCCTGTGTCCCTGACTGCTGCCCTGCTGCTTCGCCCCTGCATCCCTACCTGAGCCACCTGCNAGCGTGCGCACACTGCCTGACACTTGGGTGTCGATGGCGCTCCTCGACCTTCTGGTGGTAATGCCCGCTTGTTCCCTCTGTCTCCTCTCTCTCGCTCGCTTTCTCCCCTCACCATCCTTTTTCATTTTCCTCCTCCTTTTCTGTTCTTTCTAATCTTCTTTAGTAGGGCAACACCTTTTTTGTTATGAATAAATGGTTCTCAGATATAATATTGGCTCATTTCATTTAATTTCATCCTAGACCATCGTTTTTAATAGAACTCCCTGCAGTTCCCCATCATGGAACGCGACAACAGGAATTAGTCCATGGTCATCAGCCTTCTGATTTGAGAGCTAGAATAATAATTCTAGTTATTTCATTTAGCCAAACAACTAAGAAGCACTTAGTAAATTAACATAGTTCTCTGTCTTAAAACCTGTTATTACACAAACTCTTTGTTATTACATTTTGTGGTCAAATTTCAGGTCGTTTGACAGGTAGATGCTTTGGTAGACAGTGTTTTTTAGACAGTTTGATCTTGGGCTTTGAAATAACATTGAGCTACAAGTTCAAATTCTATAAACTGCCAAATACAGCAGCATTTTAACCAAAAATATTTAGAGCAATTCCCCATAACAACAGGGGTGCTGTCCAGCCATGATCAACAACTTCCCAGCTCAGGCTCTTTGCTGGAGTGAGACTATTGTGCAGTTTCATCTTGCCGTGTTACACTGATATTTATTGCATTAGATGATTCTCCTTTTCTCATGCAGTCACTGTGTTCCTTCCATCATAAATAAATTTTCCACGTTGCTGTCTTTATATTCTTGCTCAGTGTTTCAGACATAAGAGCTTTTTTTAGTTCCTTACTTTTTTTGGAAATAGAAATTCTTCCAGGGCAAATCCTAATCCTTTTTTCACAGAAGCGGAGTTGAAGGGACAAAAACACAGATAAAGGACAGAGCATGCCCACTGTCTACATGCCATAAAACAGTCTTCCGAGTACCGACAGAGAGCAGAGCATGAATTCATCAGAGTTAGAAGGTAACAGACTCACAGAAAAGAATGTTATGAACATGAGAAGCAGCACCAAAGCTGCGAGATCAAGAAGCGTTTGGACAAGGCTCTCAGGCACATGGTATGACACTTAGGGATGGTGCTGTGCAGTGCCAGGGGTTGGACTCAATGATCCGGATAGGTCCCTTCCTACTCAGCATATTCTGTGTTTCTGAGAGGTTGCGTTGCTTTTAGGAGAGGAGGACAGGACTGTGAAGGCACCTTTGTAGAGTTATTTAGATTAAGGAAAAGGATCCATGGTATGTATTCCCTTACTTGGATTTAAGAATGAAGCTGCTTTAGTTTCTCGTGTACTTACTTTTTGCTCGCAGTAAAACTACTAATGGCCTAAGCAGCCTGAAAATAAATTTTTCAACGTTCTACTTCCTTTGTTTATAACTTACAATTTTTTAATACCTCAATAGAGCAGTCGGCATTTTACTGCTTTAAAAGGTAAAATTATAAGTATTTAAAGGGGCAGAAATCAATTAATGTCTAATAAAATAGAAACATCAAACCAAACCCGCAACACATCTGCCTCCAATCCCTAATCTTCTCCACTCAGCTATTGCCCTTTAGATATCTCATCTTTTTGGAATAAAATGTAACTGGACAGCATACAAGCCATGTATTAGATAATTATAACTCTGTATGTTATATTTGAATCATGCTAAAATCTTAAATGGCAGATGTGGATTTATGAAAATTTACTTTTATGCACAATGCTATGTGTAAAAGGGAATGTTCTCTGTGTATTAGCCATCGTAATCCTTTTAGTTATTAGGGAAGATGTCACACTGCAATTGAAGGTTGAGGGCTAACTTGCTTCTTGTATCATTTCACTTCGCAGAAAGCAAGCAGAATTCATAATGGAAAAAAGTTTGGAAAAAGAGTGGGCCAGGGTAAGGGCTAACATTACCACAGACAGTTTCAAGTTCCAGTATAGAAATGCTAGAAAGTGCTGGTTTTTACGGTCTGACACTGGGGGTTCAATGTGTCAGAGGCTGAGCGAGCTGTAATCTTTGCCTTTTACTTCTTCTAGCTTTTCTACACTGTTTGGTAGAGTTGAAACCCACCAAGAGCCTGTCTGGCGACATCGTTCATGCTGGCTGTCCCTGACTGCTGTCCCTGCTCCCTGCTGTCCCCTGCTGTCCCCAGCACTGTAGGGCTGCACGCTGTCCTCCTGCCTGCTCTGCTGCCACACCCAGCGCTTGTTCCCCAGCTCCAACAGAGCAGCACCCTCCTGGTTTTCCGCAGTACCTATCTCTGACAATGTTTCTGTTGCTGATGGTGCCAACCTAAATCCAACTAGAACTGGTAAAAAGCCTGACTTTACAGGTGCCAAAAATCAGTGATTATCACAAATTACTCAGGACAGATCTTCCAAGCAAATACATTGGACATTCATCCAAAGGCCTTCTACTCTGCTTAATGCACTTAAATCCACCTGAGTTCCAGGTTTGACAATTTCTGTTGAAAAATTACATGTGCTTGTTGCCTCAGGTGAGTTCAAGCTGCCTGGCTTCTCTGCAGGGGAGAGAAAGAGATGTCCTTTACCTGCAATTTTTTACTGCTGTGTTTATCACCAATGTAGATCCTCCACTTCCATCTCTTGTAGAATTAGAATTCTCACACGTTACTGTACTTTGCTGTTAGGATCAAAACCAAAATATAATCCTATTAACCTGGGTGGCAAAGTGCATGTAGATATTTGCTCATGACAGTTTGTTCACTCAGCAATCAATGCTGGAAATAACTGAGTGGTGAATTCTGGTTTATCTGCCCTTCCCTGCTTACTTCCTTTAGCGATCCTTTTGGTTTATTTCATGTAATCAACCAATATGGTAGATAAATTGAAACACATGCAAAGGAATTAGAAATTTCCTGATTGTCTCCAATCAAATTCTTACCAGAAATTTTTATAAGACTATTAAAAGACTAATACAGTACCCATTCTTTTGGCATGAAATCATACCCGGTTATTATGTTGCTATTTGCCTCTCAAATTTAGAGCAATTATTAGTATCCAAATGCACCATGGTCCATTATTTATTTTTCCTACACAACCCAACAGGTGAAATTCCCATTCTTGCTGAGAAAATTAAATCAAAATGTCAATTTACTATATTTTAGTAACATTACAAAATCTTTTCTGTACTCCTCAAAACGTTAATACTGCTGCCAGATGCAAAGAAATGTGATTTCTCTGTGCAAGGCATTGTAAAAAATAAATAAGCAAAAAGGCCAGAGATATATTGAATGTGTATCCTGACATTTATTACGTACTCCTCTGCAATCCTACTGTTGTCTTTTTCCCAGCCTGGAAATGAAACTCAAGATAATTTTGGTAAGGAGGTAATAGAAGAGCGGATCTTTATTTGAAGGCCTTCAGGGGCAGTTACGGAAAGACGTCCACAAAAGCCCGCCCCTCCCAGGGGTGAGTACATTTTTATAGGTTTTAGGAAATTAGCATAACTGATAAAAAGCACCAGTTAGGAGGATAAATGGTGATGCAGTTCCCCACCAGGTCAAGCCCCTTCTCTGGAGTCCCTCCCCTTGGCACTAGCTGTACTTTGTCCATGAAATGTATCTCGAAGAGTTGTTGTCAACCTTGGTTCCCAGAAAGAACCAAGGTAGGATAGGGGCCTTGTACCCCCTGGGGCTTGGAGATCTGGAATTTGTTTTGTATTTCTGCCTAGGGAAAGGCTGTGGAAAATTACTGGGAAAACTAGCCACTAATACAATAGGCTACAGAGCTACAAATATATGTGCAAAGAATATGGAGAACATATAAAAGAAAAAAAGAAAAAAACCAAAATGGCATGATTATCTCTTCCCCTTTCGCCTTCAGAGCCTAAAGCAAGAACCACAGTGGAGTTAATGGAATCTTCAGGAGACAAAAAAAATCTGCCACAGAGGAAAGCTTCTTGTTCAAAACAAGTAAATCCATACCTGCAAACTCCTTAAAATTTCATTTTAGTCTGGATGGAAGGCACAGAAACCTACAGGCAGACGAAAAAATGCACAAAAAATTCTCTTAGGGTGTGGTAAAATGGAGGAGAAAGGATGACAGAAGGAAAGAAAAGGAATCATCTAGGTGTATGCATTGTTACAGAAATTGGCCAGATACCACAACTTTCCATGAAATTCCTATTGTGAATGCATTTGCTTCCGCAATAACTTAGAATATAAGATGACGTCTTTTACAAGAAAGTTTGTTCAGTGTTATGGATCTCAACATTTATTGGGAGAATTAGAATATTTTAAAGTTAGAACTGTACTTAAGAAAATGCACTGGAAATAATTCAGTCAGAACTTTATTTTTCTTTTCTACGTCCTCATCCACATGAAAGATAAAAGTATCTTTTAAGTAGTTAAAATTTGCTAATATACAGACTATTTTTGATGCTTAATACATTTATTCATGCACTATGTGTTTTATTCCCTCGCTCTTTCCTTTCTCCACTTCTTATCTTCCATAATTTACCTAAAAACACATGGTAGAAACAATTCAGTTCCTAATCTAAGTGACATTTAAACAAGATAGAAGTATGCTTTATATGTTCCTGAATCTGCAAGTTTTCTGCTCCTTCTATCTGTCTTATTTTGTAATTTGTATACAATTTTGCTGTGGATTTAAGACTGAATTTTACTTAGTCTTTCTGTTGAATAACTTGTGCAGGCATATATAAGTAGTCATGTTAACTGTGAAATGCAAGACAAACCACAGCTGTGTACAGTGAATGAGCATTTGTCAGTAAAATTAAACTTCTGCTTTTGACTGAGTCATTTTAGCAGATATTAGGTAAATGTTAAAGAAAACTAGGGTCCCCAGTAAACAAATGGCAGATGACATATTTCAGACCGCAAACCACACACCGTGGATAAACCCTTCTAGATTTGTTTTCCTGGATGCATTGGTTTCAAGGTCAGAGAAAATAAATCGACTCAGACCTTCTCTGTCACAGCATCCTAAAATTCAGGTGTTCTTGCTTCTACAGAGACAGCCACTCTTCACAAAGAATGTCTACCACTTTACCATCAAGTGCAACTACGTCTTCCTCTGGCCCGTATTATTGCTCTGAACTACTTTTCCTTTGTGCCTACAGTGCCCTTCAGCCTCAAGCCTCACATACAGATTTGCAGAGAACCACCAGCTGAGTTAAACCAGTAGTTAACAAAAACAACAATGGCAGTCTCCCCAGAAGAGTCGGTAGAAATCTAAAGAGAGCTGTAGACTTGATTTTCCAGCTTTTGGCTTTCTATTCCTTTTCCCTGTGAATGCAGCTTTTTGAAGTTTCTTACAGTAAGAAGTCAACTGCTTTTGCAGTCTGCCTTCTCAGATACCTCTTACTTTCGGCTATGTTGCCCATGACATTCAGCATAATTACCCGCCACTTCTCATCAGTTCTAGCATTTAGGTTATAAACACCATGCAACGAGAAATACCACGCAGTACTGTTTCATAACTTTATCAGTTACCTAGGAGATGGGACCGAGTACACCCTCAACAAATTTGTAGTAGACACCAAGATCAGTGGTGGGTTGTTGCACCTGAGGGACAGGATGCCATCCAGTGAGACGAACTCAATAAGTGGGGTTGAGGGAGGTGATTGTGCCCTTCTATTCCATTCTTTGAGATTCTGTCTGGAGTATAGTGTGCAGTTGTGGGGTCCTCAGCTCAAGAAGGACATGGCCCTGTTAAAGCAAGTTGTGAGGAGGGCCGCAAAGATGATCACAGGGCTGGAGCACTTCTAAGAAGACAGACTAAGACAGCTGGGGTTGTTCAGCCTGGAGAAGAGGTACCTTTGGGAAGACCCCACTGCAGCATTTCAGTACTTAGGGGAGGCTTATAAGAAAGACAAGGACATATGTTTTAGGCTGAACAGGATACAAAACGGGGTTATTATTTTAAGCTAAAAGAAGGTAGATATAAACCAGATATAAGAAAAGTATTTTTCATAATGAAAGTGGCAAAACACTGAAACAGGTTTTTCAGAGATGTGATATCCTGGAAATATTCAACGTGAAGTCAGACAGGGCTCTGAACAACCTGATCTAGTGGAAGATGTCCCTGCTTATTGGAGGTTGGTTGGACTGGACGAATTTTGAAGGTCCCTTTCCCAAACTGTTCTATGATTTTGTGATTCTTCTACGATTCGGTCTATTTCTAGCACAGGCAGACACATAGCAATGTTACTGTTATGTTTCATCAATGCTGCTTTTCAATACAATAGATTAGGTGTGCTGGTTTAAAACTCAGCAGGAAAATTAACCCTATTTAAGCTCCCCCTCTTCCCCCATGCCTCTCCAACAGAGGAAATACGAAGGGACACCACAAGTGAAAATTACAATTTTTCTGAAAAAAATCCTTGCAATGAACGCAACAATACTGATAAAAGAGGACACCCAAAGAGAGAGTGCTCTACCCACAACAAGGATATTCCCCACTGAACAAACCAAGACTGATCCCAAAGACCACACCCAGTGTGGTTTTCCCACTGGACTCAGCTGCTATTGGTGCTGCCACTCCTGAAGGTCTTGCCACACCGGGGGAAAAACAGTCCCACCAGGGTGCCAGAGCTGCGCCACCCAGCCCTGCAGAGCTCAGCTACACCTCAGGGCAGTCCCTTCCGCACTATGCCCAGAGGAACAGGACGGGGGACTGGCAGGGCACAGGGGACATTGTCTGCAGGTCTAACACCGACAGTCCCTCCACTGGAGCAAGCAAGACAAAGTGGCCAACTGCCAGGTTCTGGTGCTCGGCTTTTCTTGCTGAAAATATGATGTGGATGGTTTGGAACAATGCTAAAACTCCAGCTTCCCTCTTTGTACCCAGAACATTAGATTTAAATGGAGCATAACATGGGTATTGATAGTGGTCCAGAGGCAGTTAGCATATTTCAATGTGGGATTAAGTAGTGCTGTGTAGACATATGTTAGTGTGCAAGATAAAACTTATTTCTTTATACAGGATGTCCTTTCTCAAGAGGCAGATTATTATTCTTATAAAATAAATTCCCTGAAAATATGGGAAATGTTTCACACAAATACTAGAGTGTATTGTCCAACTAATATAACTCAGTTGTGTACAAAGGCGCATGAGCTTTTATGCCTGAGGGCATCCAAGCCTTTTTCATCAATGTTTATAAAACATTCATCTGTATGATAATACAAACAACAAACTGCACAGGGAGAAATTACTCCCAACACACCTTTCAGAATGACTGTGGCAAAAGATAACAGAATGAGACACAATTAAAGAACAAATTAAGCGGGAAGCTGGGCTATTTCTACGGGAATTTTTAAGGGTTTACACAGAAGGAAATTTGCAGCTCTTTGTAAGCTTGCTGGTTACACAAACCATTATATCTGAACAAAATTTCAGGTTTGATTTAGACAAAGGAGTTTAATTGAGGCTACCACTTCTACGAACATGCTGTTACTCAAGTACAACTCAACAGTCACTATGGGTATCTTTCAGTAAAAGCATCAAATAATGTTAACACGATTTATAACTAACTTAACTAATTAATAATCAAAATGTTAATTGTGAACAGGAAATACGGATGTGATACTACAGCAAACTATGAAAGAAAAGCGTCATATATAAATAAATAAATATATATATATATATGTATACGCTGAGGGCAGGGTCAGAAATAATTCACCTGAAAGAAATGAAAATCTGTTAAACAATTGTCTTGACACAGTGGATCTGAAATGAGAATGATAATAAAACAGGCACATCACAATGGACAGCAGGAAGATGCTTGAGACACAGAGTTCTGAGGCATACACTAGACAGAAGGGGATATATGCAATGGAAATGAGTGACAGATGCTACGCCTCACCCAAATTTATTGGGAAATTCAAAGAACTCTAAAAGCCTACAGAGTAACATTAAGATCAAAGCACAATTGCCATAACAGAAAGAAGATGAAAATTTATGCTCACAAGTCTGAAATTTCTAGTCCCCTCATTTGAAAGCCCTCGTGGGGAACTGTAACAGCAATGCAGTCTTCTTATGGGGGAAGTGTTGAGATCAGCTCAGTTGGTTAGGGAATGGTATTAAGACCACCAAGGTTGTAGGTGTGATCCCTGTATGGGCCATTCACTCAAGAGTTGGACTTGATGCCAAAATGATTTTTGCTTTTATATATTCTTCATGTATATTCTCAGCTCTGTAGATTAGTATTGTATAGTCATACAGTTCCTAGCTAACTCCAGTATTTTTCCCATTAGACAAAACACATTCCAAAGACCCTGTCCTAGTCTTGCTTCTTCTGGGAACCAAATATGAGCTGCTCTCCCAAGACACTTTTTCGTAAATAAACTAGATCTAATGGCGAGAAGGTGGGCGCTCCAGAAGAGGTAGGACCAAGAGGGGGAATTACCTCATTAACTGTGTTTCTAATTGGGGATTGTCAATTATGCTAATTTGCTAAACTTACAAAACTGTACTTGCCTGATGTCACGTGGACATTTTTCCATATTTGCCCCTGGAGGCCTCCAATTCCAGCTTTTATCTTGTTCCTGTATTAATACTGTCTCAAAAAATGTGTTGTTTTATTTCTAGATTTTTAAGGCATTGGACTCGATCATCCTTATGGATCTCTTCCAACTCAGATTATTCTGTGATTCTGTTCAGTGTCTTCTATTTCCTTGTGATAACAGTCAATGTCTAAAAGGAATTTGGGTAGTTTGGAAAAAACCCTGAAGCTGTAAGAAATACCCATTATTGCTTTTAACTGTGTTATTACTTATCAACAAGCTTTGTGAACCATTTTTCATGTACTTTCATTGGGCTTCGTGTTTTGAAGTGTACGTCGACAAAATTATGCAGAAACAAAATTTTGCATTTCCCACTACTGAGTGGCTGAACAACCCCAGCTTTCTTGGCCTTTCCTCTCAAGAGAGGTGCTTCAGCCCTCTGATCATCTTCACAGCCTCCTCTAGACACACTCCGACTAGGCCAGGTCATTCTTGTATTGAGAACCCCAGAACTGGATGCAGTACTCCAGGTGGGATCTCACAAGGGCAGAGTGGCAGGGTAAAATCACCTCCCCTGACCTGCTGGCCTCTCGTTCATTTTGAAGAAATGTTGGGAAAATGCTACTACAAGTGACAAATATTTCGTACCGTCTTTTCTCCAGTGTTTACCACGTAACCTTAATTTCTCTTTTGCCTCATTGTCACTTTCATAGGACTGATCAATACATGATTGGTATAGTTTATTTTTTCCACAACTATATCATAATAAAAGTAGCTATAAATATTTTCTTTTCATTCGTTCAGTAACAATTAGTGGTAAACATCTTGACTTTAGGTACTCCTTTATATCTCATTAATGATTAGTTTTTACTCTTTAATCTCTTCCTCAAGGAACAGCCAATTATTTAATCTTCATCCTCACAACCACTTCAAGCAAACAAAGTTGCATTACTGGCATATGTGTGCAATTTGTTTCACACTGGTTAAAGTCATGGGGGAAGAGAATATATTGGCATGTAAAAAAGGCTGTAATTCATGTCAGACTTATTTAGACTGCCAGAACTTTTACATGAAAGTTTAGACCTACTTTTTATTTCATCTCTAGGCCTCTGGTAGTGGAACTTCCGGAAAATAAACCCAAACATCCACATGCACACACAAATATCTACAAAGGCTGTTCTGAGATTACGGCCTCCTTGAAATACAGCCAGAAAAGCTTGGTTAGTGTCTCAAGATCGCCGGAGCTAAAAGCAGAGCACAGGTCATTTCCAGTGCTGAATATTAAGACAACTGGAAGGTTGAAATTCTTGTTCTGTACTCCCCTGAATTCCTTCATGATAATCTCAAGTAGTGGAAGTGAGAAAAATGAAATATTTCTGCTGCTCTGGAGTAGGAGTCTATGGATTCCTTAAACTCTGAACACCAGGAACACATTTGAAGCCAAAGTATAAGCCAACTTCATAGTTTCTACGACTAACAAAGGCTAGGTATTTACCAATTGCACTAGAAAATAGCAGTGTCAAAGTTGAAATATTACCTGAAGTTTTCAGCTCCTCATGACAGGAATGAGGACTTCTCCTGTCCCAAAATGGTAGCAGTACCTGCTTCTGCAGGTCACAATCAGGGCAGAAAATGCTATGTGTGAGTAGAAATTAGAAATACACATTGTTGTACTTGCCAAGTTTGAACCCCACCGCAAAGTAATTTCACTAAATATGAGCTTTCCAACATCTGCACATAACGGAGAAATCAACTGCTTACAAAATACTACGGTATGCAGGTTAGATGATGTCAAATTCTCCCCTTGTGCATCACAGCATCATTTTTATCTCTCCCTCTCTCATCCCATGGTCGACGCTTAAGTGAAAAATGCTTGCAAGAGGAAGTGTAAACAAAATAGGAAGAGAAAAGACTATTAAATGAATAATAATTTTAAAAATTAATGGTTTTCCTCTGTGGATGGGAGGGAGATTTGTTAATTTCTTTTTTCTCCTCCCTTTCTTTTTTCTCCTCTCTAAGCTCAATGCTTTATGCCTGCAAGTCAACATGCAGCAGAATGTCAACAACCATGTCCTTCTACTTTTCAATTTTTCTGATTTTCTATCTCAGTAACTATTTGCTAATTCACAGCAAGGGAAATTTAAACAACAGGTTTGTTGTTCAAGTTGAACAGTCCTGACTACATTCTCAAGTATGCACAGAAACAGACCGAAATTTTAGTTCTTGCTGTTGAAGTAAAATTACCATTCACTGGCTCTTCTCATAAATGCTTTAGCATTTGGTACGTCACATGAGTCAGACTAGATAGGTGCACACCAACTAGTACTTAGGTTTATTATTTATTCTCTCAAAAGTAGCTTAATTCATATCACCAGAATCACATCAGTATTTCTGCTAAGTACAAGTGAAGCAAACTATTCACTCAGCTCAGTAAGGTTACAGGTTGTTCTTAGGCATAATGAAACAACATGCTACTCAAGAAAAAAATTGCATTTTCCTACAGCATGCCACTGTCCTAGATTAGTACTTCAGATATTCATTCTTTTCTATATGATTGAGGCTTTTCGCTAGCTATACTCATAAAAAACTTTACTATTTGAAATCACAAAAAAATGATGGAACAGAAGGAAGCACAACTTTATATGTTTCTTTGATTTAGAAGGAGTAGGTTCTTTATTCCTATGGTGGGTTGATGTCATGCAAACACCAGACCAAGTTGCTCTATCACTCTCCTCCTCGACTGGACATAGGAGGATGACATGTAATGAAAGGCTTATGGGTCAGGATAAGAACACGGAGACACCCATCATGGACAAAACAGACTCAACGTTGGGAAATTAGTTTAATTTATTACAAATTGAATCAGAGTAGGATAGAGAGAAAATAAAACCAAATCTTAAATACACCTTCCTCCCACTCCTCCCATCTTCCCGGGCTTAGCTTCACCACCAGTTTTCTCTACCTCCTTCCCTTGGCTGTGCAGGGGCATGGAAATGGGGACTGCAGTCAGTGCATCTCATGTTTTCTCTGCCACTCCTGTTTTGTCATACTCTTCCCCTGCTCCAGTGTGGGGCCCCTCCTGCAGACTAAATTCTTCATAAATTGTTCCAGAATGGGCTGCCCACAAGCTCTCAGCCTACTTCTCAGACATCCTCCACAGGCTCCACTGTGAGCTGCTCCACTGAGAGCTCATCCGCGGGCTGCAGGGGCAGAGCTGCCTCACCATGGTCTTCACCATAGTCTGTAGTGGAATCTCAACTGCTGCACCTGGAGCACCTTCTCCCCCTCCTTCTCCACTGACACTGGTGTCTGCAGGGTTGTTTCTCTCCCATATTCTCACTCCTCCTCTCACATCTTCTGTTTCACAGCAATATTTTGTCCGTCTTAAATCTGTTGTTGTTTTGCTGCCTCTGTCGCTGATGGTTTCAGCCTTGGCCAGTGTCAGGTCCCTGTTGGAGCTGGCTGGCACTGGCTACAAGAGGCACAGGAGAAGCTTCTGGTATCTTTCCACAGAAGACAACCCTGTAGTCCCCTCACAACCAAAACCTCGCCTCTCGAAACCAATAGAATTCCCCCCTCACACAACTCTGCCCAGACAACACAGTTTTCTCTCCAAAATTAACTGAGTCACTCTCCTAGCCAAGATATTACTGTGGCCTTATGTAAAATGTCATCTGCCTCTCTGCAGCTGAATGGTATTAGTAAAAGCAGCTTCATGCTGCATCTATTTGGGAAGAAAAACAAACAGGCAAGTCTTTAATTGAAATTGCACCCCATTGCACTGAAACAGAAATGTTTTGCATAGGAAACATCACACGAAAAACATGGACCTTGAAGAACTGCAGTCACGAGAAGTGAAAATAGGCTTCTAAACATATTTTTATGTTTCTACAATTTCTTTAATTTACCTTCAAACAACACCCTCTGGCCTTTGAACACAGGAAGTATATCATTGAATAAAATGGCTCACTTACCCTTTCAAGTTTACTTACTTGAAATGGTACCATTCAATTACTATAATAAATAATTAAGGTATATTAACTAGGCCTTAGATTAGATGATTCTCCTTTCCAAACCATGCTCTTTTATAATGCCAACACCAAAACTTTCCTACGGTTCAGACACAATTTTTCTGTCTGAATTCTCAGTTTTCAACTCAGAATGAAGAGAAATAAAAATCAAGCCACAAAAACACCTTTGGCTGTCCACAGGTTTGACAGATATGATGTTAAATATCAGGTTATGACTCAAGTGCAACAAAAGCAAACATACCTTCAGTTCTGCCCTAAAAATACATATATCAATTTATGCTGTGAAGTTAAAATAATTTTAAGACCAAAAGGCAGTTAAATTCTTAATACTTGATGGAAAAAGGAAATTTTAATTTCTTTTTTTTTTTTTAAATTTCAATAAGGAATTATCAGTTCTAAATCTCATTTACTGAAATTTTGTACAGCTAAGATTTCCATTATTCTTGTTCATCTGCTCCTGTGCATGTTTGTACAGATAATACGAGCAGGCAGTAAAGACTCCTCATCCTAGAAACTGGGGGGGGAAATAAATAACAAAACAAAATTCAGAACCTAACATGGTCTTAAGGAAACATGAGTTACTTTCAAGAATCTAAGCCAAAAGAAAATTTTCAAAGAGAAACAGAAAAATTGGTCAAAAGATTAAAAGATTGAACAGTCTCTGTCTCCTTTCCTACAGAGCCACAAAGACATACCCTGTCAAAATACCATTAGAATTTACATAAATTCTAAAAATGACCACCTCATAAAATTACTAAATAGGTAGGGTGGGAAGGGACCTATGGGATGTTTGATGTTTTCTCGCCGTGTTTCCTGAGGTTCAGATGGAACCTGCTGTTTTCCAGTTTGTGCCTGCCATGGTTTAACACCAGCTGGCAATTAAGTACCAAGCAGCTGCTCACTCAATTCTACATCCAGTGGGGTGGGGAGGAGAATCAGAAAAAAAGAGTGACACTAACGGGTTGGGATGAGAACAATTTATTAATTGAACTAAAGTAAACCATAACTATTGCAATGATAACAATATTGGTGGCATATAAGAGAATAGAGAGAGGAATAAACCCCAAGAGAAGTGATGCACAGTATAGCTGCCCACCATCCTCTGACTGATGCTCATCCAGTCTCTGAGGAGTGCCTGGCTCCCTCTTCTTTACACCCTCCCTCCAGGTATTTATGTACATTAATAATATCCCCTCGATCCTTCTACTTTTCAGGTTATTTCCATTTTTCAGCCCTTCCTATATGTGACATGCTCCAGTACTCTAATCATCCTCGTGGTATGCTGTTGAACACTCTCCAGAATGTTCACATATCTTGTGTACTGGGGAGCACAGAACTGGACACAACACTTCAGGTCTGGCATCAGAATTTCTCGGTAGAGAGGAAGGAGCTTCTATCTAATGTTGTTTTACCTTTTTATTCTGTAATATTGACAGAAAGTATGTACAACAAATGAAAATTAAAAATGTCTCCAGCAATGCTGTAGTAATGAAGCAAACAATAAAGAATTATTCATTATTCTTTTTGATGTACATTAAAAGGTGTGACATCCAAGTGCATAAAGTTTAACAGCTTCAAGACTTTAAAATACTAAGATGACATTCATAAAACTGTTAGCTTTGAAAAAACATACATGGACGTTTCTATAACCCCCACATAAAAGACAGGGCCCATATTTTAATCCTGTTTATGTTCAAGACATTTTGCCAGCTTGAGACAGCAAATTTTAATGGAAATGGTAACTTTTATGTATAGACACTTCATTACACTTCAGAATCAAAAGACATTTAATAGAAAAATTCCATTGCAATTTCTTTTTTCAAAATTTTATTGTGATTGTAATATTCAAAATAACAAGCCTACTGCCTGGAATACCTGACTAATTGATACCATGAGAGATGGTGGGGATTTTTACTTCCCAGAAAATTATAATCATCATCACTTTTTTACTTCATTGCAATTGGTACTTGGAACACTACTGGGAGCACATATTTTCTCAGATTATCACTGATAACGTGTAGTAATTTTTATCTAAGATCTTGTATGTCACTTATTATAAAGTCAGCCATTGAATAGCTCTTACTGAATAGCAGTAAGCTGCTCTGGAAAGCTCCTATTTTCCAGTGTACAAAACAAAATATTTTTTACCCTTAATGTTAAAATTTAAATTGCCTCAAGGTTCAGAGGAACAAGTTCTTACAAAAATTCATTCAGCAAATGTATGGATTTTGTACGGCAGCGATACGAAAATTTGATTAGCAATAGTGTCCCGGTTTGAAAGACAGGCACCTGCCAAGGAAGGCAGAAACCACCCTTGGAACGGAAAATACGACCCACTTCCCTCCAAATTATTGTAACTTTGAAATTATGGGGGGCTGCAGGGGCGCTTTGGCACGAGCTCAGTCCCTTCTTCACGTTGTTAATGGCAGCTCAGCCAGCAGGAGAGAGGGAAAAGGGCTTCCTTCACAAACCCCCAGGAGCAGTCGGTCCCGGTGCCGCTCCTGATGGCGAGACGGGCTGTAGCAGGAGACCCAGAGCAGGGCCTGGAAAGGCAGGGACGAGCAGCCCGTGGGGTAGCAAACAAAGTGTAGCAAAAATAAACCTCTGGAGCTGTGCATGGAGCCGCGCGATATCCCGGCGGGCACGGGATGTCGGGTTAAAGTGTAGCGAAAAAGCAAAGCCCTAAGCGGTGGCAGAAAACAGCGGAGCTGGGCGGCGGCAGCCCGGAGACACTCCTTCTGGCGGAGGTCGGGGTCCCGGGCTTTCCCCTGAAGCACCCAGTAGATGGTGAGGGTCCTTTCCACCGGAAATATCCCGGTTCAACAGCCGCTCTCATGAGCAAAGGCTCACCCCCTGCAGGAGAAGCANAACAATTTATTAATTGAACTAAAGTAAACCATAACTATTGCAATGATAACAATATTGGTGGCATATAAGAGAATAGAGAGAGGAATAAACCCCAAGAGAAGTGATGCACAGTATAGCTGCCCACCATCCTCTGACTGATGCTCATCCAGTCTCTGAGGAGTGCCTGGCTCCCTCTTCTTTACACCCTCCCTCCAGGTATTTATGTACATTAATAATATCCCCTCGATCCTTCTACTTTTCAGGTTATTTCCATTTTTCAGCCCTTCCTATATGTGACATGCTCCAGTACTCTAATCATCCTCGTGGTATGCTGTTGAACACTCTCCAGAATGTTCACATATCTTGTGTACTGGGGAGCACAGAACTGGACACAACACTTCAGGTCTGGCATCAGAATTTCTCGGTAGAGAGGAAGGAGCTTCTATCTAATGTTGTTTTACCTTTTTATTCTGTAATATTGACAGAAAGTATGTACAACAAATGAAAATTAAAAATGTCTCCAGCAATGCTGTAGTAATGAAGCAAACAATAAAGAATTATTCATTATTCTTTTTGATGTACATTAAAAGGTGTGACATCCAAGTGCATAAAGTTTAACAGCTTCAAGACTTTAAAATACTAAGATGACATTCATAAAACTGTTAGCTTTGAAAAAACATACATGGACGTTTCTATAACCCCCACATAAAAGACAGGGCCCATATTTTAATCCTGTTTATGTTCAAGACATTTTGCCAGCTTGAGACAGCAAATTTTAATGGAAATGGTAACTTTTATGTATAGACACTTCATTACACTTCAGAATCAAAAGACATTTAATAGAAAAATTCCATTGCAATTTCTTTTTTCAAAATTTTATTGTGATTGTAATATTCAAAATAACAAGCCTACTGCCTGGAATACCTGACTAATTGATACCATGAGAGATGGTGGGGATTTTTACTTCCCAGAAAATTATAATCATCATCACTTTTTTACTTCATTGCAATTGGTACTTGGAACACTACTGGGAGCACATATTTTCTCAGATTATCACTGATAACGTGTAGTAATTTTTATCTAAGATCTTGTATGTCACTTATTATAAAGTCAGCCATTGAATAGCTCTTACTGAATAGCAGTAAGCTGCTCTGGAAAGCTCCTATTTTCCAGTGTACAAAACAAAATATTTTTTACCCTTAATGTTAAAATTTAAATTGCCTCAAGGTTCAGAGGAACAAGTTCTTACAAAAATTCATTCAGCAAATGTATGGATTTTGTACGGCAGCGATACGAAAATTTGATTAGCAATAGTGTCCCGGTTTGAAAGACAGGCACCTGCCAAGGAAGGCAGAAACCACCCTTGGAACGGAAAATACGACCCACTTCCCTCCAAATTATTGTAACTTTGAAATTATGAGGGGCTGCAGGGGCGCTTTGGCACGAGCTCAGTCCCTTCTTCACGTTGTTAATGGCAGCTCAGCCAGCAGGAGAGAGGGAAAAGGGCTTCCTTCACAAACCCCCAGGAGCAGTCGGTCCCGGTGCCGCTCCTGATGGCGAGACGGGCTGTAGCAGGAGACCCAGAGCAGCGCCTGGAAACGCAGGGACGAGCAGCCCGTGGGGTAGCAAACAAAGTGTAGCAAAAATAAACCTCTGGAGCTGTGCATGGAGCCGCGCGATATCCCGGCGGGCACGGGATGTCGGGTTAAAGTGTAGCGAAAAAGCAAAGCCCTAAGCGGTGGCAGAAAACAGCGGAGCTGGGCGGCGGCAGCCCGGAGACACTCCTTCTGGCGGAGGTCGGGGTCCCGGGCTTTCCCCTGAAGCACCCAGTAGATGGTGAGGGTCNCTTTTATGTATCCATTTCTCCGGTCTCTTAGACAAAAACCGGGAGAAAAAACCCCTAAGAGACCGGAAAGAAAAGGATCAAATCCTAACCTCCAACAAATAGAAATATGATTTCTAAGTATTAAGAGTAGAAAATAACGGATTTTTTTTTTTT
>VZTF01005590.1:134039-161354 GCA_013397755.1 Cnemophilus loriae
GAAAAAAAAAAAAAAAAAAATCCGACAACCAAACCCTGCCCGGGAATGGGAATGTGACGCTCTTCCCCCTCCCCCGGCTCCAGCCGTCCAAGTTTCTATGAGTCAAACGTTTGCAATGTGTTACCGAAATGTTACCAAGCTGGAATGCAGCATCCAGAGGGTTCAGCTCATAAAACTTTTGTTTGTTGGCCGGGAGAAAGTGTCACCGGCACAGAACTCGGTTCTTCCTCTTCTTCCTTTTGTTTTTCCCATCGCGGAGAGGGTTAAGTGCTTGTGCAGCGCTGACACCCGATGACGGTGGCATTAACCCAGCGCTCCCGGTCCCAGCGGGAAGGGAAATTGTGCTGTTCAGTGAGAAACGAAGGGAAACGGGGCAGTCTGAGAGAGCAGGTGGGAAACAAGGGCCAGAGAGAAATAAAACTGTACAGACACAAAATCCCGGAATGGTTCGGGTTGAAAAGGACCTTAAAGCTCATCTTGTTCCACCCCTGCCATGGACAGGGACACCTTCCATTAAATCAGGTTGCTCCAAGCCCCATCCCAGGGCACAGCCAGGGACAGACCTCAGCTCCTGGAGCACACCTTCCCAGACACGAGTTTTGGGATTTTGGGGTCAGAAAAGCGCTGTTTCCTCATCTGACAGTCCTGAGGTTCGGCCCAAGATGGGAACTTCCACCCAAGACAGCGAATTCCTGGGCCCAGCTTCTTCCAGCAGCGTCTGCTCTGGATCTGCACAAACGCTGAGGGACAGGGACAGAGCATCATCCGCTGGATCTGACGGGAGCTGGGGCCACAGCTCTGCAGCTCTGAGCTCTGCTCTCGCGGTGGGAGCACAGCCTGGAAGAGTTCATGAGGATGATGAGTGCAAGAAGGAAAGCAGGAGAGCGGGGGGGAAACCGAGGGACTGTCCTTCAGTTCCTGAGAGCCTGAGCCTTTCCCGGAGGTGGCTCCTTCCACCTGGAATTCCCACCCCCAAAACCTTTCCAAGGGTGTAGCCTTCACCTTGCCGGAGGACCTTCAGGGTCCAGCTGCAGGAGGAGCCAGTGATGCTCTTCCTGCCTCACCCGTTGCCACCCCAACAACAGCAGCTGGCCTAACGTGGGACTGGCTTCAGGTTTTGCCTCCGTCCGAGGGAAGGAAAATCTCCAGCAGCCAGGAGGATCCTCCCGGGAGCCTTCCGAAGGGACGGACTCCACCTCTTCCGCTGAGGCTGCCCTGCTTTGTGCAGAGAGCACAGAAACTCTCCCGAGAGAGGAGCTGGGCTCCCTGCCCCGCTCCTGGATTGGAGAATCACGGTCAACCTGTCCTGGCAATTTCCAGCCCGAGCACTAATTATCCTTTGGTGCCGGTGGGAACAATGGCAGTGGAAAAGAAGGAGCGTGGTCATCCTCCTCCCACCTCTAAAAGCCAAGTGATGGCAGCCCTGGAGAAGTCCCATGGGGGAAAAAACTTGTTCATAGGATTTTTATGGCACTGTTCGCAGATAAAAAAAACCTGAAACAGGAAAAAAAAAAAAAGATCACAGGGAAAGATCTGAGGGGAAAGGCAATGACCACGAGCAAGATGTACCGAGGAGGGAGCTTGGCCACCAGCCCACAGGACTGAGTGGCCAGGACAGGGTCACTCCTGCTCCAGGGCTCAGCCAGGTCCCATAACGAGCTACGAACTTTTGCCTAGTAGGATCTTTGCATCGTTTGCCTGTTAGGTGCAAGGACAGGCGGGAGCTGCCAAAAGCGGAGCTGCTCAAAGGCCAGGAGGAGATAAGAGACACTGCCCTGCTTAACAAAGAGACGTTTCCAGACCTGAGGAAGTGAGGCAATCCTGGCTAATTAAGATGACTGGCCAAAGTCTCCCAGGAGGAAGAGAGAGGGTGAAAGGTTAAAATCTTTGTGTTTCAAAGGTGAAGAGACCAGGAAAGCTCACCTGGGAAGGTGGGAGGTGTCCCTGCCCATGGCAGGGGTGGGACTGGATGGGCCTTCAGGTCCCTTCCAACCCAAACCGCTCTGTGATGAGCAGGGTCCCGTTCATGTGCTGGAAAATCCAGGCTGCTATTTCTGTCACCAGCGAGGCCAGCGCAGGTCCTGGATGGTGTTTAGGAGCCTAAAGGGGCAGACGGATTTTGGAAAACCTTTGGGTAACAGATTGAGCTTCGCTGAAAACCCCGGTGCCCGTATCTCCTTCGGGACCTCCTCCCTTCCAGTCCAAGCACAAGGACCCAGGTTGTGCTGCTGGGTCCCAGGGTCCCGAGCCCAGTCAGACCCACCCCACCTGCCCGGATGTGCTGACAAGAGCCCGGTCTCGGCTCCCAGCAGCCACAATCCTGCTCCCACATCCCCCGAGATCCCCTCCCTGCCCGAGGGAGCCCGGGGAGAAGGGAACTGCCAGAAGTGCCCTCAGACACAAAGCAGAGCAGCCGTGGCTGAGAGGCTGGAGGAGCAGCAGCGTGGGCAGCGGATGCCCGAGGCAGGGAAGGGGAGCTGCCTGCAGCCACATCTCTCCATAGAAGGCAGGGAAGGAGCAGGTTTGTTTCTGCAGGAGGAGAAGAGTTATGGCTGCGGGAAACGGCGGCTAAAAATACTCCTGAGGACCCGGGAGTGCGGGAGGTCACTTGGGAGAGCACGTCACAGGTGCCATGTCTGGGGCAAAGGTGGCAGTGCCACACGTGTGGCACTGTGGCCTCCTCACAGCCGCTGCAGGGGAGGACGTTCAGCACGCCCAAGGGGCACAATTGGGGTGTCCCACACCCGAAAACGGAGCCTTGTGCCTGCATTTTAGGCTCTGAACCTGGCTCGGCCTCTTTGTTGGTAATTAGGACACAATTTGAGCCCCAGCTACGCCCTGCAGGCTCTTCACTCCAATATTGGGATTGTGCAGGGAGCAGAGGCATCGACCCCCAGGGGGACTCGGTGCCCCTGAGCTCAGGAAAGGCCTCAGCTGTCCCCAGTCTCTGTCCACGTGGCAAACACCAAGTTTTGGATATGAAACGTCCGTGCCCCTCGCACCTCTGACCCCAGAGACCTGCCCGGTGGGATGCACGGATTGACTGGGAGCAACCCTAGCACGTATTGCTGGTGGGATGTTCCCACCGGCAGCCGGTCAGCCACCACGAGCCCCAGAGGGGAGCGCAGCCAGGTTGAACTCACCCGTTCTCCCAGCTCTGAGCTTCTAAGGATGGAGGAGGCATCACCAGCGTCCCTCCACCTCACACCAGCACCGCCCTGGAGACCTCACCCACCGGCAAATCTGCTTGAACCATTTCCCATCTCAAGTTTCAGATGGAGAAAAGGCATTTCAAATCATTTCTCCTCTTTCGGAGGGGCTGGTCCCCACGGACAACTCTGCAGCGAGGGCGTGAGGAGGATCTTGCCTGGCCTGGGTCCCAGTAAATCACAGTTCAGAGACAGCTGAACTCCATTTTATGATTATTAACCCCAGCCCTGCTCATTTGTTTGGCCTGTCTGAGGCTATATATAGTGATGGGTGCAGGCATGGCCAGGGGGGAATTGTGTGCAGCTGTTAAACACAGCCCCCCCAACCTTCCCAAAAATGATTTAATAAATAAATAAATAAATAAAAAGCTAACAAAACAGGAAGACTATGGTTGGGAAATGAGAAGCAGCTGTGAAGAGGAGGGATGAGGTGTCATACAGGGAGGCCTGACTTCAAACCTTGCAGGAAACGTATGAGAAATTTCCTGGCCACTTTTGTAATCCATCATCCCCCCCTGCCGTGTCCCGTGGTGGCTCTTGGCTCCTGTCACAGCCCGTGAGTGCCAGGGCCAGGAGCATCTCGGGCTGGGCTCAGCAGGAACACCCACGAAAGTGGCTGTTTGCTCTTGCATTGCCATCAACAATGTCCTGCTGTGCCTTTGTGGCTGACCCAAATCACCACAGATGGATTAAATGTCACCAACAGGCAGGTGCTGAACCAAGGGGGCTCCAGGGCTGGTTCTGGGAGTTTCAATAACAGAAAGCTTCAAACGCTGGTGGTGAAACACTCTGAACATTCTCAAGTGCTAAGGGAGTGCAGGACAGGAGCAGGATGGAAAAACAGAGGTGGAAAAACATGGAGGTGCTTTGCTGAGATCTTCCTGCCCCCTCCAGCCACAGATCCTGGCATTGAGCAGCGGGAGAGGCTGTTCTTCCTCATCGTGGTTCATTTCGGAGCTGCCAAAGAGGGGAAAACCAGGCAAGGTGGAGGGGCTTGGAGCACCCTGGTCTAGTGGGGTTGTCCCTGTCCATGGCAGGGACATGGAATGAGATGAACGTGAAGTCCCCTCCAACCCAAACCATTCTGGGATTCTATGATTTTATTCCACGTTCCTGGAGGAGTTCAGAGGTGAACGGGGCATTGTGGGGGAGGAAAGGGAGCGTAGCTTACTCCGAAGCCCTGGTACCAGGCAGAGTGGCACTGGCACGGAGGACACCCAGGGCTGGCCCCCATCTCTTGGCTCTTCACCAGTTCTCCTGGTGGCTCTAACGGCAGCGCCGGCACCTGAGCCGCTGCTCGGGCAGGTGCTGCAGCAGTTTAACGTTTTGTCTGGAGGCAGAGCTCAGGGGAGGCAGTGCCCGTGCCCAGCTCATGCCCTGCTTTGGACACGGATGCCAGTGCGTCGGCTGGCCAGGTAAACCCGTGCGTTGACCTGGAAATCATTCACAGGTGGGGTCCGGGGTCCGTTCCTGGTGTTACCCGAGAGCCTGTACCCTTGCCCTTCCACCCTTGCTCGCAGCTTCCTGTTTGCCCAGCGAGTTCGGGGTGAGAACAGCCCGGCTGGGTTTGTTTTCATGCAGCACAGGCTGCTCTCAGCGAGGCACAGGGAGCTGGCTTCCCCCGGGCTGTGGTTTCAGCAGCTGCCGGCCCCGGGCTCCGCCGCAGTCAGGTGTGCAGCGACCGCACCGCGCCGGGAGGAGCAGAGGGGAGCTGACATCAAGGTGCTCATCTGCAAAGGAAGGGGCTCCCAACCGAAGCACCGCCTGCGTGGTCGGCTTGTGGCAACCCAGCCCAGCCCTCCCTGCCAGCACCGAACTCGGCCCCACGCTCCGGTTCTGCACCTGCTGCCTCCGAACGCTCCTCCCAGGGACAGGGCCTCGTTCTGCTCTTCAGCCAAACGTGGGCAAAGGTCTGGGATGGAAATGGGAGACCAGATTCCCTCTGTAGGAGGTGTCTCAGGCTCACCATGATTTTCACTCTTCCAGGGTGACAGGAGCTGTCAGTGTCCCTCCATGGGCCATGGGGAAAGAGCGCCGCAGTCACAGGATCACAGAATCTGAGGCTGCAAAAGCTCTGCAGGATCATTGAGTCCAACCTGTGCCTTACCTTGTCACCCAGCCCAGAGCCCTCAGTGCCATGTCCGGTCATTCCTTGGGCATGTCCAGGGATGGGGACTCCAAACCTCCCTGGGCAGCACCTTCCAATGCCTGACCACCCTTTCCATGAAGAAATTCTTCCTCAGAGTCCAGGCAGAGCTCAGCAAGGCTGTGCCCCCTGCCCACCTCTAGCCAGGAGCCCATGTCCTGCTTTGTGTCTCTAAGCCCAGGTGATTTTCCTAAAGAGAAAGGAGAGCTGGGACAGTGGCACAGCCCTTGAGAAACTCTGGCTCTGTGCAAACACATTTGAAACCCAGAACTTCTTTTCCATCCCAAGTTTGCAGCAGCCTGCAGGGATTTAACCCTTTGTTTTGCTGCTCCGTCTCAATCCCGTGTGCAGGCAGGAGAGGGCGAATGTGGGGAGAGAATCTGATTCACTGTGCAAATCCCCAGTTGGGAGAAGGAGTTTGATTTACCAAGGCCAGAGGTAGTAAAGAGCTTGGACAGGAATTTGCACTAAACCTTTGACACACAAGACATTTCCCTTTCAGGCCAAGACAAACAAAGGAAGGAAGTGTCTGGGACTTTTAAAGCGACCTAGTGGAGACAGGTAAGGGCAGATAAGGGCTGAAGGAAGAGCGGGTTGGGCGAGGGAAGTATCCAGTTTTACAGATTTGTTGGAATCCTGAGCGCTCTGCAAATCAGGCTGAGGGGAGGCGAAGCCGCCTGGGGAAGGGCCCTTTGCAACGGGAGAAAGAGGCTGAACATCCCCGAAGTGCTGAGCACGGCCTTTCTATTCACCCCCCGCCTTTTTTCCACTCGCTCTGCAAAGTTCTCTGTGCCTGAGGCTGGCAGGGTTTCGAGGCTCAGTAGCTGCTCCCCTGCAGGCTCTGTGAGGTCTCCTGTCAGACCGTGCTGGGCTCAGGTGCTGGGCCAGGGCTGCCCGGCCCATCCCTGCCAGACCCCGACATTTCTCAGCATCATCCTGTAAAAGAGTCTTTGCCCCTTTCCAGCACTCAGGTCCTGTAATAAAAAAAAGCAGCTGGAGCTGTTCCTGCCCTGCAAAAGGGAGAATAACGCTGTGTGATGGAGGGACTGAAACGACCCCGCGGGATAGAAAAGCTCTTCATTGATGCTGTTCTCTGTCCCCACACCTCTCGTGTGGGGGATTCTCGTGTTTCCAGGGCTGGGAATGGGAGCAGCAAGGAGCCTTCTGTGGGGCAGCAGTCAGGAGGAGGCCTGGCTCCCCTCTGGCATTTCTGCCTGACTCTGCAAGTGCATCCTGCAGGGAAGCCAGGCCTGCCCCCAGCCCGGCAAGCAATGACTTTTCCTGGTATAACATCCCTGGTCCCTCATTCCTGTAAAACAGGACGGCTACAACACTGTCCCAGCTGACAGATTTAAAATGCCAGGGTTAAACCTTGCCTGTACAGGGTTAATTTTCCTCTCAGGGTTTCAGTTTCTCACCTGTGTGGTGACTCCACAGGTCCCCTGCGTGAATCCCTCCGGGAACATTTTGCTCTTTGACCTCAAATCTTTCCCTTCTCCTCTAAATTGCTCCGGTTTCTTTTTAACCCTTTTTCCCTCGCTCAAGATACAACACAGCAAGATGCAGTGTCAGCGTGAGGAGGGGTCCCCAGAAGGGATGGAGGATAATTGGTGAGATCCGAGGGCCAGGAGGAGCAGGGGGGTCCTCAGTGCTGTCCCCACAGCGCTGCCACGCCACAGAGTCACTGACCCCCCTCCTCGGTCTTATCTTGCGGGGTGTTTTGCATGCTGTGAGTCATTAAACAAACACAGGGACTGCTCTCCCTGGCCAGGACTCCCAGGGCCCAGACCAAGGCTTGGATGAGGTTCCTCCACACGCCGAGTCTGAGACGGTGAAAAACAAAGCTGCTGCTTTCTGGGTTATTTATAAAGCGAACTGGACAAATAAACCTTTCCTACCCAGAACAGTCAAGGTTATGAATCCATAGTTCTCCTTTCCTACGGGGACCTTGTTCGTGACTCATTCCCGGCAGAGCTCAGGGGCTCCCAGTGCATGAGCTGGGAACGAGGAAGGGCTTGGCAGAGGCAGCCGAAGGCTCCCTGCAAGGGCTGAGCACGGTCCACCCTCCTTCCTTACCATTAAGCAAAAACCTGCCCAGAAAAGCCATCTCTGAGACAATCGAATCCTTTCAAATCCCAGAAAACTGGCTGGAGCACCATCTGGAGGCAGCTCCTGGAAGGCGTGGGCAGAGCTGTCACACCTTCCCCGGGATGGGGACGTGGGTGTCCCTCTGTCACCTCCGCTGGGGTGACACGCCCGTCACCGGGGACCCTCCGGGCTGGGCAGGGCCCAGCCCGGCTGAGGAGCTCCCATCCCACCAGGAACCACCAGGACACAGCAGGATTCAAGGTCCCTGAGCAGCAGATCGTTGTCCTGTTCTGTGTCTCTCGGACCAAGTCTGGTCCTGGATATTCTGCCCAGCCACTGGCTACTCTGGCGGGTGGCCCCAAAATGAGGGTTTTTCACACTCAGTCTCTCTCCTGCGTCCCTGGAAACCAGGATGGAGCCCCTTGGATCACATTTTTTTTCCTCCAATCTGTGCATTTACAACCATGGTGTAACTTTTTGCCCACGTTTCTCTGCCCTCCACTAGTTCTTGTCCCTGGCGCACAGATGGATCTGCCTGAAATTAGGGAGTACTTCTCCAGAAGTCCTTGGTTTGTTATTGCTGGGCTTGATTTATTATCGATTTTTCTAAGATTTCCTTTCAAGGACCAGTCTGACTAAAAGTATCTTCTGCTGGGTTTGACCACAACTCTGTTATCCTGCTCCATCTCTCCGATAACACTCGTGCAGCGCCGGGCGCCATTTCCCTCCGCTCTCTGGAAGTGGAAATTATTACATTTTAAAATTCTGCTGATGCTGAGCAGAGCTGTGATTTCTAAGAAGTGATGCTGTGCATGCCCTGACACGTTTCACAACTCAGCACCGAGCGAGCAGAGCTCTGCAGCTTTCAGTGAAGAGCCTGGAATTGTTTTGTTTTGTTTTTTTTTGCAGAGATTTGCTTTCTGTAATCTGATCATTCACGTTGTTCACAAAGACAACTTGATTTTTCAATAGGTGATCCGCTTTCTCCACGGCCGATCGAGGCTTCCTGCACAATGAGCTGACTCTTTGTTGCCGATTCCTGAGGAATTCTCACCAAACGCGGGCTTAGAGAACATTTGCCCGGCTGCAGCTCCGTGGCTGCTTTGGGATGCCCACCCTGGGCAGCTCAGGGGATGTGTTGGAGGCCGATGCATCTCTGGGTGTTGTTTTTCTCTTCATGTCCCGTGTCCACAGCATTAAACACTTCCTTCCCCTTCGGCCCTCGAGGCTGCTCTCAAAGCCGGGAGCCCGGGGGCTGCTTGAGCAGGGCCTCGCTATCGCCAGAATCTGCTTATCTGCAGCTCAAAGGAAATTCTGCTTGGCTGCCGTGCTCCAGCTCCGGATGGAACTACGAAATGATGAAATGCCTCCTGCCCGCGCGGCACAGCCTCGGCGCGAGGGGCCGAGGAGCTGCTCCCCGGGAACGGCGTCTGCGAAAACAATCAGGGGCTCTCGTTTCACGGGGTCAAAGCCAGACCGGTGCCACGGGACTCGTCCGAGGCCCTCAGGGCAAGAGGTTTCAGGATTTCGGTGCTTCAGAGAGAAGGAGTCGAGGGACTCGATAAACATTTACGTGGGGAGGAATATCTCGAGACTGAAACATCAAATAAAACCCCGTCGAATGAAATACGATCGCGAGGACTGGATTAAGCCACTAGAAAGTCTGGGCAGGTTTAAGAGCTCACTTGTGAGGAAAAGGGGGAGTTTGGTATTTTCAAGTGTTTCTACGCCACTCACGGCGTTCCGCAGGGCCTGGAGCGTGCTCTTGCTGCTAAAAATAAACCACTCAGGAAGGCTCCGCCAGCCTTCCCAGCACTTCAGGTGCTCTGAGCTGACAAAGAGGAGAAAAAGCCACAAGAAAAGAATGGATGAGGCTGTTAGGCGTGCCCGGGTGAGAAATGGCCACCTCCAGCTCCGCTTGACAGAGGAGTGAGCAGGGAGCTCTCGTCTCACTGGGGGGAAATTACAGTGTATAGAAAACAACTCACCTCTGTCACTTCGTTTCCTGAAAGCTGATGGAGGCAGACTCAGAATTAGTGGGGGGAGAGAGATTTTGTTTTCTCTTTCCAGAAGACACCGCATGTTTTTATTCTCCCCCTTCTTTGTGCGTGCGTTTAGACAAAAGCTAGGACACAAAGGCTTTGCTGGGTTGGTGCCAAACTAAAGCTCAAGAAAACAAACCCCAACCTTCAAGGCCGAGAGGTTCAGTGGGTCGCCAAAGCCAGTCCTGCTCGCACAGGAAATCGCATCATGTAATCTCTTGTTTGGGATTTTGGCAAAGGATAAAATCCTTCTCAGAAGGGAGCTCTGCCATTTCGGAGAGCAACGGCCCAAGAGAAACACAGAGTTTAAGGGAGCAGGGATTTTTCAGGATCTGTCTGCAGAAATACCCAGGCTCCATCCCTGGTTGGGAGAGCAATGATTTATTTCATGGCAATTAAAGTTACCTTCCTTTCCAAACTATCTGCAGAAGCCTCCACCAATATAGGTGAGAAGGAAACATTCTCCTGCCCAATCCAGGACCTGTTTCACCATTCCTGATTCAATTTTTTAACCTCTCAAAATCACACTTCACTTCTACCCTTCGGCTCTGCAAGGAAACCACGGACAATTCTCCTCTGTGCAGGGCTTGTCGCAGTCTTGGATGCGCTCTGGAGTGATTTTATCCCAAGTGTTTCTTCAGCTTTCTCATGGGCCGTGTGGAACAGTATCAAAAGCCATAAAACTTTATGTATTTACAGCCTCTTCTGGGAGCACAGCGCTCAGAACATCATTGTGGATGTAAATTAGCTCAATTATCTTTGCTTGGGATGGTTGGATCTTGCCCAATTACCGTTGCAGTTTCTCATTCTCTTTGGTGCTGACAAACAACGCGTTTCGGTGCTTGTTCCACTGTTTTCCCAGATCCCAACACCAAATAATTCTCTCTGATCTTCAGCCTCTGTTTTAAGAGAAACCTTTGGCATTTTTCCTGGACCGTTTTCCATCCTCTCTGGGTTAGTGAAAGTTCCCGTCTTGGCTTTCTCGCCCCTGCTGAGTGAATTTAATCTTGCCCAAGTCACCTGAAAGTGTACAGTGAATTCTAGTGCATCTCTACCCTGTTTTTTCCTTACTGTATTGAGATTTCTCTCCTCTGTCAATTATAATCCTCATCTGATCCATCACCCTTTGAAGTTTCGACACATTTCAGCCTTCTTGGCATTACCCTCCATCAGCTTCTTGTCTGGAGAACGACTGAGATCCACCGACTCCTTCCACACACAGAAACTCCTCTGTTAATTACCGGTGAGAACTGTTGCTGCTGCAATCTTATCAAAATCTGAACACAGCAATTTTTCATTATTTTATGCCATGACAGGAGGACCACGTGCCTTTGGAGCAGCTGCTGAAATCAGAGGATCTGATTTTCCCTCGTGCTCCGGCTTTCTTTAGTTAACGACACCGAAAATCCCATGGATTCTCTCATCCCCTCTCCTGGTGGGTCTGGTCACCTCCTCATCGATCATTTCTGGAGTAAATCACAGCCACTCTCTCCGTGCCCTCGTTGTGCCCCGAGCTGAACCCTTCCCAGTCCCCTGGAATGATACGAGCAGGTCCCGGCTGTTCCCACCACTGCAAAACTCTGCCCCACGACGCTGACACCCTCAAGGGGTGTCTGAATTCAGGGACAGGTGCTGCTCAAAGTGGATCAGTGGGAACCACTTCCAACGTTTCACACAGGATCCCTGAATTATTCAGGTTGGAAAAGCCCTCTGAGACCAAGCTGTGCCTGATGCCCACCTTGGCCCTCAGTGCTCTGGTGTGGGTGACGTGTCCAGTCGTTGTCCGGACACCTCTGGAGGCAGCCCCTTCCGATGCCTGACCACCCTTTCCATGAAGAAATTCTTCCTGAATTTTCATCGACTTTTTTTTTAACTTTCCTATTTTGAATGTCCTGCACTGCTGGCTCTCAGAGGGGGTGCAGGCTACAGCCCCTCACGGGGCAGGGGCTGGATCAAAAGGGACAGCTAAGAACTCTCAACATCCCAACCTCTCCCAGCGCTCACGACCAGGGTGCTGCTGCTCTGCCCGCCCCAGATCATCCCCCGGTGCTCTGGAGCTTCCCAGCCTGGCTGAGCAGCAAATGCTCCGGGCTTATCGGCCCATCAGAGCAGTTAGAAGACAGTTGAGTGTCTCTCGAGGCGCTGATAGCAGGGAAGGCTTTGCTCTCGGAGATAAGCTGCCCTCCCTGAGCAGCCAGGGGAGGCCGTTGGTATCTCAGCGTCTTCCAGCCCCACCAGACACACCCTGGCTACGTGGGGATGGTGAGGAGCCGGGGCTGGGGCTCAGGACAGTTAACTGAAGCCCTCGCTATCATCTGCGTTCTGCTCCTTTCTCTCGCGTTGATCAAGCCTTTGCGGTGACCTCATTGCCTCACCGAGCTGTAAACAGACAGTCAAAGCCTCGTGTTTTTGGAGATGGATTAATTCAGGAGGGAAAGGGGGAAGGTATTTCAGCCTAAGCTTTTGAAATGCACAACAGCTCCGTTTTCTGCTTGAGCGGCTGCCCAGCTCTCGCTGCAGTTTCAGGAGAGTTTCTCAAGCATCCCCTGTCGGGTTTGGGGGGAACCGGGAGCATCTAGAGTGCAGCTATTCCCTGCCAGAGCTCCCTGGGTCACCCCACGGCAGCAAATCCAGGCTCTGGAGTCACCTGACGCTCAGGTGTGAGCAAGGCAGAAAGTCCAGGCCACGTTTATCTGGAGGAATCAGCAGATCCCAGTCCCACTCTCAGGGTGGGGAATAACTGGGGTGTGCACAGAGGCCGTTCTCTGCTGCATATCCAAAGCATTTGGAAACGAGGAGGGCAAATAGTGTGGTGAGGCAACGACGCTGGTTTCACAGTTTCTGTATATATTACATTAAAAATATTTCCTTTTTCATTTTAAACGCTGCCTGGTCCTTCCCTTGGGCCCTGCTCAGCTCAATTGAGAGAAGGATGAACACCCTCCCCAGGCAGCACACGCTCTCTAAGGTCCTGCTCTGTTTTCCCTCCCTGTTTTCACCCATGGGAAACCTTTCCCAAATATAGAGGTTTTCATCCAAATATAAAGGGGGAGGCGGCTGGAATATTGTTAAAAAATAATCCAGCTGCGAGGCAGAAATCTGAAAGTGGTGCAAAAGCATCGCTCTTTTTCACAGGCCGGGGAGAGAACGGCACTGCAACAGCCCAGCAGCGTCATCCGTGGGAAGCCTCTGCCATCTGCTGGCACCGAGTCCTGCAGCAACGCCTGTGCTCGGGAGGGGAAAACCGGCATCTTTGAACTTCCTAAGCCCTTTTCTAGGAGAAACGTTACCTGTTTTGGTCTCTGAAAAAAATACTGAGGTCATAGAAAGGTTTGGGTTAGAAGGGACCTAAAAAAATCATCCAGTTCCACTCCCCTGCCATGGTTCCACCACACCAGGTTCCTCCAAGCCCCATCGAGCCTGGCCTTGGACACTTCCAGGGATCCAGGGACAGCCTCAGCTTCTCTGGGTGACCTGTGCCAAAGCCTCAGCACCTTTATAGTTAAGGATTCTCTCCTCAAGTTTCCGAGCAGGTGGAGACCGCAGGCTTTTGGCCAGGGATTTGTACAAAGCCATGAATTAAACAACTCTGTGCAGGTACCCATGTAGGGTTTAAAGCCTGCTCTTGCCACCTTCTCTCCCCGGAGAGGTTTGCACCCCCACCTGCAGAGCTGTGCCTGGAGCAGGGAGAGCACCCAAGGGCAGGCATTCGGAGGAGCAGAGCCAACGGGAGCTGAAAAGGTACAACAGAAACTGTGACAAACCGAAAACACCTCATTATTACCTGTCTTCTTATTCATACAAGCCTCACCTGTACTCGAATGCCAGTAAGGAAGTTATAGACAGTTAACAGAGAAAGAATTCAGATGTTCAGCCAGAACCTGAACAGGGAAATTCTGTGGCTGCACCTTGAAGTATTTTTAGTTCTGACCTGTGCTACTCAGACGGAGCTTCTTGAAGCTTCCCAATGCTGCAGGCACCATTTCCAGAACAGCATTTCCAGGTTCTGTCTTTCCTGCTCCATGTCGCAGCCATCTCTGGTGGTTCAGAGCCCCTTCCTTGTGGCCCAGAATCAGCTGAAGGAACTTTATAACAAACAGGTGTTTTTCTGGGCAAATAAACAAGGATTTCCTTTCAAACAGCTCCGAATTCGATCAGTGTTATTTGATGTAACAGAATGTTTTGAAGCCAAGGACTGTTTTCAAACCACCAACAAAAATATTTGGTTTTTTTTTTTCCTCTGCATCTTATTGCAGCTCTTTTGCTTTTCCTTCCCACCATTTATCTTTCACAACACCAAGCCTTGCCTGTACTTCCTGTTTGGCTGCTGGTTGGTAGTTTTCTCATTTGCTGTTATTTTTGACTTCCATCCAAGCTTTGTATGATATTAATAGCTGTTGCACAGAACTGCAATCATCCTCAAACCAGCCCTAATATTAGCAGAAGTAGCCAAGAACTGTTGTCAAGGCCTGAGGGATTTGAGCAGTGAATTTTCTCCTCCATCCTGCCAGTTCTGCCGCAGCCCAGGGAGCCAAAACATCCTCCCAGCACCCAACTCACACAGCCCCATCCTGGCCACCACAGGCAAGAGAAAAGCAGCTTGGTGGAGCCCAAATGCCCAGAAAGATGCTGAAAGAAGATGCTGATGTGAGGATTCAAGAATTAGACGTTATTGGTTGTCTAATTAATGCTTCAGCCTAATCAAGATAGAGCAATCACTCATTGTTCATCCAGCAGTGCTAACACTAATAGCCAAATTACTCATTTTCTATTAAAGGTTGTCAGCAATAGAAAAAAATAAACACAGAGGATAAAATCATCTACCCTGCTGCTCCAGCAGTAAATTCTCCTCCTTCCTTCGCGCTGCTGCAGTGACTCATCAGCATCCTGAAGGGGAAATAGTGATAGCTTTTTTCTTCTTCGCTGGGAGGAATATGATTCTAAGGCTGGTGGTTGCTTCCTTCTCTGTTTAGAGTCTACTTGGGGCTACTTTTTAAAATGTATTTTCCACTACTCTCTCTACTGGAATCTTTCTTCCCAGGGCTGCAATCCCACGTTGCACCCAGACATCCTGTGCGGCCGGCATTTTACCCATGTTTTTTCTGTCACTTTCACTGGTATCCGTCAGCTGCCAAAACCTCGATGGTCAGCAATGGATTCCCGGTGAGCTGCCGATGCCCCTGGGGCCATCCCGAGCTCAGCACCCTGTGCTCTGTCAGCACTTCCTGCTCCTCACGGAAGGATTTGGGATTTACCCCGGATACACCGCGTACCTCACACCGAACTGTGCAAATGCAGCTGCTGCCCCCTTTTCGCTGGGCAGTTGAGATAAACTGGGCAAAGAGAGAAACTCCAGCAGAGCTACCAGGGCAGATCCAGATGAGCCCTGGGGACAAAGTCCTGCAGAGCCAACACGGAGCATTTGGCTCCTCACTGATAGTGGTGATGCCGCAGTTCCATTTCTGGCTCCTCACTGATAACGCTGTTGCCTCATTTCCATTCTGCGGCCCTATCACCTTACACCAGATACTTCCTACAAGCTCTGACACCAAAGTCCTCCTCAGCAGGGAGAAGGTCTCCAGAGGGGAGTTCAGACCCTGCTGCTCTGACCACAGGGTTCAATTTCTTGTCTATCCAGACCCCAGTGTCATTTTATGATGGGAGAGTGGTAACTTCAGGACAGGAAGAGAATACATTCTTTCTAGGTTTAAGCTCTTTCATTTTCATTTTTCCCCAGATGAGTGGTTTCATCAGACTCCACCCAGAAGGGAGTTTTCCTATTTAAGGCTCAGTCTGTGGGTTACAGATTGTCCTGCCCAGGGTCTGCTTCAGCCAGGCCATCGTCCCTCGACGGTGACACGACGCCCGCAGCAAAAATGAGGTGAGTGCACAGCCCCCGTTCTTGTCACAGCTCCCACGGTGACAGGGTATGGGGGGACAAGGCTCAGCACAACATCCTGGCTCAGAATCCACGCTTAGGGCTGGAAAGGGCCTCTAAAGGTTGCCTTGTCCAAGGCCTTGCTCAAGCAGGGCCACCCCTGACTGCATCCAGACAGCTTTGGAGTCTCTCTGAGGATGGAGACGGCACAACCTCTCCAGGAAAGCTGTGCAAGGCCTCTCTTCTCCTCACAGTTAAGTTTCCTGATGTCCAGATGGAGCTTCCTGAGCTTGTTTGTGCCCTTCTTGCCCTGGCACTGGGCACCACTAAAAAAGCCTGGCACTTCTTTGCACCTTCCCTTCAGGTATTTCTACAGCTCTAAGATCCCTCTGAGCCTTCTCTTCTCTAGGCTGAAGAGTCTCAGCTCTCTCAGCCTTTTCTCATGGAAGAGATACTCCAGTCCCAACATCTTCATGACCTCGTTGGGCTCTTCGTTGAGCCATTTCTTCACCCTTCAGCTGAAGACACAACCCCTGCTTCCTCCGCATAGAAGGCCAAGAAGCTTTCATCGTGTGGGTGGGGCTGGCTCTACTCTCCCTTTTTGCAGCCCATACCAGGGCCTTTGTCTTAGGTAAGAGAGCAGCCCTGGCTCCAGGCGCTGGTGACTCCATTCCTGGCTTGCTGTTCTCCAGTGGGAAGGCTCACAGATGAAAAATGCACTGATTAGAACATGGATTTGCAGGTTCTTTAGCAGCCTGAGTGCAAGGGGTGTGTTGAGAAATCGGAGAGAGTCCCCTCCTCTGCCTCCCTTCCTCTTTTGCACTCTGTTCAGGCACCGCAGGGTCTCACCCTTCCGTCACTCACCATTTCCTCTTTGCAGCAAGGAGCAGCTGAAGGAGAAGTTGGATGCCCTTCAGTGTCACTTCACCTGGAAGTTGGGTGTTGAGTCTTTCAATCCTCTGCATGTCCTGCTGAAGTTGGATGTTGAGATCCAGCACACGGCCCACCAGAACCGGGTGGCCCTCCTGGGGCTCCAGGCGTACCTGCACCAGCTGAACAACCAGAGCACGGAAGCTCTGCAAAGCCTCAAAGCTGCTGAGGAGCACAACGAGGAAGAGGAGCAGCCGGCATCTACGGCCGGCTCTTTGATCATCTGCGGGAATTATGCTTGGATTTACTACCTTCAGGCCTCCTATCAGGAGGCTGAAACCCGCCTGGAACAAATTCAACAGCTCCGCCCAACTCCTTGGGATGCGCAGCTGATCCCGCACATCCAGGCCCAGAAAGGTTGGTCCCTCCTGGCTGTCAGAGCCCGGAATGGGGAACGGGCAAGAGAGTGCTTCAACGTGGCCTTGATGCTCCAACCAGAGAACAGATCTTTCCATACTGGGCTTGCAATGGCTCTTTATTCCTCCTGGACTTTCTTCTGCCAACCTGATATTGCAAACGAAGCCATAATCCACTTGGAAAGAATTGTCGACGAGCAGCCAAATAACTACAGAGCCCAAATATATTTGGCCAGGTTACTGGAACAAGTAGATAAGGAAAAATCAATTGGCTTGGTCGAAGAATGCGTGAAGAACAGCTCTGACCCTGAGGTCCTCAAATTATCAGTTTTGTTCTGGATGCCACAGTCGACAGAGCGAGCGGCTGAGATCCTCCAGGGAGCCCTGCAGCAGGACCCGGGTTACCACCTTCTCTACCAGGCCTTGGCCTCCTGCTACAGGCAACAGTGGCTTCAAGCAAGTCCGGAAGACAAGAATAACATACGGGATGCAGCCATCGAGCACCTCCAGCAAATTGTTCAGAATCATCCGGACCTTGACCTTACACTTGTCAAGCTGCAGTTGGCAGAGTTCATTGGTGTAAGAGACCCGGCACGGGAAGAAGAGATCTACAAGGAGCTGCAGGAGAAAATTGACACCCTGAGCTTCAGATGCCGTCAAGCCCTGAATCTCTCCTGGGGAAAGTTCTTCCTCTACCGAGGGAGATCCCAGGATAAGGCAAGAGCCAAGTTCATGGAAGGTTACAGCATTTCCATACAGACATACCAGAGGATGGACTGTGGGCGCAGACTGAGAAAGATGGCTCAGATCTGCCAGCGCAACGGTGACACCGACACTGCCAACGCCATCTACCGCTTCCTCAAGGAGGCCGACCGGAACCTGCCCGCGGAACTTGCTGAACTCAATTTAGATGACAGGGAGAGCCCCAGCCCGCAGAGAGAATAGCGTGACTTTTTTCAAGGCTAGAAGGCCAAAAGGACTGTCTGTCTCTGTGCAGCAGGCCCATCCCTCACACGGACATCAAAGTTTTGTCTGCTCCTCGCACTGTCCCGTTGCTCAGCCATCAAATCCAAGCCCACCCGTGGGCAACCAAGTGCCCAAACCTTACACACGCTGCTGTGTCCTGCTTCTCCCAGAGGGAATGAAAATGGGACTGAAGAATTTGGCTTACGGGGTCTGAGCACAATCTTCTGCAGGTGTGGACCTGTGTCTCTCCCTTGGAGCTGCTGTTGATCAGAGCCGAACGCTGATTAGGGCAGTGTGAGAAATTAACTCATTAATTAATAAGGATTCTACCATTTGCAATTCCACCAGGAGGTGGAATCCTCCCTAAGATCACTGAGGAACCATGATGAAGGTGAAGTTCTGTACAGGACACAGATGGGCACTGGCCTGTCCAAATGCATTAAACGCCACTGATTAAGGAGTGACTTTATCTGCACTAATCCTCAGAAGCACATGCACGCCTGCCCCTGCCTGGACATAAAGCAGGAGTTTTCTCCTACTGGTTCCCACCAGGAATGACATTTTCATCCCTGTTTCCGGAGCCAAAGTGAGGCTTCTAACATTCTTTGATCAATAAATATTTCTCTGTGTGATTTCTCCTTGTTGGTGTCTTCTTGCAGCCTAAAGCATCCAGAGCATGGAACGCCAAAGATCCGCCCTCTCCTCACTGTTCTCACTCTCCATCCCCCCAGGCCCTTCCTCTGCCATGTCCTTGTACCTCCCACTTGGAACTTGTGCCCTTCCCTGCAGGCACAGGTGGACTCCCCCCATCCCAGCCACGTCCCCACGCACCGCCAGGGCCACCTTTGTGCCCAGCAGTACCCGAGTGCGGGTGGCTTCCTCAGGTGTCCTCAAACCCTACCTGTCCCCACAGAGACCAGGGCAGATGTCCTGGTCCTCAGGAGGTCCCACCAACAGTGACCTTTCTGTTCCAGTGAGGAACAGGCAAGGACCTCATCTGGCAGAAGATGTTCCAGGAAAGGACCAAGTGTGCCCAGAAACAGAATTTGGGTAAGGAGAACACACCTTAGTGCCCCTCTCATGCACATCAGGCGTGTCTGAGAACCCAGAGGCCAGAAACACCCCCTTGCCCCAGCAGTGGGTCAGCACCAGTGTACGAACACCACCCCCCAAGACCTCACAATCAAGGGGAAAGAGAAACACCCAGGCCACCACACCCGCCCCAGGCTATTTCACCTCCCCACACAATAGTGGGGACCAAACCTGTCGTCCTCCTTCCTCCCCTGGACCCAGGAGCCACAGTGCAGGGCAGGATCCTGCCCCCAGCAGCAGAGTTGCCTGGGATCAGTCCTTGGGGCAGGAGCTCCTCAGAGAGCAGCCCCTCAACCTCCAGTGAGGCCACACATGCCTGGGTGAAAATACACAGCACGAGTTAAAACCATGAGCCAGAGAACACAAAACTTTGGGTCATGTAAAACATCAGGATTTACTTAACTGCACAGTCAGGACAGTTTTCCAGAGCTCAATAAAAACAGCCACTTCATAAACTCGTGTGTGTGTGTGTGCGTGTGTGTGTGTTCCACTGGTGTCTTCACACAGCTCTGGGCAAGGTCCCAGATGCCGAGCTGGGACAGCAGGACTCCCACCCCCTCTGAACCACCCTCCTTCCCCTCACCAGCATGAGCAGCACTAATTCCTTCAGGCTACCCAGGAATCCTTTGGCTTTGCATCTACACCATCCTCTAAATTTACCCCTTGCAAACACAGTACCAGGAAATGTTCCTTTGGAGGAGCCTCGGGCAGTTCTGTAAAGAGAGGCTTTTGCCCACCAGCCCAGTCCAACACTGCCATCCTCAGGATTCCAGCCGCACCACCAGCCAGGTGGGACTGACTCTGTGCTGATAGAAAGCCTGGATTCTGACAAAGTTCAGACACTGCTGTGTCAAGAACATCCTACAGACTCCTAAAAACCCCAGCCAACTGACCCTCATTTTGTGACTGCTCTACTTCACACGGGGAGAAAACCAGATGTTGGTGAAAATGGCCGTTCTCTAGGGTTTTTTTAATGATTTAACACTGAACAAATCCTGCTCATTACTGTCTTCACCAATACTACATTCAGCACAGCATTAGATAATAAAAATAAATTGCACTATAAAATCCCATTAAAAGTCTCAGTTAAGCTGAAAGATAAAAGGCAAAACATCATTTAATATAAGCTGCCAGGGGCCACGGAGACACCCTGTATTTCTTCTACTTGTGAGCACTGGTGTGCAAATGCCAGGACAAGACCAACTCCCAGGCCTTCACTTCAGCATTGGAGAGGCAAAGAAGTTACCCTGATGCCCAAGCTGGGTTGTTGACTTGCTTTTGCTCCCAAATCTAATTCAAGAGAAACACAAGAATATCAGTTTGGAATTTTGGACACATAGGTCCAACAGTCTCCCTTTCCCAGGGAACACTCACCCAAATTTCACCCACCTCCCAAACAAGGAGCTCCCATCAGGCAGCTGCTGCTCCCACAGCACAGATTAAGGGAGGGCTGACCCAGTAGTAAGTGCAGGCTGCCCCCAAATGTCTCATTTTGGTTCTCCTTGACCACCCAAATCACCTGCAGCCAATCCAAACCAGCACCCACTGGCACTTACTTGGGGGTGGTCTTGCTGAAGGTGGAGCGAACCCTCTGGGACAGGGAGCTGGACGAGGGTGTCTTGGAGAGCTGCTGCTCCGGGGTGGTGAGAGGTCCCAGAATGCTCACTGCCAAAAGAGAGCAGCACAGCGTGGGGACAGTTGAAGTTTTCTTTGCCGTGCAGGGAACATCAGGCATTCCCTGGCATCTGTCAGAAGCACTAGACAAATCTGGCATTTCCTGGCACGCTTTGCTTTTCCCTCTCCCTCCACGAAGCGAGGAGTGGCTGGCTCTGAGAGCCTCTCAGGCTGCTTGGATTGAAGGTGGTTGTTTTTAGTAACAGAGCAGAAGGCAGGGTTACCTTGAACCTCAGGTGTCCGTGGAGTGGAATAGGCGTTGGTGTTCTCGATCACGTGTGCTGGGTCAATGTTCTCCTGCTCCACCATCATCAGCTGGCTCCAGTAGTCCATGGGCAGCAGCAGAAGCCGCTCCACGACCTACAGAGACACCCGTGAGTCACTGATCACAGAATCATGGAATGGTTTGGGTTGGAAGAGATAAAATCCCCCAGGTTTGTCCCACCTTGGGCTGACGCTTCGTGTCTTGCAGGAGGGTCATGGGGTCAGGGTCTGGTACCGCGTGGGCGACTATTGTGGGGCCAAAGACTTTGGCCAAGTTGGAGATGTCCATTTTAGTATCCGGGCTCTGAGCCACCCTGTGTTAAAAGAAATTAAGAAAGAATGGAGCTTCACCCCTTGACTTGTGATACGAGTCTCCTGCCCCACACACACTGAGCAGGTTTGTTCCAGA
Organism: Cnemophilus loriae; assembly: GCA_013397755.1. Lineage (NCBI taxonomy): Eukaryota > Metazoa > Chordata > Aves > Passeriformes > Corvidae > Cnemophilus > Cnemophilus loriae. Next base: position 155,094 of record VZTF01005590.1, read on the forward strand.
ATGAAGACTTCATGCTCACAAGCAATAACCAGACCCAACTAGAAAAAGCACCAGTGGGGTAACCTCCCCCTTTCAGATCACAGAATGGTTTGGGCTGGGATGGACCTTTGAGATCACCTGGTTCCAACCCCCCCTGTCTATCAGAAAGTACCTCTGCAGGTGGACCATGAGGAAAGCCAAGGTGTCCCTATTGGCCTGAGGAAGTTCTCCAACTGCTTGGTACATAGCAGCAATGCTGTTGTCCTCATCCAAGATTTCTAGCAAGAAAAATTAATATTTAGACCTAAAAGAGTGCTCCCAGAAGCTGCAACATTCCCCTCACAGCCACAGCTACCCAGAGAAATAAGGAAGCCAGAAACTTCTCATGCTGTGCTAATAATCTTGTATCCTGCCCAACCAGAACTCAGGCATGAGGGCTCTTCAGAGCACCAAGGCCTGCTGGCTCACTCGACAGCAAAACCACAACCATCGAGCCTTAGGAAAGAGCTGGAGATGTCACACAGCAACTCGTCACCTGCAGCTTCCATGAAAGTCTTGTTTAACCGGAAGGTGAGAAGGGGCTCTTTCAGGCTGCGCAGGAAGTCCTTGAGGAGGCCGCAGATGGCGTGGATATCGTCCACTTTACTGAGCAAAGGAATGTTCTTTGCTCTAAGAAACTTCTCTTTCAGTTCCCTCACAGTCTTGTCACAGCCAGAGACGCGGTAAAGGCCTGTCTGTCGGCACAAAGTTTTGCTCAGAGGAGGAGGTCAACTGATGTTCTTCCACCCCCACCTTCTCTCCACACCTGAGTCACCCACCGAGCAGCACAATCCACACCATAAATAAGGGGTATTTGGGTTAACAATTTGCTTCCCTAACACCACAACCTATTTCATTAGCACTGTTTCACACCTCATTTTCTTCCTACCTCATGCAGCCCTCGTTGCTCGATCTCATTAACACAGTGCACGATGATGGAAGGGATCATTGGAGGAGTAGAAGGGACAAAATCCATCAAGGTGCCCTAAAAGGCAGAAGGGAAAATAAAAAAAAAGAGGGATTCAGTCACCAAGACATGGAAAATACTCTCTCAGGAATTCACAGCAAGATCTATGGTCTGAAAACAAGAATTGTTGCTCTTCTCAGGACTGATGAAGAAACATCACATCCATCAGCACAACGCTGCATCGCCTGCCCGCAGCTGCCACCTTCCCCACTCAACGCCCTCCCACCATCACACCCCTACACCCCCTCCCTGCTTGTGGAATGATGCATTAGCAAGCTCATTTGCATGCTATTATGCAGCTCTGAGCAACAGGAGCTTTGCTGGGGAAGGCAGCCTTGGAGCTGAGCGAGTCCCAAGCCGAAGTGGGCCCATCTGTGGTGGCCCCGAGCCCGGGGCACGGACCCACCCCCCCGAGCTGGGCCCGGGGCACGGACCCACCCCCCCTGAGCTAGGCCCGGGGCACGGACCCACCCCCCCGAGCTGGGCCCGGGGCACGGACCCACCTCCCCAATGCGGACCGGAGTGCCCGTCAGCGTGGGGATGCAGGGCAGAGGGCAGCGCTCCCGGCACTCCGGGTGAGTGACCACCCGGCAGTCTCTGCACTTGAGAGAGATCTTCCCGAACTTGACTCTCTTCCCACATGGAACACACGATTCTGGCTTGATAACCTGATGATCCAGAGGACACAGATGGGAGAGATTAGTGTGGTACAGTAACTCAGCAGGAATTAAATCGGGTAACAGTTCCCTGATCCATGCAGGTAACTGGTACAGTTCACATTGACCTGAGACCTAATCACAGAATCACGGAAGACCCTGAACTGGAAGAGACCCACAGGGATCATCAGTCCAGCTCCTGGCCCTGCACAGACACCCCAACAATCCCACCCTGTGCATCCCTGGGAGCATTGTCCAAACGCTCCTGGAGCTCTGGCAGCCTTGGGGCCGTGCCCATTCCCTGGAGAGCCTGGGCAGTGCCCGACAACCCTCTGGGGGAAGAGCCTTTCCCCAGTATCCAACCTAAACCTCTCATGACACAGCTGGCAGCCTCCCATCACACACATTTCGGGATGGAAGGAGATGCTTTTCCAAGCTCCTCCTGCCTGTAGACGCACCGTCTTCGAAACAAAGTCGTGCAGCCTCACTCCCCCGTTGTGCTGCGGGGTGCTGGAGCCATCGGTGTCTGACTTGGACTCCAGCTGCTTAGTGCCTATGCTGGATTCGCTGTTCCAAGGCTGCAAAGGACCTGGAAGACACAAGAGGAAGAGGCTGACTGGCTGGAATCACCCTCTGCCCCCCTAAAAGCATGGGGTCATAAACCAGAAGCAGCTCCCAGGTCCTGGAAGGAATAAGGAACGCTTCAGGATAACCTGAGCAGTTGTGTCAGGACAGGACAGAGATGTTACCCCTACCACTCTTCCTCCGGCTCCTCCGAGGGTAAGGCACAGTCTGGATGGTAGAAATGGCTTCGATTGGGCCACCATCGTTGGGGACCATCAGAGTTGTCTTTGCTACTATGGATTCGTTAGCCTGGAATAACGAATATGCCATCAGTGACGGGAGTGCTGACAGAACATGGGAGTTCCAGTGGCCCTTGAAACAGGCAGGAACTGTGACCGAGTGCACACAAACCCAGCTGGGACCACCATACCTGGTCTGCTGTGTTGCTAATGGATCTGGACTTCTTCTGAGGACCTGGGGGGCCTTCAGCAAACTGCCTGGAAGAGCGCTGAAAAGAGAGCACATTCTTGTCTAGGAAGCAGGAATGCTGTTCACTTGGCGTTACACTGGTCCCGGACAATTAGAAGGACTGAACACTTCATGCATCTGTGGTGTGTGCAGACAAGTCCTTCAGCGGTACCTCTGCTTTGTGGCAGCCTTGGAGGTGCCAGGAAGAATTAGGGAACCTCTTTCAAATAATTTTCCTAGCCAGCTTTATAATTCAGTTCAGAAAAAAAAAATAAACCCAACCTAAGGACAAGAAAGCCCCAACAAACCCACAAACTACACACACAAAAAACAGCAACTAAGCAAGTCCCAGACTCTTCCCAGCTCCACTAGGCGATGGGTTCAGGCTCTTTCCCACCTTTATCTTCTGCAGATTAAAGCAGAACAACCACAAGCTCCTTTACAGGATAGAAAAATGTTAACTTCCTACACCATTGTCCCCTAATCTGGGAGCTGTTAATAATCTCTAAGTGTTTTCTTGCAAACCCCAGACTGTAACAGCACAGAATATACAGAAACTCCACTCATTTTCAGTAGACAAACAATGACATCAGACCTAAATTTCAATCTAAGCCCCCACAGCAGCAGCACATTCCTTGCGAGGTCTGACTGTGCTTGGTGGCTCAGAGGTCACTACAGGTGGCTGTGAGGTGACAGATGGTGGCATTGTGGCAGCCAGGGAGAACAAAGGAAACTTGTGACAGGGAACAATTGAACAATACCCGCTTCTCTCTCCTCTTCAGCCTGACAGCTTTCACCACCGAGGAATCCCAGTCCTGGGGGAAATACACAGCACTGGTTAATGGTAAATACCACACAGCCCCTGGCCAGGGCTTTCATCGAGTTTTAGCCAATAGCACACCCGGGAAATGCAAATCAGCTCAACCAGGTTAATACCCCAATAATCTAAACACAAAGGGTCTCTGGAGATCAATCCCCTCCCCTCGGGCTTTCCAGGGGAGGAGAACTTCAGAACGTGGAGTTACATTACCAGTGAGTCATCGGTCTTGTCAAAGCTGATGTCTGACAGAATTGAGCCAGATTCATCTATTGTAGACAGCCTAAAAAACAAAAATTAGAAGAAGCTTGTATCAGTTTGGCTTTCAGTCAGTCACAGTTCCAGAACAATCCCACTGACTCAGAAGAGCCGTATTTTAAAGTGGAACAAAAAGGAAAACTGTTGACACGGGTGCAGAATGTGTCACAGAGGCCGACAGCTGGATTGATGCCCCACACTTCAGATAAAATGCTGTCTCCCTACCTTTTGTTGCCTGAACCTCCCACAGAAGCCTGCGGCCTGTTCAGGAAGGCGAGGACAGACTTCTGCTCCTCGCTGAGCTGGATGCTGCCCGAGGCATCACACATGAGCAGCTCCCGAATCAGCTGGATTTGCCGCTCCTGCGAACACAGATAGCAGCAGCAGCTGGATGCAGGGTGTTTAATTACTGTAAGACCCGACCAAGTGTTTGAGATACCAGAGATAAGCTCTCAGAACTTGTGTCAATGGACTGCTAATGGCTGCAGGCAGGTAATGGCAGCTCAGACAGGTAATGGCAGCCCAGCTCCACCGGCAGCCAGTCTCCTTTCACAGATCAAAGCAGAAGGCTGCTCTGAGGAGCTGAGCCAATTCCTTGCTTTTTTCCCTTTTTTCTTCCCATGAGTGCCAGTCCTTATTTGCCACTGATCAATGCAGTTTAATCGCCTTGTCTCCACACTCAAGAGCTGACGGGTAACACAGCAATCACTCACCAGCTTCTCACAGTCCATTTCGGCTTTTTGCCTCCGTTTGATCTCCACATCCACCTGATTGCGGGCGTGTTTCAGCTTCACGTCCAGGGCACTGCGCTCGGCTTCCGTCTTCATGAGGAGATCTTTGTACCTGCCCAGCTCGTGCTCCGTTTTCTGCCATTTCCTCCTGTACTCCTCGAAGTTCTTCGCTAACTGAATAAACTCTGGGGAGACAACACACGAAGCTTCAGCTGGGCGAGCAGAGGAGCAGCTGACAGCAGGTATCTGTTCACACACAATCTCAGGATTCCTGAGGCTGGAAAAGACCTCCAAGATCGCCGAGTCCAAGCTGTGCCCGATCCCCACATTGTCACCCAGACCAGAGCACTGAGTGCCACATCCAGTCATTCCTTGGACACCTCCAGGAATGGGGACTCCAAACCTCCCTGGGCAGCTCCCTCCAATCCCCGACTGCCCTTTCCATGAAGAAATTCGTCCTGATGTCCAACCTGAACCTCCATAACTCCCAACTGAGGCGTGGAGAACCCAGCCTCTGGGCCAACCCACCCACACAAGAGATGTCCATGAGCTCTTCCATTTTTCAGACCAAGCCCTTCCTGTCAGCACCAGCCAGAAGAGCTGGAGCACGAGACGTTGCACAAAGCCAGTTTGTTACAAGCAGAACGTGGCCCTGCATAGAAATTCAGCTGGGATTTGATGTTTCTCAATAAAGAAAAAAAACCCAGATTGGACTGATTTTAGCATCTTCAGCAGATTCTTCAGGAACACTTCAGAGACAGAACTCACGGCATTCGTTTCCTTCGCTCAGAAGCTCGGCCTGGCGCGTGAGCTGCTCGTACAGACCCCGCAGGTTCACCATGGCAGTCTCCATCCTCCTGCCAAAAAACCAGAGCTAAACAAGCAGCCCTGCCCTTCCCTCCCACCCCCGAGCAGAGACCAGCCCAAAGGAAAGAGAACCAGCCTCAGAGTTACTGGTTGTAATGCTTTCAGGCGGGTTTGAGAAGCTGCACGAATGAAAATCATGTTTTATGGAGATATATGCATCTACTTTTTTTCACTGGGAATGAAAATCCACAGGCCTCCACAGTTTATGGATAACAGAGCCTTGGAGAAATGCAGATCTGCCCACCTTAGTGCTTCCACTGTCCTCCAGCACAGCAGCTCAGAACCCAAGGCAAGATGAGGGATGAAGGGATAGAGAACACAGCCCATGCCCTGGCTACAAATAGCTTGGTACTATATAGGCCACTAAAAACCTGCAAATTTTCAGCACTTTGTAAGACAAAAATAGGAGCAGCATTCCGGGGAATTTTAATACAGTTTTAAATTTAGCTGCATTTTAAGTTACAGCTCCTCCTGCAAATAGCTGTTAAAATTCAACCAGTCAGCACATTTCTCTCGAACAGCAGCAACAACGGCATAAACAGAGGCAGCGAAGGGGAAAGTCTCCAGCTCAGCAAGACAGAAATGACTTCACTAATGCGAGAGGTGGCTGGGGCAGGCAGGGCAGCCGGGGCTGGGAAATGAGCTGGTGCTGGAAGGCTTTGGGAGAGGTGCCAGCAGGGAACACGCCAACACAGAAGGCTTTGAAGTACCTGATTCACAGGTACGGACTTCACAGCCACACCAGTACCTCGATACTTTCTCCATCAGGTGTGGAAGAGCTCTGCCCCTGTGGTGCGAACTCACAGCACGGGGCACACCCAGCTCGGGGCCTTAATTACCAGCACCAGCATCCCCGCGCCCCACGAGACCCCCGGGAGGCCGCGGGGACCAGCCCAGCCCCTACAGCGCCCACCG